>BSBM01000338.1:23855000-24455000 GCA_027924585.1 Larix kaempferi
TACAATTGAGGAAGTATCTATATTGACAATGGAGCAAGCTTGAAGAACCTATATTCACAATTGAGAAATAAATTGGATATTTGAATAGTTGAGCACACCTCTAGAATCTATTTTCTTAGTATTTCTCATTGTGGTCATGGGGAATTCACCCAATCGAAAAAGGAAATCGGCAAGGAAAGAGAAGCATCAAGAAACCATGGAAGAAGTTAGAGAAAAAAAAATATTGGACATGTGGAATTGAAGGCATTCCATGGAAACTCATCCAATTCCAATCGTAGATGATGCCACGGTCATTCCTACCCATCCACCTCAAGAAAAACGAAATTCACTAGAGGGGCCCTCAATTTCAACAACATTTGATGAACAAGCACCCAACATTTCAATTCCCACATCAAGTCAACCTCAGAATATGGTAGTGAATGACTTTTTGGGTAGTGGTTATACAAGCGATGAAGTTAGAGAGGCATTGAGTGAAGGATTTACAATGGAAGAATAAAATGTTATGGAGACCGTCCAAGAGAATGAAAGACAAGAGGCTCCTATTGAAACGTCGGACCGTCCCGGTGATGTTATACATGCTCCAGTTCCAACACCCTTACCTCCATTAGCAACTGCATGTCGAAGAACTTTGAAATGTATACAGGTTGATGAAACTCTCATTAGTTCACTTGAAGGTACGTTGTCTAAGCGTGCTATTGGTTATCAAACTCGACAAATACTTGATTACTTTTTTTATTCTAAATGTGATGGGGACAAGTTCAAGTTTGAACCAAGTTCTCATATTGTTAAAATTTTAGTAGATGCATTTAGTACAGAAAGAAATTTCGCTCAAAGGATCACAATGCAGCTCATCATGTATTGTCACAATCAATCGTGAACAAAAACACTAGCGCACTTTGTTTTCTTAAACCTACTTCCAAAATTATTAATTTGAATGTGAAGACACTTCGTAGGTATTGTGTTAAAAGAGAACAACTTGAAACTGGTGAAACAGATGTTTGGGCCTTCATTGGCAGGTTGACACGCTCTGATACAAAGCTCATTGATGCTGTAAAGGGATTAGTGCAAGCTTTTTGGCATGACAACACTAAAACTTCTTCCAACCAAAAAGATGTATTAAAATTGAGAAGGGGTTCAATGGATCGTGAACCACACATTAAACATTTTATTGATATGACACAAACATAATTATATGAGAGATATAGGAATGAACATAACGAACTTGACTTGGGCCAAAGATCCTTTGAAAAATGCAAACCATGGTATGTTAAAATAAACACAATCCGTAACACATATTGTTTTCGATGCCACATTGAGTATGGTTACTATTTTGACACATATACATATATTTTCTGTGTATTGCATAACACTTTTGTGCAGGAATTCTCAGCTATATTACCACCGATGCCATCTAGACACTTTATTCATAGCATTTTGTGTAGCAGGCCAAACGATTGCACATTTTATCAAAAAACGTGCATAGATGGGACATGCCCAAGGTGTGGCGGATTCACATTATTGGAAAAATGCATACATGTAACTGATGAGCATGAACTTGGGAGGCAGGAGGTGAACTTGCAGTCATTCAAATATGTCACGTATGATATTGATGGAGGGAACGAAAGAAAAAAAATACAATTGGTCACTTCTCAGGTTGGTAATGAGCTAAATTGGATACTATTTTTTCTTCATATTGCAATTTCATATGTAACAATCCATTGATATATGTCTATTGTTGATATACCATGTACGGTTTTGTGACTTCATCCAGGAATTCTTTGAAAAGACATAACAATATGTAAAGCATGTGCTGTGAAATTGCCCACATAAGATCCAAAGAGATGATGTAAACCTCACAGTGAAAGAATTAAGGAATTAAGGAAGAAGAGAGAGAAGCAATAGAACATAGATCCAATAGAGGCAGAATAATTACACACATTACATTAATCAGAATAGTAACCGAGTAAATATACAATGCTGAGTATGAGGATTCGAATTCACTAGGTGTAATTCGAATTATCGTTCATGCACAGATCCATAATCAGTGGAGAGTCATCAGTGCCAAACTAGGAGTCTATCTCATCATCAGTGAAGTCATCAATGCACAAGTAGTGATCAACTGGGAGTCAAACTGAGTCTAACTGAGTGTGGTTGGTGTAACTGGCACATGGAAGCACTGATATAGTGAAGGAGACTCAGTGGGGGGCGCTCATGGAGCTAACTGGAGTCAAAATAGTCTATCTAGTCACACTAGAGGTCCAAAAGAGTGATAAGGTCAGTTAGGAGTCAGTTAATCCTTAAATCAAGGAAGAACTGAAGATAACTGAACTAAACTGGACTGGCAGATGAAGAAAGGCGCCCTTCTCATGCAATAACTGAAAAGAGGGTGCACTAAGCTCTAGGAGAGCTAAGACTGATCCGAGAGAAGCTCCTGGGGCCAGTTTGCCGAGGGCTAGGTGCTGGTGCTGCAAACCCTAATTTTGCATGCATTTATGAAAATGACAGAAATGTTAGAAGGACTAGGATGGAGTATAGGAATATCCTAACACCCCCCCTTAATCCATCCTGGGCCCTGGTAACTAGGACCAAAGGTCACCCATACAATCAATGAAATGATAAAAAGAATACTGCCTCTATTTTCTTTTTCTTTTTTTTTCTTTTTTTTTTTTATATTTTTGAATAACGCAAGGAGCCATTACTCTAAGCAGAAAAGAAGCAAGCTTTCATCAGTGAAAACTTTGCAAAGAGACTTGGTAAGCTAATCCTCTGTAAAGTGCGAATGCAAGTGCTAGAGAATGTGCTGAATGTAGCAAGTCTTTCAGGAACCTTTTCTGTCATTGGAGCGAATGTATCATGATGAGTTTTCCCAAAGAATGGAAGGGTAAACCCCATCATCATGCTGCATCTCTCATGGAGAGGTGGATGGCATAATGCAAGGTTAGCATGCTGCTGAAGTCTAG
Source organism: Larix kaempferi (assembly GCA_027924585.1). Classification (NCBI taxonomy): domain Eukaryota; kingdom Viridiplantae; phylum Streptophyta; class Pinopsida; order Pinales; family Pinaceae; genus Larix; species Larix kaempferi. The sequence continues at coordinate 23,857,961 of BSBM01000338.1, forward strand.
TAGTTCTGTAAGCAAATAAATCATCAACTGTGTTCTTAGTAGTAGCAAGGACTGTGTGAGAACATATTTCTCTTGAATTTGGACTAAGAATAGGTGTTGGTTCTGAATCTTCTTGAACCATGATCTCAACATCAAAATCTTGATCTTCTTCCTCACTAGAATAGGAGTCACTGGAAGAGAAATCACTGTGATCTTCATCAGAATCTGAAGGGATAGTTGGAGAGAAGGGCATGAAGTGGGAGAACTCATATGCCTTTGAGGCATGATTAGCAATCCCATTCGCTATAACCTTTCCAGTGGAGATTTCTGTAATCTCTATTGTGTCTGGACCAAAAATTACTTTTTTTGGAGATCCTGTATGAGTCATTTGATATACTGACAACAAATTAGTTGTAAGAGAAGGAACAAATAAGACATTTTTGAACTTACCATGCTCCATATGAACTGTACCCAAACCTTTGGCAGAAATCTGAGAGTTGTCTCCCATGTGAATGGTAGGCCCATCTTGGAGATCCAAAGAGGAGAAGGATTCTTCTTGTGCCATCATGTGGTTGGAAGCTCCAGAATCTATGAGGATAGCTTTTGTCTTTGAAAAACCAGCCATCAATGCATGACAATCATCAGATCCACTTCCAGAATCAGACATCTTTGCTTCTTTTGGAACAACAATTTGGTTTTGTTCAAGAAGCTTGGTTAGAAGATCAATCTTCTTATGCATGCAGGCATGCTCAGGATGGTTTCCTCTCTTGCAGTAGGTACAATTTGGTCTCTTTTGTTTGTCATTCTTGGATCTTGAAGGTTTCTTTCCTTTGCCTTTTTGTCCCCCTTTTGCATTCGCTCCACTTGATTCACCAGCTAAAAGAGCTAGATCTCTGGAGGTTTTGATGGCACCCATTTGAAACAGTTTGTTCTCTTCTCGAGTGAGAGCTTCAATGAAGTCACTTAAGGTGGGAAACTTCCATCCAGGGATGGACATTCGAACAGAATGAAAGGTAGATACAAAGACAGAAAATTGAGATCCAAGTTTGCTCAATATAGAGAGTATCAATTGCTCATCACTTTTAGTGATGCCACATTGCTTGCAATGCAAAACCAAATTCTGAAATTTGGAGAAGAAATCTTGGATGCTCTCGAAATTGCTAGGTTGAAGGGCAACCAATTCATTCTCAAGAATGTAGCCTCTCAGTTCGTCTTGTTTGCCAAAAAGACTCCTCAATTTTATCCATAAATCATATGGAGACTTCAATCCATCAGCATGAAACAATAGATCATCACATATATGAAGGCATATGAATCCAAAGGCTTCATCCATTTTGTTTAGGTGCTTGACTCTCTTTTCAGCTTGATGTGGTATGGCATCTTTTTCCTCAACTATTCTAGTAAACCCTCTTGATTGCAAGAGTATTATCATCTTCCTCTTCCATTCGAAATAATTGAAAGGAGTGAGAAGTATAGAAGAAGGAGCATTCGAATTGCTCATCTTGATTGCTTGAACAAGTGCAAATAGAAAGCTACTGAATCTGCTGCTGCAACTGCTGGAACTTCAAAATACCTGCAAAAAAACTCTCAAGAATGGAGGTAGAATATACTCTCAAGGCTCTGATACCATGTGAAATTGCCCACATAAGATCCAAAGAGATGATGTAAACCTCACAGTGAAAGAATTAAGGAATTAAGGAAGAAGAGAGAGAAGCAATAGAACATAGATCCAATAGAGGCAGAATAATTACACACATTACATTAATCAGAATAGTAACCGGGTAAATATACAATGTTGAGTATGAGGATTCGAATTCACTAGGTGTAATTCGAATTATCCTTCATGCACAGATCCATAATCAGTGGAGAGTCATCAGTGCCAAACTAGGAGTCTATCTCATCATCAGTGAAGTCATCAATGCACAACCGAGAGTCTAACTGAGAGTCAAACTGAGTCTAACTGAGTGTGGTTGGTGTAACTGGCACATGGAAGGACTAATATAGTGAAGGAGACTCAGTGGGGGGCGCTCATGGAGCTAACTGGAGTCAAAACAGTCTATATAGTCACACTAGAGGTCCAAAAGAGTGATAAGGTCAGTTAGGAGTCAGTTGATCCTTAAATCAAGGAAGAACTGAAGATAACTGAACCAAACTGGACTGGCAGATGAAGAAAGGCGCCCTTCTCATGCAATAACTGAAAAGAGGGCGCACTAAGCTCTAGGAGAGCTAAGACTTATCCGAGAGAAGCTCCTGGGGCCAGTTTGCCGAGGGCTAGGTGCTGGTGCTGCAAACCCTAATTGCATGCAAACCCTAATTTTGCATGCATTTCTTGAAATGACAGAAATGTTAGAGGGACTAGGATGGAGTATAGGAATATCCTAACATGTGCATGTGGCTCGTTGGCAATATGAGCAATTTAGAATGTGCAGGGATACATTTCCTATTGGGACTATCCTGTCAGTGGTCGATTTTGCGGAAAACTACACTCTTCAACCACAAAATGAGATCCAGAGTCAATACTATCACTCAGACTAGGTCAACCTAATGGTCCATATCACCGATAGACATGGGGCAAATAGTACTAAAGACAACAGGTTTATATTAAAGGAGTATCACTTCTACATAAGTGATGACAGGTGTCACGACTTGGCTTTTGTACAACACATCTTTCAAATGCTCTACAATCACTTGAAGGATAACAGTATACGGATGGAACAACATTGGATTTGGTCTGACGGTTTTGCAGGGCAATTAATAAATGCCTGTGTCTTCCAATGGTTGTGTATGATCCACAAAAGGCACAAGGTTTGACATATTTGGAACTATTTTGAGACAGGACATGGAAAAGGTGAACATGATGAAGTAGGTGCATGCATAAAGACTACATTACACAGAAAAGAAATGAAGTTCACAGATGGACCTATCATCCGAGATGCAAAAACCATCATTGAATGGTGGCCTTCAGTCATGGGGGAGGGAGCAAGAAGGTAGGAAGATCACTCAACCACGAAAGCACATGTACATAGATATTTTTGGGAGGTGGTGGATGTAGATCGATCACAGTTATATGAGTGCAAGACCATCCAAGGAACTCATGCATTTCATTCAGTTAGAATGTCGGACAATGCTATACTTGAAATATGGACAAGGAAGCTGTCATGTTTTTGTTCTCCATGCAGTAGTGGTGAATGAGACGAATGTGAATCCATGGATTGGGTTGATATCTGGGACCGTGTATCACTCCCCATTGGTCGACGGATAGCTACAGAATTATCCCAGTTGGAGGATGACCAATAAAGTATTTCATCAGACTATGACCACATATCAGATCTCGTACAACTAGGTTCAATTAATATTTTGATATTTTTGACTAGTTGTGTCTAATTAGTTGACTGAAACGTTGGAACTATATTTTCTCCAGGGCACATATACGCAGTGGTTTCCCCGAGACTCAATGCATGGCACACTGACTATTGGCTAGCACGTTGCTTAGAGGGGAAACAAACCCTAAATGTCCCATTACGGGACTCTGAGGCCAATGATTTTCCAATTGGGTCGACGGTTATAAAGGGAGAATATTTGAACCAGGTTTCCCACTCAGCAAATAGAAAAGGGTATACATATGAAGATTATAGACTAGGTGAGATTGTATACCATTATACAAACTTAGTTATTGGCACAAACCTCCAGCTGCAAACAATGCCAATGAATCACTCATCAAAGGCACGATACTTATTGCCTTATTCCGAGCACGAGAGGTTAAAGGAAACCATTGGTATTCGAGGTGATCCTGATGGTCTAGTCGACCGACCAGAGGCAGGTAATCTGGTATGTGGTTTTCATGTTTTATTGTGTACTATGTTATAGGTATGTGGTGTACATGTATGCTATGATTTTGGTTCGTGGTCTCATTGAGTATTGACATTAATATTTTGACTATTGCAGCCATACATTGATAGCTTGATAGATTGATAAATAGCATAGACTTGGTACAACTTGATAAATTGCACAAGTTTTGTCATGGATTTGTTTTCTTTGTTTTTTCTCCCATCTAAGTAAACCATAATATCTGCATCCTCATGCCCATTTTCATGCTCACTAGCACCATCACTATCTTCATGGTCATTGTTGCGATCACCATGCCACCATGAACATCACCACCATGCTCTTTCTACCCATGTTGTGACCATCACCATCCCATCTTTCACCATAAGATTCTCATCCATCATCCATACAAATATAACTGTTAGATACCTAATTTCATCACCCATAAACCTAGAAACCTAGATGCCCAAGACTTGATCATGGTGTCCATATTCAACTTGAATTCCAAATACTCCAATGAGAGGGATTCTGTCATGGTGTTTGAGCTCAAGAATGTTAAAATTGGAATTAAATCCATTGTCCCCGCAACCATGTTTATTCCTCAATGCTTATTTATAGTGCAAAAAACCTAAAAGGTCAAATTCATAAAATGTTTGTATGAGAGTTTATGGACAATGCACTCATGTCAATCTATCCCAAACACAACATTTAATTTTGTTGCTTGGTTTGGTTATTATGCCCAAGGATGAATTTTCCATCTCTCCTTTTGACACTTGACCTAAATGAAATTGGAGGCACGAAATGAAAATTGTGCATTGAAAGGACATGTCATTAGTTGCAATACATCTATTCCATAACGAAATGAAAATTGTGCATTGAATTAATGCCTAGCTCTGCTGGCGTTTAGTAAGATTCTATTGCTTTAACAAGAGTGTTGGCATAGCTTTAGAAGGGAAACGCTAGCCATAAGTGCTCGGGGGATGATTTTGAAAATTTGACCCCCGTGTGCAAAAATTGCACACTCCCTTACTAAGCAAAACCCTAGGTTCCAAGATGGACCTACACGATGAGACATGGGCCATGGAAACGGCGGAGAGGGGCACCCCTAGCACTATCCCGATGTCATGAATCCAACAGAGTCGACGGTTTGTTGATCCGAGCCACGGTTGTCATTCTATGGCTCGTTCCGTCTCACATCCAAAAGGCTTTCAGGGACACCTTTCGGATACCTACCGGGGGCATAGAATTCCAACCATGCAACAAAACCAGGTTCTGTGGAGTCCTGCAAGTGTGTCTAGGAAGGTTCCAGCTGGGAACACTAGCCATAAGTGCCTGTTATACCTCAATATTACACATTACATCCTGGTGTCGTATCCTTGCATCAACGACCTAAACGACACTTCCCCTTAATAATCATTTGGACATCCAAGAGTGAAAATCATTGACTGAACATTGAAAGCAAGTATCTCACCTGCCACGTGTCATCCAGACAAACCCCATTTGAAGATATTACTATGCCTTGCGCATCTAGTAGAGCACGATAATTAGGGTTACCGTGCTATGCTCTTACCCTGGGGCGCGGTACTACCGTGTTATGCTCAGTTTTGGGGGCACGGTAATCTATTTTTAGCCTTTTTCCTTGGACTATGGGATATTAACTTTCAAGAGATATCATTGGGATTGCCAGCTCTGATTCGATATCAACTCCTATCCTTGTTTAGTGGGTCTGATCCACTAAATACTCCTTAGATCCATATTACTATCTTGTTGGTTAACTTTCCCATATGCTATAAGAAAGAAGCCTTCCATGAGCTAACGGGAGGAATTTTGGGGCATCAAACCTATGATCATAAACCTTTTGTAGAGATAGCTAGAGGTGGAAGAACTTGGAGCTGGAGTTGGCTTGGACATTAAGCAACCATTTTGTAAGCACTCTTGCAGTTTCTACAACCAGTAACACACCTAAGATTCCGCCTGTCACTCAACCCACTGTCATTCCAGACATACCTCTCACAGTGGACAACACCGCAACTACTGAAGTTAGTACTGCATACAATACTATACTGGAGTCTATATCCCTCCCATATGTTAGCACTACCCTCCCAACAGAAACTTTATATGATGTTCCTGAAGGTTCTGTTGGAACCATCGAAGGATCTGACGAAGATGTGTCCGAGCTACTTGCAGTCCCGGATGGATACGTCGAAATTATTGGAGAAACCAAACTACCTAACACACCCTTTGAACCTAAGTTTGACTTTCTTACTTCCCAAGCAGAACCTCCGACTACCACTACTATGCCGTCAGGTGTTCACACTCAGGAAACCGGTTCTTCTAGCAACGCGCCATTTCTCGTATCCCTCCCCAATCTCCCCTCAGGACAAGAGATCATGGCGTCGATCCAATCTAGCATGGTTAGTCTCGCTAACTCCCCTTTAGCGTTGGAATAGTTCAAATGTGATACAGAGAAAATGCTCTCAACGTCTTATCGATTACCGAGCTCCCAACGTTCCACTAGCATAGAATTTCATCATTCCTATGCTGACGGCTCCAGACCTTCAGATTTTATCTCACCTCATTATTTTCTAGATCCTGAACAGACAGCTTGCATTTTCGACCCCTCACGAGATACAAGTCCGGACCAAGCCCTCGATGGTCCTCCTATTTTTCAAGACCGCATGGACGTGACTCCTGATACCCCTCGGTTAAATTCCCCACATTTTCTACCGTCCAACATGTTTGGCGTATCTTCAAGGGACATACCACTTATGAGGGATAACCTAGTTTTCTCTCCATCCCCGCTTGTAACGTATGGAAGACCCCCCCCACAAATTGGCACCTTTGGCTCCATCGGCCAAACAACCATACCCCACCTTTCTAGTATTGGAAGAACATCTAGTCATATTGCTGGATCATCCATGTTGACTGAAGGATCATCTTTGGCCACCATCTACACCATTTCCGGAGGTGGACTACCGACTATTGGAACCATTGATCCCAATAACCAACCTCCTCCAGGCGGACCATCCAACCCGCCTATTGGAGGACAACCCTCTTTTGGGAACATTGGTCCCAGTCACCAACCTCCTGCCATTGGACCATCTAACCCACCTGCTAGAGGGAAACCCCTTGGTACCATTCAAAGTGGGGCCACTTAACAACCACCTCCTTCTTTCCCATCGACTCAACATAGCCCTTTCATTGGAGGAGCACCACTTGTTAACGACCCCATTGGCACCATCCAACCAGCAGCTTCTGCTCAGTTGGGTACGTACAATCCTGGAAGTGGATAACTTCATGCCGGTATCCCAACCGGATCCTATCTCCAACATCACGCGTCAGGTACACTTCCTTCTTGGGGATCCCAAAACCCACAAAGTGGGGGATACTCTTTGTTTGGGAACTAGAATCAAGTTGGGGGGCAACCTTCCGAACCTTTCATACCACCCAACTTGAAATCTGACATTCCTTATCCTTCAGCCGCAAATAGTCCATGGGACCCATCCCTTCAACCTCCACCCCTCCATCAAGGTGGAACCTATATTCCATGGACACCATTCTTGCAAGCAACCCCTAACCCTGGTATGGGAAACCCTCCACCCAATCAAGGTGCTGGAAACATTATTGGGATGCAACAATCCTAGGGAACTATACCTCAACAAGGAACGGGAAACATCCCTGGGACACAACAACCCCAGGCTACCATCCAAGTCATCCCTACTTAGCAGAACATTCAACAACCGGCTGCTAATGTGATTTTGAATCAAACGGTCAATCCCTTGATTTCGAACACACAACCGGTTAACCAGATGGTTTATTATCCATAGAATTTCCAACAGTATCCTGCGGGAAACATGTATGGGTACAACACACAGCAGTATGCTGTGTAGGGTTCCACAGGCATCCCTACACCGTACAATTACTACTCATGCCTGCAGCTCAACCGTCAACTTCCTTTCCTGGCTACACTAGACTTACCCGATTTGTCAATGATCCCATCTTGCATGAGCCACATTGGCCACCCATCCCAGGAAAACTACCATCGGACATTCCTAAGTTCAATGCCAAGCTCGAGGGAGACCCTAAGAACCACGTAATGACCTTCCATCTTTGGTGTTCATCGAATGCATTGATGGACGACTCCATTTGGTTACGGCTCTTCCAGCGCACGCTTACTGGCACGGCAACAAAATGGTATATCGAGCTGCCCCAACACTCCTTTCACAATTTTAATACCTTGGCTATGCAATTTCTGACACATTTCCAGCTCCCCATCCGGTACGAGACTGGAACAGAACTATTAAACTCACTTCGTCAAACCACTTCTACGCACATCTTGGACCATATTCATGAGTGGTGTCGACGCCATAGGTTAATCAAGGCACCCATTTCAGACTAGTTACTCGCTGATTGGTTCACGAAGTCATTTCTGCCTCCCATCGCCAGGGATATTGCCATGCACAGACCGGTCATGAAGGAACAAGCCATTTCTTCTGCTCAGTACTTGGATTTGGTATATACCCAATCCAGAACTCTACACGAGCTTCTTCCCCATGCCACCCGTACCACTACTGATCCAACTAAGCCTGCCACTGAACCCCCCATCAACGGCATCGTCTGTTCAGTTAAGGCTCAGACTACCCCCAAACCCAGTGGGAAAAAAACCATTGTTACTCGCTCCCCACCCCAGGCTCCCTCAAAAGCTTCTCCTTCTCCTGCTCCTTCCTCTGAGGTGAATGTGGTTCAATCCACATCACAACCATCTGGAGGAAAGAAGAAGAATAACCGTGGAAAATCCAAAAAACCTTCTAACCAACAGGAGAACCCCAAGCCACAACCAACTAATAACGACCCCAAACCCCGTTGGAAAGAAAAGTTTCCCTGCCTCATTTGCCAAGAAGATCACTATACGTGTGACTGTCTCTACAAGGACAAAGTCAAAAAATTTGTTAAAGGATCCTCCCGCCCAGCAGTGTTAACCGATCCTTTCCCTCAACAGCAACAGCAGATGGTTGCCCACGATCCACTGCCAGGGAGAAATCCGAACAACCCACCTCGCGAAGAGACATCCGCAAATCGCGAAATCCTGATGACGAGTAATGAAGAGATTCATATAACCACTTGTTTGAAGACATACGATAACCCCCCGAGTTCAAACAAACAACCAGAGACAGCCAAGGGCAAGTCTCCTGTTGAAGATCCTTCTCTCATACCTTCCCCCAACGGTCATCTCCATATTGAGAGACCGCCTAAAGACACAGTGCTACGCCCACTCAAAGGCACCATCCGAAAGGCGACATTCAATCCTAACGCGCAAACTGCCCAAAATTACAATATTGTTGAGGACCTAGCTCAAGCACCATGCGCGATGTCGACTCTCGAGGTTCTCCAACACTCCCCTACACAGCGCAGAACCTTACTTTCAGCACTGGGGGCAGTAGACCCGGATACTTCAAACACTATCATGTTTAACTTGGAGTATGTCAAACCTTGGCTTTCCCATCACTTAGCCTTCCAGGTTCATACAAAGATCTATGGAAATAACATCCATCGCACTGTCTTAGACGAGGGTGCTTCCACATCTATCATGTCTTTGAATTGTTGGAGATCCTTAGGCTCACTTGAAGTCACAACTTCTCCCACTACTCTCAGAGCGTTTGACGGACATGGTTTTCAGCCCTACGAACTCATTCCTGTGATTGGTGTTGAACTGGGTGGAAAAACAGTATTTATACACATCGAAGTCGTAGATGTGCCATTAGATTATAATCTTCTACTTGGACGGAATTGGTTTTACACCATGACCGCCATTGCATCTACCATCTTTCGACTAGTACAATTTCCTCATGAAGGGAAGATTATTACTATAGACCAGTTAGACTACTGTGTCCTAGACTCTCATTCGAACTCCGCCAACACTATTCCATTACTGGATCAGTCTCGGTACCGTTTCCAAGATGGTGGCGTGGGTCTTATGAAGGATTCCTCCCTCATTGGAGTATTCCTAGAGCTTAGATCCCCTATTCAAGTCGTCAATATGCTATCATCAAGTATCACCCCATCCAAAGATTCTTGGGTGATACCGAGTCCTACTAAGATTGAAAACTACGACAACTCCATGCCGTTAAACAGGAACATCGCAACGTATGAAGCGATCCAGTTAGCCACAGATTGGTTTGACCCTACTATCCATCACGCCGTGGCACAGCTCTCGTCTGAGGCTGGCCCATCGTCGTCACTTATTGATCCTCTCACATTTATTTTTCCTATTGACGAATCGATCATGGAGGTTATGTGCGGTGATGAACTACCCTGGGAAGATTTCCATCATCGGTCTTCTTTTCCCACTATCCAGGTGGTCGAGCTAGATACTAATCCTACCACTTCACTCAGAATAGTTCAAACCAAGTTTCCCACCGCATTCGATGAAATATTTTCTAAGGGAAACTTGGCCAGTCTCATGGCAACCACCCCCGTTGACATTTCAGTGAAGCCTGGTATCGTGGAAAACATTCATATAGGCAAGACATGTACTCCCACCGAGATGGAGTTCTATAGTGCCTACTTTAAAACATTCCGCAACGTTTTCGCTTGGAGTTATGAAGAAATGCCAGGAATAGATCCTTCTATCGTGGTCCACGACATTCCAACCTTTCCTGGTGCCCGACCTGTTCGACAGAAACTCCCACCTGTCCACCCCCGTAAGGAAGCTGCTATCAAAGCCGAAGTTGAAAAACTTTTGCGTGCTAGTTTTATCTATCCTATCCCACTGACAGAATGGATGTCCAATATCGTTCCCATAGCCAAAAAACAGGGTACGATTAGAGTCTGTGTCGATTACAGCGACTTGAACAAAGCTTGTCCAAAGGACAACTACGCAACTCCGTTCATTGACCAGATCATCGATAACTGCATCGGGAGTGTCATCTTTTCATGCATGGATGGCTTTTCCAGCTATAATCAAATAGAGATACTCCCAACGGACTAGCATAAAACATCTTTTATCTGCCCATGGGGGACCTTTGAATATCGAAAGTTACCTTTTGGCCTAAAAAATGCCGGGGCAACTTTCCAACGGGCGATGTCGAATGCATTTCATTATATCAAACATATTGTAGAACCGTATCTTGATGACCTTCCCACCCATTCTCAAACTCAGGAAGATCACCCTGATCACTTAGGCGCCATCTTTGCTAGGTTTCGTCGCTACAACATTCGTTTGAATCCACATAAGTGCGTTTTTTGCGTTGAAGCCGGAAAACTTTTGGGATTCATAATCTACAAAGACGGTATACGATTGGACCCAGCAAAGGTAGAAGCTATCTTAGCCCTGCCTTCCCCCACGAACATACTAGAACTTCAAAGTTTGCAAGGGCACGCAAGCTTTCTACGTCGTTTCATATGCAACTTTGCCGAGATAACAAAAGGCTACATGAGGCTTCTCAAGAAAAACATCCCCTTCTTTTGGGACGACGAATCCCAACACTCCTTAATAATCTAAAGGTAGCCTTAACTAAATATCCTGTAATTCAACCCCCCAATTACACACGGGATTACATTTTATATCTCACAGCTTCGACTTCCACCATCGGCATGGTGTTAGTCCAAGAAGATACCAACGACATAGAACATATGGTATATTATCTTAGTAAGAGTCTCCTTGACTCCGAAACTCGCTACTCACATGTTGAAAAATTGGCTCTGGCCACAGTTTTTGCTGTCCAGAGGTTCCGCCACTACATTCTGCTCCGCCAGACCACTGTCATAGCGGATTTCAATCCAATGTACTACATCCTCACACGTCAAGTGCTTGGGGGCAAATACTCCCATTGGATCGTTATCCTACATGAGTTTGACTTGGAATTTGCCAAAGCCAAATCCAAGAAATATTTGGTCTTTACAAAGTTGATGTGTAATATTCCTCGTGCCACTAAGCAACCTGAGCCCATCAATTCTCTCCCTGATGAATCGTTGTTTCTCATTAGGAAGTCCGACTCGTGGTATGGGGATATCATACTGTATCTCCAAACCCAATGTTTTCACCCTGACCTCAACCGCGATGAATGTCGACACATCCGATATCACGCCAAGTACTACCTTATAATCAACGATACCCTTTATCACCGTGGTGTTGACACCATTATTCGACGTTGTTTAACTTTAGACGAGGCCGAACACATTCTTAATGACTGCCACGCTGGAGCATGTGGTGGTCATCTCTCTGGGATGGCTACGGCCAAAAGATACTATGAGCAGGATATTTTTGGCCCTCAATGTTCAAGGATTGCATTGAAACGGTCAAGAAATGTCCACCCTACCAATTCTTCCACAGTAAGAAACGCTCACATCCCTCTCCACTCCATCCTATAGTTGTCGTCGGCCCCTTCGCCAAATGGGGTATCGATTTCATGTACTGTAAACCCACTTCAGCCGAGGGGCATAGCTATGTCATAGTAGCTGTGGATTATTTCACAAAATGGGCTGAAGCGATGCCTACTTATGCTGAGGACGGTAAAACAACCGCACATTTCATATTTAATCACATTATAGCTAGGTTCGGAGTCCCGCAGTCCATCGTGACCAATCATGGTTCCCACTTTAGCAACCATATGATTAAAGAATTGAGCTCTAAGTTGGGTTTTCGTCATGAGAACTCAACCCCATACTACCCACAAGCCAATGGCCAAGTCGAAACCATTAACAAGGTTTTGAAACGCATGATTCAACGCATTGTGGGTACCCATAATTCCAACTGGCACTTAGCTCTCTTTTCGGTATTATGGGCATACCGAACCTTAGTGAAAAGTGCTACCGGGTTCACACCGTTCCAACTGTATGGCCTGGAAGCCATTTTACCGATTGAATGTGAAATCCCGTCACTTAAGATAGCCATAGAGCTACTTCCCAATACCACCTCCGAAGAGGAACGGTTTCTATACCTAGCCAAGCTAGACGAAACTCGCCAAGACGCTGCTTTAGCCAATGAAGCCCATAAAAAACGCGCCAAAGCACAGTACAATAAATCCGTTCAACCTCGGATTTTTAACTAAGGTGATCTCGTACTCACATATGACCAGATGCATGACAAACTAGGAAAAGGAAAGCTAGAGTCTATGTGGTACGACCCCTTCATTGTAAAGCGGATGTTGGAGAAAGGAGCCTATGAACTCGTCGACCGTGACGGCACACCGTTGGCACGACCCCGCAACGGTCTGTACCTAAAACGCTTCTACTCATAGGTCTATCCTGCGTGAGACATTTTTGTACATAATGTACTTAGCTTGTTTTTATTTTTCTTTTGTGTGTGTATGCATGGATTTTATTTCATGTATCCCCATTTACCTCGACTTATGATTTTATGTGCAGATGTCTGCTTACTACAGATTCGCTGATGGTGCGAGCCGACACATCCGGAACCTCACTTCTGCAGCATGGGTAATTTATTCTCCTACTGGAGAGTTGGTATCTTCAAGAGGCACTTGCTTGGGCCCTGCAACCAACAATATTACAGAGTACCATGCAGTCATTGGACTCTTAACTGAATCTGCTTCCCTTGGAATCAACTCCTTGTTAGTCTTTCTAGACTCCCAACTCGTGGTATCCCATTTGAATCGGGTCTACGCTATCCGCGATCCCATTTGACTTCGCTTATTTCGAAGGGTACGCCTCTTGGAATGATCTTTTGATTACATTTCATATCAACATATACCAAGAGATTTCAATTTTGTAGCTGACTCATTAGCTAACTACATTTTGGATTGGCATCTAGCTCATACATAAAAATGCATCATAAATTAAACACGCAAGTCATTGTAAATGAATAAGTCATAGAAATAAGTCCATATGTATATATATAATCGCATATAAAATGTTTTTCAAGTACATATGTTAAAGTTGTGTCTAAAGGCAAAAATTTTGGGATCCTGTCCCATACAAAAATTTGGCTCTTAGGCCAACATATCGTGTACATGCCGCAAAAAGATAAAATACTACTATCTAAGGAGATCTATGAGATCTATCGCGCTCCTCGTATTCCTCGCACCATTGATGGTAGCAGACCACAGCCCTAGCTACCCTGCGGAGGAGTAGACCAATACGTCTGGGCACACCCACAGTATGCCGCTGAAGATGGAGAGGAACATCATCTATCCTCATAGCTGGGACGTCAAAAGTCAAACCCTGCAGTTTCTGCTCTATATCATGGACACCTCCTGTTTCTTTCTCATCCTACTCTTCCTCCTCAGCAACTGCTTGTTGCTGAACTCCACCTCGGCGCAACGGCGAATAGCCCGCGGGTCTCCTTAGTCCACAATCTGCGACATGCACATGTACATGCATTAGGTCTTTTCACGCATAAAAAATATATATATATATATAACTAAAAATTAAATATTCAAAAAACTTGAAAACACATTGGTGAAGGTTATACCTAAATTATCCCAATCCTCGTCATCAGGCAATGCCAAGTCAATGTCCTCGCGGAAGTCCACCCCTGCATAAGGGTACTCCTCGATCATCATGATCTGCTCCTCGAGCCATGAGAAAAAGTCCTCACCAAATGCTAAGTGTTGTGGCCCCCCGAGCTGCCCTACGTACTCACTCCATCGACCCATACTAGGCTCGGTGGCAGGGCAGATAGGCATGGCTATCTGCGGATGCAATAATGGCACCCTCTCCAAAAAGAAGGTGACCAAAATACTCCCATATCCGAGTTGGCTAGTTTCCCCAATCCTACACTTGGTAACTTGTTCTTTGAGGTTGGATAATACCCCCTCGCACCAATTGAACAAAGTAGGAGTGCTCGACATCAACTCATTTATTCGCATTACATTAAGATGTTCTATAGATACCTTGAGGATCATTGTCATCATTGGTGATTTCCCTCGCATTTGTTAACAGTTCACATCATTGACCGGTAATCAAATGGTTTCTACCATGTTCGACTTCAACGCCTTGTAATCACATGGCTAGATTCGTATCGTTTACGATCGGGTAGAAGACCCTGTACACCCTGTTGTATTTTAATTACGTCCAGGTTGCGATGGAGATTTATTATGTATTGTTACACAGATCCACTTAGGTATTGGTCGTGGTTGTGTCATTATTGTCTCATGGATCTACGCTTGTTCATAGTAGCCATGATTTGTCTAAATTCTATATCATCTCAGTACTCATGGATCTGCAATGTATTGGTCGGCAGCCATGCTTTGAGTCAATTGTTTCCGAGCATGGGAATGTCCGCCTCGGTGGTATATCTGACACTTTGTTTCTATTTCAGCTCCTTGTTTCTCTCCTCGATGCTATCTCCGCAAAAGTATTTTTAAAGTCTTTTGGCCATCAGTCTCTTCTGACCTCACACTTTAGGGGGCATCGATTATACCTCAATATTACACATTACATCTTGGTGTTGCACCCTTGCATCAGCGACCTAAACGACACTTCCCCTTAATAATCATTTGGACATCCAAGAGTGAAAATCATTGACTGAACATTGAAAGCAAGTATCTCACCTGCCACGTGTCATCCAGACAAACCCCGTTTGAAGATATTACTGCGCCTTGCACATCTAGTAGATCACGATAATTAGGGTTACTGCGCTATGCTCTTACCCTGGGGCGCGGTACTACGGCGTTATGCTCATTTTGGGGGACGTGGTAATTCATTTTTAGCCTTTTGCCTTGGTTTGTGGGATCTTAACTTTCGAGAGATATCATTGGGATTTCCAGCTCTTATTCAATCTCAACTCCTATCCTTGTTTAGTGGGTCTGATCCACTAAATACTCCTTAGATCCATATTACTCTCTTGTTGGTTAACTTTTCCATATGCTATAAGAAAGAAGCCTTCCATGAGCTAAAGGGGGGACGTTTGGGGCATCAAACCTATGGTCATAAACCTTTTGCAGAGATACCTAGAGGTGGAAGAACTTGGAGCTGGAGTTGGCTTGGACATCAAGCAACCATTTTGTAAGCACTCTTGAGTTCTCAATAAAAGTATAACTTGTCTTGTTTCCCTATTTATGTGTTCTAATCATGATTCATTTGCATAAATTGTATTCAGTAGAATATAGATCTAACTTGTGATTCGATTATTTGGAAGATATTGTGCACCTGTTTGTCGTTTTAATTCTCATAGGTTCATCGCGAGAACTTCAGGATCAAAGACTCGATTGGATAAACATCGGAACAGAAGGTCAGTTATCTTCGTTCTCATCTTTCAGATATTGAGGTTGAAAACACTAGTTCAAGATCTAGCGAATGAGGTAGCATTTGTTTCTTTTTGTCTTATTTTAGAGTTGATCCATACCTCTCTGACCTAAGAGAGTTTCTCTTTATCCGTAGGGAGAAATATCTGTAACAGTGTCCGGTGGATGATTTTGCAAATTTGACTCCAATGTGCAAGAATTGCACACTTCCTTACTAAGCAAAACCATAGTTTGAAAAATGGACCTACAAGATGACGCATGGGCCATGGGACCAACGGCGAGGGGCATCCCTAGCACTATCCCGATGTCATGAATCCAACGGAGTCGACAGTTTGTCGAATCGAGCCACGGTCGTCATTTTATGGCTTGTTCCGTCTCGCATCCAAAAGGCCTTCAGAGACACTTACTGGATACCTACAGGGGACATAAAACTCCAACCGTCCAACATAACCAGGTTCCAGGGAGTCCTTCAAGTAAGTCTAGGAAGGTTCTGGTTGGGAATGCTAGCTATAAGTGCTCGGTGGGTGATTTTGCAAATTCGACCCCCATGTGCAAACATTGCACACTCCCTTACTCAGTAAAACCCTAGTTTCTAAGATGGACCTACAAGATGACACCTGGGCCATAGGACCGGTGGAGAGGGGCACCCATAGTGCTATCTCAATGTCCTGAATCCAATAGAGTCAACGGTTTTTCGATTCGAGCCACAGTTGTCATTCTATGGCTTGTTCTGTTTCGCATCCTAAAGGCCTTCAGGGACACCTACTGGATACCTACCGGGGGCATAGAATTCCAACTGTACAACAAAAACGTGTTCCGCGAAGTCCTGCAAGTGTGTCTAGGAAGGTTCTAGCTGGGAATGCTATCCATAAGTGCCCAGTGGATGATTTTAAAAATTTGACCCCCATGTGTAAAACTTGCACACTCCCTTACTGAGCAAAACCCTAGTTTCCAAGATGGACCTACAAGATGACAACTGAGCCATGGGATCGGCAGAACCCCTAGTACTATCTTGATGTCCTGAATCCAACGGAGTCGATGGTTTGTCGATTTGATCCACAGTCGTCATTCTATGGCTTGTTCCATTTCGCATCCAAAAGGCGTTCAGGGACACCTGCTGGATACCTACCGAGGTCATATAACTCCAACCGTGCAACAAAACCGGGTTCTGGGGAGTCCTGCAAGTGTGTCTATGAAGGTTTTGGCTGGGAACGCTAGCCATAAGTTCCCAGTGGATGATTTTGCAAAGTTTACCCCCATGTGCAAAAATTGCACACTCCCTTACTGAGCAAAACCCTAGTTTGAAAAATGCACTTACAAGATGACACATGGCCCATGGGACTGGTGGAGAGGGGCACCCCTAGCACTATTCTGATGTCCTGAATCTAACGGAGTCGACGATTTGTCGATCTGTGCCACGGTCGTCATTCTATGGCTCATTCTGTATCACATCCAAAAGGCCTTCATTTAGTGATGGGCCTTCTCAGATTAACCAACAACTATTGCATTAGATAGATTCATTTAGTGATGGGCCTAATTTGACTGCCATAGAATTAGATAGCTTCATTTAGTCACGGGCCTAATTTGACTGCCATAGAGTAACCAACAATGACCGCATTAGATAGCTTCACTGACTCCATTAAAATTCAATTGGACATGACATGAATGATTTAAATTCAACACCTTAGCTAGCTTCATTTCATTTAGTGATAGGCCTAATTTGACGGGAGAATGGGAACCCGGAATCCATTAAAATTCAATTGGACCCATTAAAATTCAATTGGACGTGGCATGAATGATTAAAATTAAACTCTAGACATGGCTAGACATCTGGTACGTTGATGCTTTAAATGATGAAATATTTCCTTTATGGCAGTATAGGGATGCTTACCATGCATTTAACGGAGGCATTAATTAGTTAATGGATTCCATGTTCGGAGCATAGAGTAAAACTTTGTTGAATTACAAAATCCTTGCAACATCATACAAATTAAAAGGGGAGGCTGCCAATATGATCTCAATTTACAAGAAGCTTCCACGTAGCAATAATTTATACTCTATATAAAGTGAATATTATTACTTGTTTTAAATTTTGTTTCCCTCCCTTAACCCCGTTTTGTAGATCTGTGTTGGCTATTGTTTGAAGAGAGTTATCCCTCCCAATTCCGCGGCCATTTTTCGTTAGATTGTGTGAAAAAATACAACATCTATTTCCCTCAACCTAGCTCATTTTACCTCTTCCCAGTTCAAAGGCACTCATGCTCCTCTGTTTAAAATCACATAATTTTGGACTGAGATATCGATGATGTGCCAGCAGGCTCGATCAACTGGCTGGTCCAGGTCCTAAAAAGACCGAAATACTCCACTCAACCCGCTTAAATGAATTTGAGAAATAATACCCTTGTGACTCTATCGGGTTAGTTTCGACGGTCAAAAATTTCAGGTGGGTAGGCTAGAAAAGGTTGATCCATCTCTAGTCCACCTATAAAGTTGAATCAGATGGTTTGAAACCAGAATCCGAATACGCACCAGTTCTAAAACCGAAGTAAGCAGTTTAAGTATACTTTGGTTTTAGAACCGGTGTGTATTATGATTATGGTTTTGAACCATCTGATTCAACTTTATAGGTGGACTAGAGATGCAAGACAGAATGAGCCATAGAATGATGACCGTGGCTCGGATCGACAAACCGTCGACCTCGTTGGATTTAGGACATCGGGATAGTGCTAGGGGTGCCCCTCTCCTCTGGTCTCATGGCCCATGTGTCATCTTGTAGGTCCATTTTGCAAACTAGGGTTTTTCTCAATAAGGGAGTGTGCAACTTTTGCACACGGGAGTCAACTTTGCAAAATAATCGACTAGGCACTTAGGCTAGCGTTCACAGCCAAAACCTTCCTAGACACATTTACAGGACTCCCTGGAACCCAATTTTGTTGCACGGTTGAAGTTCTATGCCCCGGGTAGGTATCCAGCAGGTGTCCCGGAAGGCCTTTGGATGCGAGACGGAACAAGCCATAGAATGATGAACGTGGCTCAGATCGACAAACCCTCGACTCCGTTGGATTCAAGACATCAAGATAGTACTAGGGGTGCCCCTCTTAGCCAGTCCCATGGCCCAGGTGTCATCTTGTAGGTCCATTTTGCAAACTGGGGTTTTGCTCAGTAAGGGAGTGTGCAATTTTTGCTTACGGGGGTCAACTTTGCAAAATCATCCACTAGGCACTTATGGCTAGCATTCCCAGCCAGAACCTTCCTAGATACACTTGCAGGACTCCTGAGAACCCAGTTTTGTTGCAAAGTTGGAGTTCTATGACCCCGGTAGGTACTCAGCAGGTGTCCCTGAAGGCATTTTGGATGCGAGACGGAACGAGCCATAGAATGACTACCATGGCTCGGATTGACAAACCGTCGATCTGTTGGATTCAAGACATCGGGATAGTGCTAGGGGTGCCCCTCTTTGCCAATCCCATAGCCCAGGTGTCATCTTGTAGGTCCATTTTGCAAACTAGGGTTTTGCTCTGTAAGGGAGTGTGCAATTTTTGCACAGTGGAGTCAAATTTGCAAAATCATCCATCGGGAACTTATGGCTAGCATTCCTAGCTGGAACCTTCCTAGACACACTTGTAGGACTACCCGGAACCCGGTTTTGTTGCACTGTTGCAATTCTATGCCCTTGGTAGGTATCCAGCAGGTGTCCCTGAAGGCCTTTTGGATGCGAGACATAACAAACCATAGAATGATGACCGTGGCTCTAATCAACAAACCGTTGACTCCATTGGATTCACGACATCGGATAGTGCTAGGGTTGCCCCTCTCCACTGGTACCATGGCACAGGTGTCATCTTGTAGGTCCATCTTGGAAACTAGGGCTTTGCTCAGTAAGGGAGTGTGCAATTTTTGTACACGGGGTTCAAATTTGCAAAATCATCCACCGGGCACTTATGGCTAGCATTCCCAGCCAGAACCGTCCTAGACACACTTGCAGGACTCCCTGGAACCCGATTTTGTTGGACGGTTGGAGTTCCATGCCCCCGATAGGTATCCAGCAAGTGTCCCTGAAGGCCTTTTGGATGCGAGACGGAACAAGTCATAGAATGACGACCGTGGATTGGATCGACAAACCGTCGAATCCGTTGGATGGGACATAGGGATAGTGCTAGGAGTGCCCCTCTCCATTGGTCCCATGGCTCAGGTGTCATCTTGTAGGTCCATTTTTCAAACTTGGGTTTTGCTCCGTAAGGGAGTGCAATTTTTTCACACGACAGTCAAATTTGCAAAATCATCCATCGGGCACTTATGGATAGTGTTCCCAGCTAGAACCTTCCTAAACACACTTGCAGGACTCCCCAGAACCCGGTTTTGTTGCACAGTTGGAATTCTATGCCCCTGGTAGGTATCCAACAAGTGTCCCTGAAGGCCTTTTGGATGCGAGAGGAAACGAACCATAGAATGACGACCGTGGCTCGAGTCGACAAACCGTCAACTCCATTGGATTTAGGACATCGAGATAGTGCTAGGGGTGCCCCTCTCCGTCGGTCCCATGGCCTAGGTGTCATCTTGTATGTCCATCTTGGAAACTAGGGTTTTGCTCAGTAAGGTAGTGTGTAGTTTTTGCACACGGGGGTCAAATTTGAATTTTTTTTATTTTGATTCTAGAACTAGACATTCAAAGAGTAGCAATCAAACCTACCACACTGCACCCTTGGTAGATTTCTATGTCCTTAGTGTGCCAATTCATTTGAAAACTCCTTAGTGTTCCACTATATTTGGATTTTGAGTAATTAATGTTATTTTTAAGAATTCAAAGTTCCAAATAAAAAATGGAGGCAATGTTTCATCAATGATATCCCTCTGATCCTTGCTAGCTTTGTTAGATCAAAGTCACCATGAAACTTTGCTATCAAGCTATGGGGGAATACTTTCCAAATCACAATGAACAACCATTACATTATCGTTTGTATCAATCAAGAACATTCAATTTTAAATACATTTTCAGATGATGATAATCCATCCCTTTTACAAACATAGGACCATGAACATCTTATTTTCCTTCATCAAAACAACATTATCAAGGAATATCATTAAACTAGTTAGGTATTTCATTTTCCATGGATTCTGTATGATTATTTTTGCATTATGACAAGTGGAAAATGGACATATGAAGGAGGTAAAGCACAAACCAAGGTCTTACATACTAGGGTTTAGTAAGGATAGGGTTTATATCTTCAACAATTTTATGACAATGAATTCATGACCAGTTATTTGTTAGCATATTGGAACAAACTAGGGTATATTTGTTACATATATTTGATCATATGTACATGAAGGCCCAATGAATTTTATTACACTTTAGTTCATGCATTCCCTGCCATTGTACTTGATACTTTGCCATTGTTTTTAGCATACTAGAGTAGGCACATGACAACAGAGATGCATAGATGCTCATGTACGCACCGTTTGATGAAATACAGTAGCATTGATGAAATGTGTAGCATCTATTAGACTTCCTCTTAGTTTCTGAAAATGTCATAGGATTAAATTGATGATATGCGTAGCATGTTACTATTATGATAGAGGTTATTCAAACATATTTTGATTTATTTCATGCATGTACTAAGTTCATTGAACTATTGAAAGATATTATTAGTTTTTTCCATTAAGATAATGTTTCCATAACACAATGGTGAGATGTTACTTGATCAATGCAATAAATGTAAGAGAATAAATATTGCTTAAAATGTAATTATATAAATTTCAATAACATAATTTATCAATTTGTGGTTCAGAGATAAATCGTCACAAGCACAAGTGGAAACTCGAGAGAGAATATTGAATATATTGTATCTTGCATTGATAGTCGAATGTTTGCAATACAAAATATGGCAATGTAGCCGACCCTCAAATGGCCTGTCAATGTACATGTATCCCTAAGTACAATAATGTGTACATGTACATGTCAAAATACATATATATAAGACTATGCAACATCAAAAATCAATCTTTCGTTTGTTTTTCCCCGACTTTCTTCTATCGACCATCTCCTTGGGATCGCTTTGCACCTCAGGAGTCTGCAATAAAAAATCATTATTTTTATCAAATAATTGCACTAATACCCTACCATTAACGAACTTAAAAAATTAACTTATGGTCAAATTATTTATGACAAACACTCACCAAATCATCATGGGGTATAGATGTGAGCGGTGTGCTCATGGAGGGCCTCTCTATAGTTGTGCTCTACAAATAAAAGATCATATCTCAATTAATTCAACAATTCAACATTGATCAACATGTTTGGTCAAATTGAATAAAAAAACTTGGTCATTAATGAACATCTCACCACAAGAGGAGACTCGGTCAGAACCATGGATTGAGTAGAGGGGTCGGGCACTTCTGCCGCTAATATAGTAACATGGTTAAATACTATGCATTGTGATTGTTGAAATAGTCACCTCTGTATGACTTGTGCCTATTGCAGATGCGGCACTAACTACAGCATCAATGACCCTTGTTAGGTGAGGGTTAGATGGATCTTTCGTATGTCTTCTATAGAGGACATCCACACCCTTTCTAGGAGGGGAGCCTCTCTTATACATTTGTTCATTTTGTACATTTGGACTACGAGGAGATCCAACTGCTGGCAGTCTATGAAGTATAGTGGTTGGTGGCTACAATCACCAATATTGACGTAGTTAGAAATGCATTGGTTAATGAAATAACATGCATTAACAAACTAACAATGATGAAATACATACCGATGTACTGTTACCTTAGAGTGAGATGTTGTCGCTGAAGGTATGACAACATCTTGTAACTTAGAAGGTTCTACTGCATGAGCCTCTTGCCCCTCATGCCCTTCTGGTAGCAACTACAAGTTTTGAAATCATTAAAAATATTAGCAATCTATATATGTGTATACTAAAGAAAAATAATTTACAAATGACACTAAATTATTAACTAGATTTGCTCATGTATTAAAATAATGTCATGTTGAAATAGTTACCTCGGCGTGAGATGTTGTCACTGAAATTATGACAACATCATCTACATCGGGCGGTGCTGCTGCATGAGCCTCTTGCCCCTCATGCCCTTCTGGTAGCAACTGCAAGTTTTAAAATCATTAAAAATATTAGCAATATATATATGTGAATAGTAAGGAAAAATAATTTACAAATGACACTAAATTGTTAACTGGATCTACTCGTGTATTAAAATAATGTCATGTTGAAATAGTTACCTCATTGTGAGTTGTTGTCACTGAAAGTATGACAACATCATCTACATCAGGAGGTGCTAGTGCATGAGCCTGTGGACTATGCTCTGCATCATCGGTGAAAAGGTCTTCAACCTCGTGCCCTTCTTATAGCAGCTACAAGTTTTAAAATCATTAAAAATATTAGCAATATATATATATATATGTATAGTAAGGAAAAATAATTTACAAATGACACGAAATTGTTAACCACTTACTTACTTGTGTAAAATACCTAGTAAAGGTATCATCTATTTGGACAGGACCAAAGCAAGGATGGCCGCATACTGTGCATGGGTGGGGCTATCGGCTATGCTCATGACATGCAAGTCTAGTGCCACTACTAGATGCTCCTGGACCACTGGAAGGTGGTGGCTCTACCCCATTGGGAGGTGGTGGATCTACCCCACCGACAGGAGGTGGCTTTGCTCCACCCATAGATGGTGGCTTTGGTGGCCCTGCTTGGTATGTACCTTGAAGGTACGTTCTATGGCGAACAACCGCCTGTGCCAACAGTAGGAAGGACTCTTGTGTCCCTAGGACCAACTGATGTGCAGGTGGCACATCTGGCCTGGGTAACTGCCTGCGAGGTGGAGCTATAGGGCGATTGGGATCTATATGCCTCGCATTGGGACGTTGCTGAGGCATCCCCATCCCAATGCCCTGGTACTCCAAGATATCAAAATAGTTAACATTCTTCCCCATCACAAATCCTGCGTACATCTTTCTCAGAAAATATAGAGGCATTTCCTTGTTGTTGTGTGGTAATGCATCAAACACCATGTACTATCGGTCTATCCAGTTATCTATGAATGGTTGATATGTACAACACTCAATAGAAATGTGCCTTTTGTTTGCATTCGGGATTTCACCCCTCCGTGGATCTCTAAAGAGGGAAAAGATATGTTGTTTTGAGATTTTCAACTTCTTAACTTCTTTGTAGCTAAGTCCATCCTCATATTGTTGCCTCTTTCTTTCTCTGAATGTGGCAATAACTTGCAGTGCACCATTAGACCTACTAAAGGTCTCTATCATTGCATCCAAATTGGATGCAAGCATAAGATGCCTATCATCAACAATAGTAATTGAGGCTCGAATTTATCTGAGCCTCTGGATTTCTCTTTGGATGTCTGAGTGTGCATCCATGGTCGTCACTGCTATCAAAAAATAAAAAAACAAATCATTAAAAACGTATATATGTGCTATAATGACATCTCTTAAAAATGAAAAATGTACAAACTTTGTGCAAGAACGAATACATTACAAACATAAATATCATCTCAAGCATACATTACAAACATAAATATCATTTCATATGACCATTGGAGGCATACATTATGGGTCCTTGTGGGCATAGGGGTGGAGACCATGCGGGCATAAAGAAGAGTCTGAAATATCATTTGTAAATCTATGGTTGTTGGGTTGTTGGTGCATCCCAGTCAATTGCAGCTGACAGAATTATCTTGTGAATAGGATTGTCATTTATGACAACATTAATGACAAAGGTGTAAATGGCATAATGAGAAGCAAACAAGATGACTTCACAGGGACTTGGAAAAGAAAAGACAAAAGACAAGGTGATGGGCATTGGCACACCTAATGAGCCAAATGACCCATATTGTGGTCATTTGGAGTTGGTCCTAATACCCTAGACAAGGATAACTTGGAGATAACAAGTGACATGAACAAAGAAGCTTGAAGTTGACACTTGGCAAGGAGATTGGGAGCATCCCTTATGGCATTTGCGAGCATCTAGAAATGATGTCGATGGACATGCGGGCATGTGGAGAAGGTGACATGGGGGCATATTGAAGATGCATATGCGGGCATTTTTGTGGAAGCTGTGGGCATCCTGGAGGCATGCCAAATACCCCCATGCGGGCAATTGAAGAAGGTCTAGCTGCAGGCATGTTCAAAGGCATAAATATGGTCCTTGCAGGCATGAGTTACAAGCTAGTGCGGGCATGCTGGAAGCAAAAGAAAATGGTGATTTTGTGGGTATGAAGATAACGTTTAGGTGGGAAAAAGAAAGTCTAAATAAATATATACATATATATATATTCTAATTCACCCCCCCCCCCACCCCTCTCAGTGAGCCATTGTGTCTAACAGGGTGGATGTAAAATTCATTAAGGGATTGATAGTATGGAGGAATTAACATATGTTAAATAACAAATTTTATAATTTTTAGTTTT
Source organism: Larix kaempferi (assembly GCA_027924585.1). NCBI lineage: Eukaryota > Viridiplantae > Streptophyta > Pinopsida > Pinales > Pinaceae > Larix > Larix kaempferi. The sequence continues at coordinate 23,883,415 of BSBM01000338.1, forward strand.
GGTATTTCATTTACAAAGATTTTTAGTTTAGGGCAACATAAAAATTTATATTTTTAATGATGAAATGAGGCAAGGATTTGGATGCTTACCTTTCCAATCCTCCTTGCAAGATGAAATCTCCCTTGTTGAGCTTCTCCAATGCGTTTTGGCAAGTCGAAATCGCTCAAGCGTTCGCGTTTTGAGAAAACAATGGGTAAAACAGTGCCACGGTCCATGGACTGTTTATTTATTTTTGTTATATTAACCAAAACACACATGCCTTATAGTGATACATAACGTGTGCACGTTATATATCACTATAATGCGTGCGCGTTTGGAATCCTATCCTATATGTCAATTGTCATGGCAGGGTCGGAGTCCACCCATGCCTAGTTCTAAGTAACGCCCACGCGTTTCTAATTTACACAATTGTCGCGCGTTTTGCGAATGCACGATTGCACCTAAAGAATCCCGCAACTTCGTGCGAGGGCCCTGATATAAACTATGCCCTTCCTATTGGAAGGGTAAAATTCAAATTTTAATTTTTTTGTGAAGGGCAATTTTAACTTTACACCTCTAGGAAGGGCTCGAACACTTTGGAAGGGCTGGGAAGAGTTCAAATTTGAACGTTGGATGGCACCACTACCTTGAGATCGATTGTGAGAATATGTCTCCTTCAATAAATATATGGCCCCTGCATCTGCATCATTTAAGTATGTTATGTCAACATTTACTGTATCGTAAGTTATATATGCCTCGGGCATCATCCTATGTTCTAGTAAAATGCCTTGAAATCCCAACCAAGTTCTTTTGACCCGGATTGACAGACTACATGCCAACTCAAGTCATGGATTTGACAGACTTCAATGTTAGTACTCGAAGGTCATTGGGCCGCCACCTCTAGGGCAACAAAACCCGAGAATAACGTAAATTGTATGGAGCCAATAGAATAGAAGATAAACAATTTAATTAAAAATCTCTTTTAATCTAAAAAAATCCTGCTTAACGTTAACATTAGCATTTACAAATATTTCTTATGGTTCCTCAAAATCACGTTCCTATGATCCCGATGATAACAATGTTCCTTTAGTTCCCATGATAACAATGTTTTTAAAGTTTACCTTTATTTGTCACAAATCCTAGGCATATACAAGTAAATAGTAGAACATCTTTATAGCTTTTTACAGAACTAACCCAATAAATAGAAGTGTGAATGAAAATCTACAATATTAGAAGTGTGAATGGCAATCTACTGTTTTATAGCTTTTATGCCTCCCGTTACCGCAGTTAAGCAAATTCACCATCGAGTAGTCCATGACATCGTTTTAGTAAATGTAAAACCAAGCAAACTCTAATTTTAATAATATACATATATTTCTTTGACCGGATCAAATGGGCTCAGAGGGAGATGAGGCAGCCGATTGCCCTTATCATCGTAAATTATGAGACCTTAAAAATCAGGGGCCTGGCTTCGTTCGCCCATCAGAATGCTCCTCTGCAACACATAATATCCTCTACCATAGCAGCACGGTCATATGCCTCCTCTCCGTCCTTTCCATTCCTTAGAAACTCAAGAGCTTTTTGCTTCCGTTGATAACCGCATAAGATCACCAGCAGGAAACCGCCCGCACTGGCAAACCAGGTCATTGTGCCCGTTCCTCCTCCCATGGACAAAACTCGAAGCCACCTAGCCATGGGATTCGATCCCCGGACCTCACAAGAATAGCCGCCGTCTCGTCTCTTTCTTTCATGATACTTCAGTCCATGTCATGAATGCTCTGAGTCGACTGACATGGAGAGGTACTTCTTTATTGACAGGGTAGCTTAAGCAAGTTGAAACAGTGTTTAAATTCGTTTAATCTGTTTGTTCTGAACGTATTTCAAGTTCTGGCATTTTCTTTATATATTCAGAACAGAACAGTAATTTAAACAACACAGCTTTTAAAAAAAAACTTTCACCATATTCCAATAAAAACTCACTGTACGACTCTACTCTTTATAAAATTCATAAAAATCAATGATTACAAGTCAATGGCATCTATGTCCAGGTTAATAGGTTATTACTTAATCTGGAAGAAATCCAATACATTATGAACATTGAACAGGTTGCTTTGAGGTGAAGTACGAGTTATCTAAGCATGACGTGTAGAACTTGACGTCATCAAAGTTCACATCTATCAAACTTTATGACATCATCACATACGTGAGTGATGGAGCTAGGTTAGGTCGGTTAGATGGAAATTGGAATGCAGGGTTTCTTGTACGGCTAATATTATTCAGCTTGTTGCGGGCCCATTTAATGGTACTGCAACAGGCCAGTTGTTTGGATCTCAAGTTCTTTGATATTTAATGGCCAACTTACCTACTGCTGTCTCCATTAAATGATCTGTAACAAGCTGGATATTTATAGCTTTATTGTATTATTAGACTTTACTGTACTATTAAGTGCGGCCCACTTTGAATATATTATATTTTGAATATATTATATAAGTGTCGCTGCATCAGGAATTCAGGCCTGGATTTTGACGTTCCAGAACGTTTCCCATTTCAAAAACTATATGACAATTTACCAGAAATAGACGGGAATCAAAGCAATATACGTTACTTATGATTGACTGTCAAAATTATTAATATGTTTAGAGAGGTAAATTTGTCTTTATCCATTTCTATATATTCGTTCGAGGTTAAATTTGGAAATCCCCATGCCAACCATGACTGTGATGGTGGAAGAAGTTATAGTTGACGGGTAATGGTAGAAGGTATAGTTTTTTATAATTATTTCTAATTTTAAATATCAAATTTTGGATTTATTATTGATTTGAAAATTTTAATAAATTTTGGAGTTTTTTAATAATTTTGAAAATTTTAATAAATTTTGGAAATTTGTAATATTAATAATAATAAGTAAGTTTAATCAAAATATCATACATATACAATTGTTTTTATTTTATTTTAAATATTTGAATGTTTCAATTTCTTGTAATATTTGTATTTCAACTCCTTAAAAAATCACTAAGTGGCAATGCTTATGCTGCTGCTTTCCGTGGTGCAGTTTATTGCAAAATCGAAAATTAGAATATTGCAGATCATGTTTTATTCTTTAAAGCATTAAGATTTGAATTTATCAAGGTGTGACAAAAATAATCCTAAAAGACTGGAAATGGAAATGCAAAAACAGATTTTAAAATCTTGCAAATCATGTTTTATTCTTTAAAGCATTAAGATTTGAATTTATCAAGGTGTGACAAAAATAATCCTTAAAGACTGGAAATGGAAATGCAAAATCAGATTTTAAAACATTTAAATGCTTTTATTAGAACCAAAATGGCATGTGAATGTAAGATTCTCAATTATAATAAAATAAATGAATTTTGATCCAGCTCTACCCACATGGTGTCCGTACATATCAAATATTGTAAAACCTTTTAGCAGGTCCACTCTATTCTTTAGCTGGACCGAAAATAAATGAGTCCTAAATGGGGTATAAATTAATAATATATAGCATTTTTTAAAATTGAAATTTAATTTTACAACATAAAACACACAATTAAAATATTAAGTTATTTCTAATTTTACACAAATAGAATACAATTTTTTTATTAATAAAATGTTCATACATAAAACAAATTTAAAAGTTCTTAAAACAAAGTAGGCTTTGAGACACCACAACTCAAATTGTCAGCACTATCTTAAACATATGCAAATATGTTAACAAATACAAGTAAATCATTTAAAAATAATTTGATTTGGGAATTTGATTTCACTTAATGCTAAGAGGTTTTAATGTCAATGAATGCTCAAATCTTCATCACTATGTTCATCACTTTGTTTCTCATTTCAAAGATTTTATATCATACATTTTATATCATACAGATAGTGTTTTCCTTAATGCCAAAAAGTTTTAACATCAATGAATGGTCAAATGTTGATCACTATGTCGATCACTGCGTTTCCCAGTTCAAAGATTTTATACTACACATATAGTGTTATGTGGCTGAACCAAGAAAATGACCCTATTTAGAACATAGTGTGATGCATCTGCAACAATTAATTAATACGAATATGCGAAATAGCAGAAATGACAGAACTCATAATCACTTTTATATTGATCACATGCCACTTCGAGGGGGCAACCTCCTATGAGAAAGCTCAATACAAATAACTTCACGGTGCCTTCATAGGTCTCAACACACACTTATATACTAAGTCTAGGCGCCAATACTATGGGTCAAAACCATGGGCCACTACAAACTATGGATCAACAATACTACGGGCGACTTACAAAGCATATGCACCAATAACAATAACACAAACTATTGATGAACAAATACTACGGGACGACTTACAAAGCATATGCGTCCAACAACAACATACTAACAAAGTAAAGACATGGGTTCCTAACATCCCCTCCCCCTTAAAAAAAGCTTTGTCCTCAAAGCTTTAGATGTGGAAATTGTTGTTGAATCTGAAGGAGTGGTTTCCATGTAGCATCCTCTGGTTGCATGCCGTGCCACTGAATTAAGACCTCTGTGATAGAGCAAGAGCGAAGTTGACGTGTGCACCCATTGAGGATGGCCTCTGGCTCCAAAAGGATGGATCCTTCATTATCCAGTTCGGGTAAAATCGTTTGTCCACTGATGTTGGTGCCAAGAACTTTCTTCAAACAAGAGACATGAAAGACTGGATGAATGCAGGAAGAAGGAGGAAGTTCCAATTTATAAGCCACGGACCCAATCTTCTGAAGAATCCGATATGGCCCATAGAACTTTGGAGCGAGCTTATGACGCCCTTTGAGTTTCAAGGAGGATTGTTTGTACGGCTGGAGACGAAGAAAAACCATATTGCCGACTTGAAAAGTGCGCTCAGAACGATGCTGATCAGCTTGTTGCTTCATGCGATTTCTTGCCATGTGAAGATTGTCCCGCAAAATGCAAAGAATCTGATCGTGGTTTCGAAGGACCGTGTCAACTCTCTGAATTGGTGAACTGGTGGGGGTGTATGAAAGAAGAGCTGGAGGTTCCTGACCATAGACTGCTTCATATGGGGTCATTTTAGAGGCAGTGTGGTAAGAGGTATTGTACCACCATTCAGCGAGAGGGAACCACTTTGCCCACTGATGTTGTTGTTCCGAGGTGAAGCAATGAAGATAAGTTTCCAAGCATTTATTGATAATTTCAGTCTAACTATCTGTTTGTGGGTGATACCCTGAACTCATCTTCAGTTTGGTGCCAGTGTGGCGAAATAGTTATGTCCAAAAATGACTGGTGAAAGTCGCATCACGATCCGAGACAATGGAAGAAGGGATGCCATGAAGACGAAAGATCTGGTCTAGGAAAATTTGAGGGACGGAGGAGGCTGTATAGGGATGGCTGAGAGCACAAAAATGACTATATTTGGAGAGGCGATAAACCACAACGAGAATCACTGTCTTCCCACCAGATTTAGGGAGCCCTTCAATGAAATCCATAGAAATATCTGTCCAAATCCGTGTAGGTATGGGCAAGGGTTCAAGCAATCCTGGAAGGAGTGTTGTTTCACCCTTATTGCGCTGGCAGGTATCACATTCGGCCACCATCTGTTGAATTTTCCTTTTCATGCCCTGCCAAAAGAAGTTACATCGTGCTCGTTCATACGTTTTGAGGAACCCAAAGTGCCCTGCCGATGAAGAAGCATGGAGTTCATAGAAGACAGCCTGTTGAAGATCTGTGCTCTGGGGAAGCACCAGACGACCCTTGTATCGTAGAGAAGCACCATCCCAAGAGTAATGTGGTATAGCAGAAAGGGTTGTTGGTCAAGTGTTGGATGATTTGAGATAAGGAAGAGTCATTGACATAACCTTGTTGAACAGATTACAACCAATTTGGAACAGGCATAGAAATAGCTGAAAGAGAACCTTGGGCATCAAATGTGCGAGAAAGAGCATCTGCCACAATATTGTCTTTACCCTTCTTGTAAGTGATCTCATAGTCATAACCCATGAGTTTGCTAACCCATTTTTGTTGTGCCGGGGAGGAGACACGCTGGTCTAAGAAATATTTCAGACTCTGGTGATCAGTCTTGATGTAGAAATGATTCCCTAATAGGTATGGGCACCACTTCTGTATTGCATGCAAAATAGCCATCATTTCCTTTTCATAGGTAGAGGCAGCTAAATTCTTACCTGAAAGGGCTTTGCTGGTGAACACAATGGGGTGTTCATCTTGAAGGAGAACAACACCAAGTCCATTGCCGCAAGCATCACTCTCAATAGTGAAGGGCTTGGAAAAATCGGGCTTAGCTAGCACAGGTGTAGTACACATAGCTTGTTTTAGTTTGTCAAATGCACACTGAGCAGCAGGTGTCCATGTAAAAACATTCTTTTTCAATAGAGCAGTTAATGGAGCTGCAATCTTCCCATAATTCTTGACAAACTTGCGATAGTAGCCAGTCAACCCCAAAAAACCACGAAGGCTCTTGAGTGTCTGAGGATGCGGTCAATTGTTCATGGCATCGATTTTGGCAGGATCCACATGAACCCCTTGTGCTGAGATAATGTGCCCGAGATACTCAACTTCCTTCTGTCCAAAAACACATTTAGATTGCTTGGCATGGAGATGATGGTCAGAGAAAAGTTGCATGACAAGATCCAGATGCTGGAGATGTTCATCCCATGTTTTACTGTAGATAAGGATATCATCAAAGAATACCAGAATGAATTTCCGCAAGTAGGGTCGAAATATTTTATTCATTAAGGCCTGGAATGTGGAAGGAGCATTAGTGAGGCCAAAGGGCATGACCAAAAACTCATAATGGCCATCATGTGTGCGGAAAGCTGTTTTAGGGATATCATCCTCATGAACCCGAATTTGATGATACCCAGAACGAAGATCCAACTTGGAGAAAAAGTGGGCCCCATGAAGCTCATCAACAACATGAATTGGAAACTTATCCTTGATGGTGAGGTGATTAAGTGCTCGGAAGTCAATGCAGAGGTGCCATGACCCATCTTTTTTACGGACAAGAATAACTGGAGAAGAAAAGGAACTAGTGCTTGGGCGAATAATACCTTGCTTCAATAAGTCCCGAACGAGCATTTCAATCTCCGTTTTTTGGTGAAATGGGTAGCGATAGGGCCTGATGTTGGGAGGAATGCTGCCAGGAAGGAGTTGAATACGATGGTCTTCTGGCCTGGAAGGTGGCAATCCCACTGGTTCAACAAAGACACCTGTATATCGATCCAGAATTTGTTGTAGATCCAAAGGAGTAGTGGAGACTGCTGATGGTTGCATCTGAATGGAATGGATCTCAGCGATGACACCATGTGAATTCTTCTTGAGGCGTTTTCCATGCGATGTGAACTGATGATGCTGAGAGAACCTGATTGTAATCCTGTCAATGTGTGTTTTTGTCCAGTGATGGAAAACTGCATCCAAAGTTCAGCAAAATCCCATAAGATAGGGCCAAGTGTGCGTAGCCATTGAGCGCCCAAAACCACATCACATCCGCCTAAGGGCAAGGCAAACATGTTAGAGCGCAAGGTATAATCTCCCATAGAGATATGCACATTTCGACACTTCCCTTTGCAAGGTAAGGTGCCCCCACTGGCAACCATGACTTCAAAGTTGGAACAAGGATGGATAAAACAATCAGCTTGTTTGGCGATCCGAGGGTCAATGAAATTATGAGTGCTACCAGAATCAATGAGTATTGTAAGAGGAAGCTTCTTGAAGTAACCCCTGACCCGCATTATTTGGGGGGTGGTGATTCCAGCTAAAGCATGGAGAGATATCTCTGGCTGGTCATCCTGAGATGGAGGGTCAATAGGCGGTTCCTGAATGTTGACCGGAGCATCCAGTGTTTCTGGATCTTCGTCACCAATTTCAGAGGCAGGCGGAGACTCCACATCCAAGAGATAGAGCTTTTGCTGAACACATCTATGTCCCCGAGTGAATTTCTTATCACAATTATAGCAAAGCCCCTTTTCTTTGCGTACTTGCATCTCTTTTTCAGACAAACGCTTGATAGGAGTCAGTCGAGGAGCCTGTGGTATATGTGGTCGCTGAGAACCCATATTTCGGAAGGGAACAAAAGTGGGCTTGGAGCGTTGTTGGGATGCAATCTTGTCTTCTGCCAACTTAGCCAACCCTAGGGCTTCCATCATTGTGGTGGGACAGAACATTTTGACCTCAAAGCGGATGGCATCCTTTAGACCACTGATAAAACAACTCCGGTAAAAGTCATCAGACAATCCTTCGGTGTGGTTGGCTAGGTTCTCAAATTCGATTTGATACTCTCTCACAGTGCCAATTTGGCAAAGCTTAGTGAGGGCTCCGGTGAAGTCATCAAAAGCACTAGGACCAAATCGTTGCAAAAGGAGCTGGCAACAGTCTGACCATTTGGGCTCTGGATGAGCCTTGATGTACCAATGGTACCATTGAAGAGCTTCCTGTTCCAAGTGAAAGGATGCTAGCGGAACTTTGTTTACATCAAAAGTATTATGCAGACTGAAATACTGTTCTGCACGATAGATCCATCCAGTTGGATCAGTACCATTGAAGCGAGGAAAATCAAGCTTTGGACCACGGAAATTGCTGGAAGAAGAGAACCCATTGTCTGATGAAGACTCGGACTACCGTTTGTTGTTCATAGCTGAATTTTCAAGATGGAGGCCGAGAAATTTTTCATCCAGATCCTGGAGTTTCGCTTGGATGGCTGCAAGTGCTTCTTCCATGGTTTTTGCTCCTGCACGAGTGACAACCATAACCAGGAGTTTTTTTTTTTTTTTTTTTTGACTGGGTAGGAAAACAAAAACAAAAATTGCTTCAGTAAGGGAAAATCTGGACTTGGGAAAAAATCTGAAGGGTAATTAGGGTTTGACTAGGTGTTGGACACTGTCGACTAGACAGGGAAGCAAAAAATGAGGATTTCAAAAGTGGGGTGAAAAAATGGGAAAATTTGGCAGAGGGGGACGAAGAAGCAGAATTTAGAAAGGAACTATGTGGTAAAATTTGAAGGTGATTAGGTGAAATCTGAGGAAGTTATGGCAAACCCTAAAAATAGACAAATTTGGGATTTCGAGCTTTGGGAAGGGGAATTGAGGATAGGGTCCTTAGGAATGAAATATGCAGAATGGGATGACAGGGGTTCCCTAAAAATTTCAAGGGAAACAGAGTGAAAACAAGGAAGATATGGACAAAAAACTAAGCGGCTACGGCTCGGAAGGGATCTAGAACAGCGCCGAATGGATTGAAAACGGATGGATCTGGAACGACTTGCAAAATGGATCTGAAACGGCGCAGTAGTGATCGACAATAGTTCAGCTGAAAGTAGATATGGACCCCAATTATGTGCGGCTTCCTAACAGTTCAGGGGTTTCACTCGGCCACCAATGCTGTCTAACGACTTGTGTATTGGGGCAGTACCCCTCACTCCACGGCTCAGGTAAAACTGATAACTGCCTTGCCACAAACGACAGCTCTTGGTTTACCTCACGGGTGGGAACTAGTCAATCAGGTAGGGGTCGTTGCCCTTTTCGCTAGCAAGTCCTCTCAATGGGCCAGTTACTTCGGGGTTACTGTGGTACTCCTCACAATGAGTTTTAGGGCTTATGTTCAAGTACTTCCCATAGTTAAGTGGATAGGGATTATTCCCAAATCCGAACCTGCAACAGATGCGAAAAAAAAATTGGCAGAAATTTCACCCAGCGAGCCCAAGAAAGTACTCTGATACCAAATGTGATGCACCTGCAACAATTAATTAATACGAATATGCGAAATAGCAGAAATGACAGAACTCAGAATCACTTTTATATTGATCACAGGCCACTTCGAGGGGGCAAACTCCTATGAGCAAGCTCAATACAAATAACTTCACGGTGCCTTCATAGGTCTCAAAACACACTTATATACTAAGTCTAGGCGTCAATACTATGGGTCAAAACCATGGGCCACTACAAACTATGGATCAACAATACTACGGGCGACTTACAAAGCATATGCGCCAACAACAATAACACAAACTATTGATCAACAAATACTACGAGACGACTTACAAAGCATATGTGTCCAACAACAACATACTAACAAAGTAAAGACATGGGTTCCTAACACATAGTAACTACCATTTTACATGCAAAGAAAAAACAATTTGAGCATAAAAATTGGACCAACATTCCTAACATTTTCAACTTGAACCTAGATTCCATGACAATGATTAAGAGACATTTGCTATGGATAAATCTATCAAGCTTAAATTCCTTACCAATGCAATGGTAGGGACCTCTCCAAAAGGTCATGGTAGGAACCAACATCTTGCACGCTTAAAAGAAGTCCATTTCACTATCAAGCTATTTCCCATATAAAAATCTTGTAAGAGGAATCTAAAACAACAATAGCCATGTTATCTTAACAATTTGAATAAATATATTTTCTTAACTATCTTTAAAACAAAGAACCAAGTTTCAGCAAAAATAAACATACAAACACCATTGACACATGCAATGGGGTTATACAAGTAGGTACAAACATTGGCATATGCACAAGTACAAGCATAAATTGTACTAATGATTTTGGAAGAGTTGAACCAAATGTTCTAGTCTCAATCTCATGTATTCACTATTTTTCCTCCACCCTTAAAGTACCAGTACATAATATGCTATGGATTCAAATTTTTGGTACAAATTTGCATGCCAAAAATAGATCACACACATCTTAGAACATGTGTTTTCTTCCTATCATGAATATAATATTTGGCTTGGTCTTAACTGTGTATGGAAAGTCCAAATCATCTCCTTCTATGAGAAGATCCATATTCTATTAGCCCAAGCAATGAATCAACCTTTGAACACAATGAAAAAAGACATCCTCCCTGCCATTTTGAATGGTGTTCAAAATTGTCTATTTTTCATCAATGATCAAGGGTTCCATTTCATACCATTTTTACTTGGTCCATATATCTAGCAATGCAATTGGCTACATCATTCTTCATACCTGGTCAGTAGTATTGTTTCCTTATTGCTGCCACTGTCTTTTGATATCCTGAATATCCAACATATGGAACATTATGCATTCCCTTCAATATCAATTTGCTTGAATCGTCATATCAATTTCCTTCAATATCATTCTCTTTAAAGGCCTATGCAGATGCAGATTGGGAAGGTTGCATAGATGACATAAAAAGTACAAGTGAAGGAGCATTCTTCTTGGGAGAATCATTGGTAGCTTGGACAAGAAAGAAACAGACTTCAATTTACCTGTCTACCACTGAAGCTGAGTGTATTGCAGTAGCAAAATGTTGCACACAAATAGAATGGATGAAACAAACCTTACAAGACATCAAAGTAGTGTTTGAAAAACCCACTGTTATCTACTGTGATAACACAAGTGCTATAAGTCTCTCCAAGAATCCTGTCCAGCACTCCAAAGAAAAACACATTCCAATAAAATACCACTATCTAAGAGATCAGGATGAAAAGAAGAACAGTAAATTGGAATATGTCCCAACACAAGAACAGGGTGCAAACATTTTTACTAAACCCTTAAGCAAAGATGTATTTGAATATCTCAGTCTCTCTTCCAAATTAAAACTCTTAAGAAAAGAATGCATCAGGTGGCATCAGTTCAGGGGAATACAGTTATCAAAGTCAGGGGGAGTCATTCAACCCTTTTTCCTTGATGTCAAAGGGGGAAAAATGAAAGGAATATTGCCATCAACGCCAAAGGGGGAGATTGTTGGAAATATGGCAATATAGGTTGGCATTGGTTGGCATTGATGGAAAATAGACAAGATACATTGCAAACGATGAGTAATGATATGACATGTGTGATGAGGATTGAAAATAATGGCAAGTTTGTGAAATTTGGAAATTGACTAAGTATGGAGGAAAAATTAGTCAAAACGGCCCTAAGAGAATGCCCGCCATAATTCTTGGTTTGAAGATAATTCACGCACCATTATACCAGGCTATAGTTTGTTGTAGTGGCTATCTAGTCATGGTCTTAGTTTTCCTTAATTAGTTATGAGCATAAAGATATGGATCTACCAAAAGTGCATTCCAACCAAATTTGCACCACTTCAGTAAAATGCCTACCTAGGGCAAATGAAGATGAGTCTAAAGGTGAAACAAGTTGTGTTGTACTCAGATAGGTGTCCTACATCCTATAGTATCATTGTTTCATGGTTTTTGTGAAATGAAAAATACACCTTAGAGTTTGGACAAATTGTCTAAGTATGGAATTAATGTTAAAATCTTCCTAAGTGGCCTCAGGGAAGTGCCCACCACATCTCATAGGATGATGAGAAAAATATTTTGAGAGTGTGGATCTCTAGATTATTGTATGGTGCGTCCAACCATGTCATTAGCTTAAGACCGGAGCGGCTACGGCTCGGAAGGGATCTGGAACAGCGCTGAATGGATTGAAAACGGTTGGATCTAGAACGGCTTGCAAAATGGATCTGAGACGGCGCAGTAGTGATCGACAATAGTTCAGCTGAAAGTAGATATGGACCCCAGGTATGTGTAACTTCCTAACAGTTCAGGGGTTTCACTCGGCCACCAATGTTGTCTGACGGCTTGCGTATTGGGGCAGTACCCCTCACTCCACGGCTCAGGTAAAACTGATAACCGCTTTGCCACAAACGGCAGCTTTTGGTTTACCTCAAGGGTGGGAACTAGTCAATCAGGTAGGGGTCGTTGCCCTTTTCGCTGGCAGGTCCTCTCAATGGGCCAGCTACTTCGGGGTTCCTGTGGTACTCCTCACAATGAGTTTTAGGGCTTATGCCCATGTACTTCCCATAGTTAAGCGGATAGGGATTATTCCCAAATCCGAACCTGCAACAGATGCGAAAAAAAATTGGCAGTTCACCCAGCGAGCCCAAGAAAGTGCTATGATCCCAGATGTGATGCACCTGCAACAATTAATTAATACGAATATGAGAAATGACAGAACTCAGAATCACTTTTATATTGATCACAGGCCACTTCGAGGGGGCAACCTCCTATGAGCAAGCTTAATACAAATAACTTCACGGTGCCTTCATAGGTCTCAACACACACTTATATATTAAGTCTAAGCATCAATACTATGGGTCAAAACCATGGGCCACTACAAACTATGGATAAACAATACTACGAGCGACTTACAAAGCATATGCGCCAACAACAATAACAAAAACTATTGATCAACAAATACTACGGGACGACTTACAAAGCATATGCGTCCAACAACAACATACTAACAAAGTAAAGACATGGGTTCCTAACACATAGTAACTACCATTTTACATGCAAAGAAAAAACAATTTGAGCATAAAAATTGGACCAACATTCCTAACATTTTCAACTTGAACCTAGATCCCATGACAATGATTGAGAGATATTTGCTATAGATAAATCTATCAAGCTTAAATTCCTTACCAATGCAATGGTGGGGACCTCTCCAAAAGGTCATGGTAGGAACCAACATCTTGCATGCTTAAAAGAAGTCCATTTCACTATCAAACTATTTCCCATATAAAAATCTTGTAAGAGGAATCTAAAACAACAATAGCCATGTTATCTTAACAATTTGAATAAATATATTTTCTTAACTATCTTTAAAACAAAGAACCAAGTTTCAACAAAAATAAACATACAAACACCATTGACACATGCAATGGGGTTATACAAGTAGGTATAAACATTGGCATATGCACAAGTACAAGCATAAATTGTACTAATGATTTTGGAAGAGTTGAACCAAATGTTCTAGTCTCCATCTCATATATTCACTATTTTTCCTCCACCCTTAAAGTACCAGTACAAAATATGCTATGGATGCAAATTTTTGGTACAAATTTGCATGCCAAAAATAGATCACACACATCTTAGAACATGTGTTTTCTTCCTATCATGAATATAATATTTGGCTTGGTCTTAACTGTGTATGGAAAGTTCAAATCATCTCCTTACTTCTATGAGAAGATCCATATTCTATTAGCCCAAGCAATGAATCAACCTTTGAACACAATGAAAAAAGACATCCTCCCTGCCATTTTGAATGGTGTTCAAAATTGTCTATTTTTCATCAATGATCAAGGATTCCATTTCATACCATTTTTACTTGCTCCATATATCTAGCAATGCAATTGGCTACATCATTCTTCATACCTGGTCAGTAGTATTGTTTCCTTATTGCTGCCACTGTCTTTTGATATCCCGAATATCCAACATATGGAACTTTATGCATTTCCTTCAATATCAATTTGCTTGAATCATCATATCAATTTCCTTCAATATCATTCTCTTTAAAGGCCTATGCAGATGCAGATTGGGAAGGTTGCATAGATGACATAAAAAGTACAAGTGGAGGAGCATTCTTCTTGGGAGAATCATTGGTAGCTTGGACAAGAAAGAAACAGACTTCAATTTACCTGTCTACCACTGAAGCTGAGTGTATTGCAGTAGCAAAATGTTGCACACAAATAGAATGGATGAAACAAACCTTACAAGACATCAAAGTAGTGTTTGAAAAACCCACTGTTATCTACTGTGATAACACAAGTGCTATAAGTCTCTCCAAGAATCCTGTCCAGCACTCCAAAGAAAAACACATTCCAATAAAATACCACTATCTAAGAGATCAGGATGAAAAGAAGAACAGTAAATTGGAATATGTCCCAACACAAGAACAGGGTGCAGACATTTTTACTAAACCCTTAAGCAAAGATTTATTTGAATATCTCAATCTCTCTTCCAAATTAAAACTCTTAAGAAAAGAATGCATCAGGTGGCATCAGTTCAGGGGAATACAGTTATCAAAGTCAGGGGGAGTCATTCAACCCTTTTCCCTTGATGTCAAAGGGGGAAAAATGAAAGGAATATTGCCATCAACGCCAAAGGGGGAGATTGTTGGAAATATGGCAATATAGGTTGGCATTGGTTGGCATTGATGGAAAATAGACAAGATACATTGCAAACGATGATTAATGATATGACATGTGTGATGAGGATTGAAAATAATGGCAAGTTTGTGAAATTTGGAAATTGACTAAGTATGGAGGAAAAATTAGTCAAAACGGCCCTAAGAGAATGCCCGCCATAATTCTTGGTTTGAAGATAATTCACGCACCATTATACCAGGCTATAGTTTGTTGTAGTGGCTATCTAGTCATGGTCTTAGTTTTCCTTAATTAGTTATGAGCATAAAGATATGGATCTACCAAAAGTGCATTCCAACCAAATTTGCACCACTTCAGTAAAATGCCTACCTAGGGAAAATGAAGATGAGTCTAAAGGTGAAACAAGTTGTGTTGTACTCAAAGAGGTGTCCTACATCCTATAGTATCATTGTTTCATGGTTTTTGTGAAATGAAAAATACACCTTAGAGTTTGGACAAATTGTCTAAGTATGGAATTAATGTTAAAATCTTCCTAAGTGGCCTCAGGGAAGTGTCCACCACATCTCATAGGATGATGAGAAAAATATTTTCAGAGTGTGGATCTCTAGATTATTGTATGGTGCGTCCAACCATGTCATTAGCTTTAGACCGGAGCGGCTACGGCTCGGAAGGGATCTGGAACAGCGCCGAATGGATTGAAAACGGTTGGATCTGGAACGGCTTGCAAAATGGATCTGAAACGGCGCAGTAGTGATCGACAATAGTTCAGCTGAAAGTAGATATGGAATCCAGGTATGTGTAGCTTCCTAACAGTTCAGGGGTTTCACTCGGCCACCAATGCTGTCTGACGGCTTGCGTATTGGGGCAGTACTCCTCACTCCACGGCTCAGGTAAAACTGATAACCGCTTTGCCACAAACGGCATCTCTTGGTTTACCTCACGGGTGGGAACTAGTCAATCAGGTAGGGGTCGTTGCCCTTTTCGCTGGCAGGTCCTCTCAATGGGCCAGCTACTTCGGGGTTCCTGTGGTACTCCTCACAATGAGTTTTAGGGCTTATGCCCAAGTACTTCCCACAGTTAAGCGGATAGGGATTATTCCCAAATCTGAACCTGCAACAGATGCGAAAAAAATCTAGCAGAAATTTCACCCAGCGAGCCCAAGAAAGTGCTATGATACCAGATGTGATGCACCTGCAACAATTAATTAATACGAATATGCGAAATAACAGAAATGACAGAACTCAGAATCACTTTTATATTGATCACAGGCCACTTCGAGGGGGCAACCTCCTATGAGCAAGCTCAATACAAATAACTTCACGGTGCCTTCATAGGTCTCAACACACACTTATATACTAAGTCTAAGCGTCAATACTATGGGTCAAAACCATGGGCCACTACAAACTATGGATCAATAATACTACGGGCGACTTACAAAGCATATGCGCCAACAACAATAACACAAACTATTGATCAACAAATACTACGGGACGACTTACAAAGCATATGCGTCCAACAACAACATACTAACAAAGTAAAGACATGGGTTCCTAACACATAGTAACTACCATTTTACATGCAAAGAAAAAAAAATTTGAGCATAAAAATTGGACCAACATTCCTAACATTTTCAACTTGAACCTAGATCCCATGACAATGATTGAGAGACATTTGCTATAGATAAATCTATCAAGCTTAAATTGCTTACCAATGCAATGGTAGGGACCTCTCCAAAAGGTCATGGTAGGAACCAACATCTTGCATGCTTAAAAGAAGTCCATTTCACTATCAAGCTATTTCCCATATAAAAATCTTGTAAGAGGAATCTAAAACAACAATAGCCATGTTATCTTAACAATTTGAATAAATATATTTTCTTAACTATCTTCAAAACAAAGAACCAAGTTTCAGCAAAAATAAACATACAAACACCATTGACACATGCAATGGGGTTATACAAGTAGGTACAAACATTGGCATATGCACAAGTACAAGCACAAATTGTACTAATGATTTTGGAAGAGTTGAACCAAATGTTCTAGTCTCCATCTCATATATTCACTATTTTTCCTCCACCCTTAAAGTACCAGTACAAAATATGCTATGGATGCAAATTTTTGGTACAAATTTGCATGCCAAAAATAGATCACACACATCTTAGAACATGTGTTTTCTTCCTATCATGAATATAATATTTGGCTTGGTCTTAACTGTGTATGGAAAGTTCAAATCATCTCCTTACTTCTATGAGAAGATCCATATTCTATTAGCCCAAGCAATGAATCAACCTTTGAACACAATGAAAAAAGACATCCTCCCTACCATTTTGAATGGTGTTCAAAATTGTCTATTTTTCATCAATGATCAAGGGTTCCATTTCATACCATTTTTACTTGCTCCATATATCTAGCAATGCAATTGGCTACATCATTCTTCATACCTGGTCAGTAGTATTGTTTCCTTATTGCTGCCACTGTCTTTTGATATCCTGAATATCCAACATATGGAACATTATGCATTTCCTTCAATATCAATTTGCTTGAATCATCATAGTTTGGAACATAATCATTTAAAAATCATTTAGTTTAGGAATTTGATTTCCCTTAATGCCAAAAACTCTAAAAACTCTTAACATCAATGCATGGTCGAATGTTGATCACTATGTACCCAAAGCAATAAATTTTAGTGAGCATCTATGACGTGTTACAGATTAAGGTGATTCTATTTCATGTTTAGGATTAAATGGACAATATAAAGAGTACATATATCTTGTGTGTGCTTGCGTAGTGACTATTGAATTAAGGAACACAGTTCCGATCCATTGCACTATTGAATTATGGAACAAGGCTCTAACCATAATGATATCCTTGCTTTCAAAACAACTAGACTGGAAACTATGCCTCTTTATGCAAATAAAAATACAATTCAACAAAGCAAGACAATCCGTTGTTAAACAAAAAAAAATAGAACCATATTATCATGTATTTCAATTTTCTATTACAACGCTGCATGTAAACTTTGATTACAAAAGTGTTACACAAGTGCGTTGGAAGGATGACAATCATAATTGGGGAATTTTTAATGCTTACCTAGTGTCTAGCCAAAAATGGGTGGCTTTTCAATCTCTTCCATGAGAATTAGCACTATTTAGATATAATGTTAAATCATGGAGGACTATTGAAATGTATATAAAGTAAAACAAACACCATCACAACCTGTGCAAGCAATCGAAAATGAAATCAGGGCTAAGATCAATGCATGCATAGGAGAATTCATAGGTACATTGTTAACATAGAGATTTTGACAAAGAAATATAACGCATTAACCCCAAAGAATAAGTATATGCAAGTGATGCATTGCGATGGTGAGAGATAGAGAAGCATTGTGCACACCATAGAGGTGGGTGTTGGTTCTTATACCATGTTGATGCCCGAAAAATCTTAGCATCAACAGTAGGGATTCTCCTGAGTGAGTAATCCCAATTAGATCATTCACTGTTTGGAATAGGGAATCCGTCCGGTTAACGGTCGGACTACCGTAGGTATGTTTGTTGAATTTACCGGTTGCGGCATGGCACGCCGTTTATATTTTAAGTTTAAAATTATGAGTATGCAAGTGCTTCTAATCTAATTGATGCATAACCTATAACTGATAGGCAGAAGCCTCACAAGTGATGCGCAGTTTCTTATCTCTCGTCTTATCACTTCTACCTTATCAATTAGCTAACCCTATTCTAACTTAACTAATCTATCCTTGCAAGGATCGAGTTTTAATGAGAGTAATAATATGAGAATGCTTATACAAATCCAACAGATAGCTATTTAGATAAAGTATTTACATTCACAGCAAAAAAAATACAAAAATAGCTTTGATAACATTTATATCCATTTATCACTCTAATATCACATAGAAATTTGCATAGACAAGTGAAATCATTCAACCATCGAAATAATTCAATAAAGTTAGAAAGATCTCACAGCATGAGTATGAACACAAGAAGAAAATTAGTCTTTCTCTTTAGCAGAAAATTAGTTCTCTTACAAAATGTCTCCAGCCTCTATTTCACTAGCAAAAGTCATTTTCTAATCCGTTCCCCCCTCTAATTATCTTACAAGAGAACTTTTCTTTACATGACTAATTGCTTCACCTACCCTCTGATCCTTGGATTGCCAAAATTTGTCTTTTGTCCTTGCAAAACAAAAAATAGATAATTATTCACAAATTAAATTATCCTTCTGTAATATCCCACTTTCTTCTTTAGGGTTTTTGCAATGGAAAGTACAACTGTATACCCGCCAACGACAAGGAGCTCATGGAAAGAGCTCCGCAGGAAAAACTTTGTAAGTATGCTTATTGTTTTCCTAAGTGTTAAGTGAATTTGTAGACATAGGAGACTGAAGGCTTGACGCAATGAAACGGATGGGGCATGGAATCTATTATCTACTAGGGGAAGAGAGTGAATGGCTTGATAGCCATGATTTTTGATGGCAGTGGTCATCCTAATGTCGTGAGAACTTAAAGTGAACTAAGATGTTCACCAAGCAAACACTCAAGTTTAAAAGTATGTTAATAATTAGTCCTATATAAGGACGCGAAAGAAACTTCTAATCACCGGAAGGCAGCAATAATCTACCTTGGCCTAACTATTTGCATGGAGCTAACCCATATTGAATACCATTAAGTAAAAATAAGATTAAAGAAGGACTGATTGTCCTTGATTAAAAGTAGAAGCTTTAAAGAATTAAAAAGCTATAAAAGATTATTTACCAATGTAGGTGTGTATGGTTAACACTTAGCTATTAATATCCAGTAAACTAAATATAAAGCTAAAGAGATAACTTGGTGAAGTTATCATTAAGATAAGTTATTTATCTTATAGCTAACTAAGTTAAATTTAGCTAATTTAAAAGATAAGTTCAGATATCTAGTTATGTTTAGATAGGATAATTATCTAAAGTAAATTAATTAAAATCGGTTAAATATTAGTTAACTGATTAACTAAAGATTGTCTGAGTAAGACGATCAGATAAAATCAATTAAAGATAAAATAAGTCAAGTTCGAACAAGAACTTGCCTTGGTAGTCCAAACCTAAATTCGAATATAAAAAGGACACTATTGTGTTCGTAAAGGGGTGTTGGTCCTCTTTATCTTCTTCTTCATCATCTTCGAAGGCAAATGAAAGGAAAGATAAATAAAAATCAAATAAAGGAAAGAGGGCATTAACCTGACGCCCTAGTGGATTTGTGCCTAGCTCGGGGGTGGTCTTTCGGCAGGAAAACCTACGCTGGATAGAGATCAATTTGGATGGGAGGAACGTTGAAGTCAAACTTTCAGTCGTCCATTCTAATTACTGAAGATAAGTGTCTTCTCTTATTATTTTCGAGCAAGATATTATGTTTTATTCAGTGAGTCTAAGTAATTGTTTAAATTGAAGTTTAGTTACTTGTTTAATTAATTGTTTTAATAAAATTTTAATTATTTGTTGAAATTAATGTTTAGTATTTGTTTAAGTAAAAGTTTAAAGTTCTTGCTCAATTTAAAGTCTAGTTATTTGTTTAATTAATTGTTTTAATAAAAGTTTGATTATTTGTTGAAATTAAAGCTTAGTATTTGTTTAAGTAAAAGTTTAAATTCTTTGTTTAATTTAAAGTTTAGTTATTAGTTATTTATGTTCAAAAGTGGATTTTTTTTTTTTATATTGCTATATGCAAGCATGAAATTTCTGGGCATTGTAAACAGGATGAGGGGACTGCGTTTCTCTTTTGGGTCAATTTCCTGTGTTTAACTTCTTTGCAAGAGAAATCGGGTGAGTCCCTTTTTATTAATAATCGACTATATTTAAATTTAAGAAGAAACTGAATACCCCAAGGGCCACACATCTCCCTTGAGGAGACCAATCTGCCATTTAAAAGATTGCCTGATTTGTGAATTATATGGCTGGGCATTTACCCATGCCAAACTAAAAACGTGTTCCTTAGTTTTCTGAATATATGAGTTTTCTGAATATATATATTTTATATAGGTGGGCATTTTCTTATGCAAACCGTGTGCCTGTGTTTTTAAGTAATTACATTCCTTTTAAAATAGAGAATGACATATTTGTAAAAAACATGACTTCTGTGTGCATGTATTTTGTTTTCCTGAACTAATCACTTACAAAACCCTTTCTTGCAGCTCTGATCCCTTGCAACGCCATTCCTTTTAAACCATTTCCTGTTAATCCTGCTTTGCGTGATTAGTTGACTATGTGTTCATCCAATCCGGAACTACGTGTGAATATACATGTTGTTGTTGGAAATATCACAATATAGGTTGGCATTGGTTGGCATCGATGGAAAATAAACATTTACAGATGCTTGTCCTATGTGCTGCATGATATCTTCTTCATTAAGCACATCAGGTTTCTTGATGTAATTCAGGTCCTCTTTTAAGCCACCTTTCAATTCTGTTAGACGTTGATCTTTGGTGGGAAACTTGTACATATCTGGAACCATCGAGATATGGAATTTCTCATGTACTTGACAAGTTTCTTTGTAAATTTCCTCACACTTATGATAGACTTTGGTACTTCCTACTTGTATCTTTCTCGAATCCCTCCCGCAACTATCTAGAAGAGATATGTCTAACTTGAGTTTTGCAACTGTCTTGTTTGGCAGGTGATCAGGGAAGTTTGTATTTTCTCCCTTCCAGGCCATCAACCTTTTCAATTTCTTAAAAGTACTCACTAATTTATGTCTTACAGTAAAAGCACCTGCAAAAATCTCCTTCATTTTTTCTATCATCTGTTTCATTTTATAAATTTTTTCAATTAACAATTATTGTGAGTGGAAGATTTGTTACTGTATTTTACAGGAATGCTCATAAAATGGGGTCATATCCTGCTTCTGATTTTGAGCTATGTTGACTTTCTCCAATAGATATTCCTTTTTCCTTATATCTTCCTCTTCTTTTTGTTGTCTTTCTGCTTCTTCCTTTTGATTTGATTCTTCCTCTTGCTTTAGCCTTGCTTCTTCCGCTTCTATAGCATCCTCTTTGGACTTTTGTAGTTCTAGATCTTTATCCATATCCTTAGTGTGACTCGAACCTGCGCCACTTTTTCGGTCAAATCGTCTGTTCAAATATGTCATGTTATTCTCCCTACGATATATCTCTTCATCTTTTAGGAAGTGGTCTGTGTATTCAAACTGAATTTTACACGACGCACAATGTTGGGTGGCTTTCTACAACTTGTCATTTCTAATGAAAATATTCTCTCCAAAATGAAACGCCTCCAAATCTTTTATGAACCCCTCTGTTCCTTTAACCTTAGTGAATTTGTATGGTCCAATGGTGAAGGGAAGCGGAGGGTGAGAGGCCTTCTTACAACCTCTTTGTGTACTACATAATATGTAGCGTACTTTGGCATTAGAGAGACATCTTTGGTTCCCCCGTACATTCTGATATACATGCCTTCTGGGGTAAAGTAGAAGTCTCCATATTCATTGATGACTGCCATTGCATTGTCTAACAAGCAATTGGGTTCTTCGTTAAATATTAACCAATACAGAGGAATTATGAATTCCTCACAGATAAGCTTGTAGAATCTTGTATATTTATGAGCCCACATTATTTGGTAGTCCACATATAGAGGGATCTCATCTAGGACCCAATAGCACCCCAACTTGTGGAATGGGTGTCTAATTAAGATGCAGTTAATAAGATAGGAAGACAAAGAATTTTGCTTTTTTATGGGTCATCCCTCCTTGGGATACTGCTATTGTTGATGCCATTCTCTCCGATATAATGTCCGCCTAATTAGAGACGATACCATGGGAGGCGACATGATACATGAGGGGCACCCAACTAAGCTTGTATATATTTGTGTTTTCCCTACCGAATATTCTACTTAACATTAATGCTATGATCTTGAATGGTGTTTTCAAATTCTGGGCATCGTGTTCCCTGCTTTCCCTTTGCCTCAACTTCTTTCCAGGAATCAACATTTTCTTAGCATACTCAGATTGATCTATGTTGACTCCCTTAATCCAATCTTATGACATCATGATATTTTGGGGCGGTAACTTATATGTTGTGCTAATATGAGCGGGATGAAACAACGAGAATCCTTCTCCATTCTCACCAACTATGATTCGTGTGCCAACATCCACATGAGATAAAATCCACCCAATTACTTATGAACATGGGAAAAACTCTAGATGGGTGGAAACTTTATGAAGACTTGGATTTTTAATATTTGGATACACCATCATCTCTTCAATGGATGCATCTGGCACATTTAGATCTTGGATGAGGTGATATAGTTCACCCCATCTGTATTCAAGAACAATCCCCTATTGCAGCTCTGGTGTCTTCATACAAGGTCTCCATCGCAGTTTCTGAGACGATTTCAATATCATAATTGGATTCTGCAACCTTGGCCTTACGCTTAGAATCTCTTCTTTGCATTTTTGAGTCTTGAGGTGAACACTAAAGTTAATGTACATAAATGAAATGTAAATGCAATGAGTAGAATGATAAGGAGTATAATACTCTAAAAATAAATTGCAGATATATGATTTGTCAGTATTATTTACAAAAAGAAATAAAATAGGAGATTCATACTTCCATAATGTCAAGTGTGTTTGGTTCTGACTCATTACTGTCTTGATGACTCCCTAATGCACTGTTATATGAGTTTCTTCATTCTTCCATTATCCTAAATAATTGAACACTTAGCTAAAAGCTTAAACTCTATTTTACTTAGTGCAAGATATAGGCGGATTATTGGGATTGGAATGCAACTATTATCTTACTCTTGGCACCATATTGTCAAAACAATTGGTTCTTATTGTTAGGATATTTCTATACTCCATCCTAGTCCTACCAAAATTTTCATTATTTGCATTTTCAGTCTTGCATGCATTTCAGCATGCAGCATGCAATTGCATGCATCCCAGTCATCAGTCCCAGCACCTAGCCCTCAGTTAGCTAGCCCCGAGAGCTTCTCAATAATCAGTTTTAGCCCTCCTAGTGCTTAGTATGCCCTGCATGCAGTTGCATGCATCTCACGCACCCTCTCTCACCTACCATTCAGTTGTACTTCAGTTAAGTTGAGTTATCTTCAATTCTTTCCTTGATTTAAGGCTAGACTGACTCTCAACTGACTGTATCACTCTGATAGACCTCTAGTGAGACTAGACTGCCCATTCTGACTCCAGTTAGCTCCTCATGCACCCTCCATTGAGCCTCCTTCATTCAGTTAGTGCCTCCATGTGCCAGTTACACCTACCACACTCAGTTAGACTCAGTTTGACTGATGGTTGACAATTACTTGTGCATTGATGACTCCACTGATGTTGATGAAGAGTTCTAGTTGTGCTTTGATGACACTCCAGTGATCTTTTTATCACTCCATGAAGGATAATTCGAATTGCCACCTTGGCACTCGAATCCTCATGCATTGTATTATTTATTTTTCCATTTGTGATAAAAAAACATGAGTGTGTGTGAAGTTATTTTGCTTCTATCCGAGTTCTATTGTATTATTATTATGTTGCTCATTTACACTGCATTGACCACTCTTATTCTATCTTCCTGCTTAATCATAATCTTTCTTGTGAGGTATACATTAGCTCTTAGATCTGCTGTGAGGATTTTCACATGGTATCAGAGCATGTTGAGAGTATTGTCTATCTCCATTCCTGAGAGTTTTTTGTAGGTTATTATCAAGATTTCGAGTGCAACAGTTTCTGCACTTTTGTAGCAGTAACAATTGCAAACATTTTCTATTGTTTTTCCAGGTCTTCTGAAACAACTTCCATGAATTCAGAAGGAATTACTCCTCTTTCTCCATTCAACTATGATGAATGGAAACCAAAAATGATAGGATATTTGAAGAGCCATGATCTCTTTGATTATTGTTTTGAAAGAGAGTTTGACTCCTCTGAAGAAGAGAATGAATGGTTAAATGAAGGTGATAGAGACTATGCAGCAATGATGTATGCTATGTCTCGTTGTATGTTTACCCACTTCATTGATTTTGTTGAATCTCCAAAAGAGATATGGGCCCAACTGGATGAAAGATTTGGAAAACATAATTACGGGATTGGTCCAAACCATTTCGAGAGCAAGCAAAGTGTTTCATTCGCCCTCCTTGATGATCTCATTGATCATGAATCAGTATCAAACATATCTCATATTGAAGTTGTCCAAAAAGAAGAAGAACTTGCAGATTTGTTGTTGCAGCAACATCCCCCCCCAAATTTTTTGTGCATATTGGGGCCCCTCCTTTATTATTCTGGAAGACTGCTGTAGGAGGCCACTTCTCCTTTGTTACTTTGTTTTTCAACAGAAAATCCCGCTTTGAGAACTCCAATTTTTCTTCTAAGGACAAAATTCGTGAACTCTCCCTGGAGTCACGGAAGCATTTGAGAAAGCCTCTCGAGTTGCGGAAGTACTCAACTTTTCTTCCCGAAACGGCGGGAACCTTTGGCATAAGCATCCCGAAAAGACTTAGATTTTTTCTCTCTCGCGGTTGCGGAAATTATTTGGGAAAGTCTCCCGAAATTGCGGAGTCTTTCGGGATATCCTCCCGCAGTTGCGGAAGCCACTCGCACAAGTCTCCCGAAAAGACTTAGAAAAATTATTGAAAAGTTGCGGAAGCTATTAATGAATTTCCCTTCGAAACGGCGGAACCATTCAGCTCATCCTCCCGAAACGCGGGAGCCATTCGCTAGCTTTCCCCAGGGCCGCCGAGGGACTTAGTCTCTTTTGGAAAATCTTTTAAATCTCGAAGTTACGGAAGCTATTCGCCAAAGCCTTCCGCAACTTTGGAAACATTCGCGCTATCTTTCCGAAACCCCACCGAGAGAATTTTGCGGAACCATTCGGGTTTTTCTTCCGCGATTGCGGAAGTCTTTTGCGGAAGCCTTCACCATATTTTTCCGAAACCCCGCGAAGACTTAGAAACTTTTCAAAAGTTGCGAAGCCCGCTGAAAGACTTATTGCGGAACCATTCGCTAGTCCATTCCGCGATTGTGGAAGTCTTTTGCGCAAACCCTCCGCAATTACGGAAACGTTTATGAAGCCCGCCGAAAGCCTTAACTTTTGCGGAGCCGTTCGGCGTTTCCTTCCGAAATGGATTGAGTCTTTCACGAAAACCTTTCGCTATTGCGGAAACGTTTGCGATATTCCTCCCGAAATCCCGCGGAGCATTTTTCGAAAGACTTGCGGGAGCCATTCGCTATTTCCCTTCGAAACGGTGGAAACCTTCGTTTGATCATCCCGCAATGGTGGGTGGAATTCATGAACTCGTCCCGCTGGTGGTGGTCGCGCACACATATCGAGACTATTTGAAAAGACCGTGGTGTACAAAAGTTAAAGCTTGTGTTAAATGCGCCACCCACCATATTGAATGCCGTACGTGCCTAAAACGTTTAAATAAATGATTGTGGTTTGGATTGGCCATTGTTATTGTTTCGATTAACAAACGTCGTTGGACACCTCGCCCAAACTACTCCAGCTCATCTCGCTCGTCCATGTCCGTGTCCACCTCGTCCAGCCATCTTCACGGTGCTAGGTAGGATTTTTAATCGTTGATTTTGTCTCATCTACACGTCAGATTGTCTTTGCATTTTTATTTTCATTTGAGACATGCCCGATAGGCGCTGGTCAGATATATCGTTATTTCATTTTTTAAGCCGTCGAGGCCCCATGGGTTTCTCATTCTACTGAAAATCAAGCCAAAAAACTATAACTGCCCGAGCCTTTTCGTCAGCCATATTCCAGGCGCCATCGCCCTTGTTCAAGCCTACCGTAGAGCGCCGGGTCAAGTGTTATAAATAGCCATGACGGTCGACTGAAGCCCTCGCTTGTTCAAAAATGTGGGAAAAGCGGCCCTTTATTTTGTAATAAGGTTGTTTCACTCCCAGACTCACCCGTCACTAACCATTAAAAGCACAATGACGAAGGTTACCATCTCTCCTAGAGCTAGACCGAGAGAAGGTTGTTTCCGCAACATACTTGTCCTTTCGGGAGCATTCCAAACCCGTCCCTTTAAAAGAATCAAGTCTCTGCAGCTAAATCTCTCGTTTGGAATAGTGTATTTTGCTTCCCAACATGCAGCTTCACAATTTATTTATATACCTCATTAGCATGTTAAATTGGTGCTGCTCTTTGTTAAAATCTCACAGCATGTTGCACATTTTTTATAATGACTTGTATTTGGTTGCCAGCAGAGATAGGTCAAAATGCCAAAGGGGGGTAGGAAGAAGGCTAAAATGGCGGAACCACATCCAGCACCACTTAGGACTGAGACTAAGTTCCAAGATACCAGGTGCACCACAGGTATTCCTCCCAAAATCCACTGGGGTGACATCTACAGAATGATCCGAGACCAAAATATCCCGGATATGTTGCTAGAAGAGGAGCATATTTATCTCAATATCAGAACTTCAGGCATAGCCAGGGCTTCTACCCGCCCTGAACTGTTCCCATGTTCTGAAGTAATCGGATAGATACTCCAACATACTGATGCAGAGACAAGAGTAATAAATGACAGCGGGAAAATAGCCATCGCCTCATTCCACCCCGCATATCTTGCCGTAGCCTATAAATTTCCCCGCCCCCAGCAAGCTCTGAATGATGAATGGCTGGGCCAGATGAACAACATTGAAATGGCCAAAAAATTACTAGTCGCAGGCAAGCATTTGAGAAAGAAAGGTAATGACGAATATGATGTCCAGAATCTGAGACCTCCGTTCAGATTAATCGTCCTGATGTTGTGCAGAATCTTCGGCATGCCTGATGGCACCATGTACAAGATTCAGTGGGTCCCCATCATCCACTTCGTGGCATTTAAAGGAACTGTGTTTGACTGGGCCACTCTCCTGTCAGACAGTTTGGCATCAATGGTAGTTGCTGCAAGAGAAGGACTGGCTTTAAAGAAGGCAGAATTCTACATGTCGTCATATCTTATTGATTGTGTTTTGGCCAAGTTATCTTTTCCCAACTTAGGCTGCACATGGGATAAGGCCAACACCCCAGTTTATACCTCTTTCAGGATGTTGTGGGCTCAGAATTACAAACCCAACTATAAGCTCATCTGTGAGGGGTTCATCATGCCCCTATATGAGCAGATATTCAAAGAAGAGCCCAACTGCCTGTCGGAAAATGCGATGGAAGTTCTTGAAAACTATGGAGAATTCTCTTTTTCAGAACAAGGCACCTACCTTAGAATGTTTGGAGGAACTAAAGCTCCATATATCTTGCCGAAGTATGCTACAGATTATGTGGTCCTTAAGGAGGCGGTGAGACAAATTTTCCTGGATGGAATTGGAGCAGTGCTCAACAAACAGCATAAGACTTCTTTCACGCCTTTGCCCTTCTGCATAGGAGCATACAAATTCTCAGGCGTTGCCTCAGCCAAGGAGTTTGTTCAGGAGCTGAAAGCCTTCCACTTCGGCGAGGTAATCTTCCATAGGAATGACAGGAAGGGAAAAGTCGTCGAGCATTGTAAATAAATTTATGCTCATTTTGAGTACGCTCACTATCATGATGCTGAGGAAGAGGCATTCAGAGGCATCAGCCACATGGCTGAGCTGCGAATCTGTCGCCAAGGCAGTGGAGCAAGTTCTAGCTCTACCAGGGCCCAGAAACCAAGCCAGCAGAAGGAGAAAGAAGCTGATGATGCCCGAGCCCAAGAAGAACAAAGGCTAAGAGAGGAAGCAAGGTTACTGCAAGAGGCTGAAGTTGCCAGATTGCAGCAGGAAGTTGAGGTGGCGAGAGTGCAGTAAGAAGCAGAAAGTGAGAGGCTGCAGAAAGAGGCTGAGGAATCCCAACAGCAGAAAGAAAATGAAGATCAACTGCCAGCTGGAGGAGAAGAGGGAAGGCAAGAAGCTGAGGTAGGGCGAAAAGCGGAAGAAGAGCTTAAAGAAGGTGAAGATGCCCAAGCAGCTGGATCCGGTGCCCAGGATATGGAGATAGACGCACCTCAAGCAAGTGTCTCCAGCACTCAAAATGTGGAGGCGGATGCAGCACAGGCAGGTGGCTCTGGTACCCAAAATGTGGAAATAGATCCAGCTCAGGTAACCCAGAACCCACCACCGGAAGTAGAAATAGACATTATAGATCTCCCAATCATCCCGTACACTCCATCAGGAGAACATACCGTGTCCAGATGGGATGAGTTTGTCTATGATAAGAAGAGGAAGGCAATGGTCCTTAAATCGGAAGAGAGGATGAAAAGACTCTTCCAGAAGGATATCATTACCCACCGGGAGATCATTGTAATGCGGAATACAAATAAGGATCCCTTAGCTATGGCATCCACCGCTGTAGAGACAGCAAAAGAATCACTGGACAATGTAGGTGATATAGTTAGAGAAAATGAATCGACAAAGAAGAGAGCTTGTATGCTACAACATACTGTAGCTAATGAGCAAGCCTACAGGGATCTCGTGGTGAATAAGTATAATCGCCTAGCTGTTGAACATAAAGAATTGTCGGACAAGTATAACCAGCTGGAGGAAGAAAAGGACCAACTGACACTCCAGATGATGATTGTGGAAGCAGAGAAGAATGATGCAGAAGATAAAGCATCCCATCTAGAGGCAGACAAGCTGGCTTAGGTTGAACAATTAGAGCAGGCGGAGAGCAGAGTAATAGACATGTATCCTTTTCATGAGTTGTCCTGTAGCATCCTAGTGCAAGTTCATGGCACGCAGGAGCTAATTACTGAAGAAATATGCAAGCTCAAGGACATGGTGATCAGAATGAGGGAAATTAATGTGGAGGCCAATAGGCATAAAGCTAAGTATACTCGGGTTAAGGAAAATGTCCCGAGCCAAATAGAATGGAGAGCAGGAAAAGCGGATTTCCCCAAGCATCTCCCATTCAAACCTGTGGATGGCTTCAATGAAGACTTGGCCCTTTTGGAATTTTGCAGAAACTGTAGCATTAAGCTGATAGCCAAGAACCGAGGGACAATGGATAAGTGTAGCAGTCTGTACCAAAGAATCCATGAGGTGCATGACAAGTGCAAGCTGAGTTTCCCTCAGTCCCTCGATGATTTCCTAGGCAACGAGCAATGTTTGTCTAATTTGAAGGAAGAGCTGGGCATCCAAACTGAGTATGTGAAGAAGATTGATGTCATAGCCATCGATGACCTCCAACATTATATTGGAATGTCATCAGTACACGGTCATCTACTCAAAGAAATGCATCAAGCTGCAGTCACAGAAATTCAAAGTATTGGGACAGAGCTTGGTAAACATGTAACGTCCCAGAAAATCTTATTCCCCGCCTCAGTAAATGTAGTCATAAGAGACACGGGTATATCGTATAGTTACATTGCAGAGGAGGAGAAGAAAGCAACAGCAGTGGCAGAAGCAACAGCAAATCCGGAGTCTTCTCTCCCAGCAGCCACAACTGTAGCAGCTAGCTCAATTTCCTCTCTCCCAGCAGTAACATAAATTCCTGCTGGCCCGAATTCTTCCATCCCAGAAGTAGCAGCAGCGGTACCAGCTGATTTGAGTGCCTCGTTTCCAACTAAAGTGCATGCCCAAGTTGAAAGCACTGATTGTTGAGCATTAATTTTGATATTTTGTATTATGGCTGTCATGTGTATAAAACGTAGAGTCAGAGGACAGCTCTCTCTTTCCTTTTAAATAATTTTCTGTAAAAGGGGACGTCACATTTTTGTCTGTTATTTGGGGAAAAGTCTGTAGGTGACAAGTGTAAAGGGCCAGGTGGCAACCCAAAGGTCATTTTGTAACATTATAAATAGAAGTTAGGAAGTAATGAACAGGACTTTTTTTAGCAAGGAATTATTTTCAGACTTGTATGAGCTATCTTGTATATGTTCTAAGAAAATAAAATCTTCTAATAAAAGCTGGAGAGGACACCCTTTTGCATTGAGATGAAGATTGGATGCACTGTGGATTATTCCTGTGTCTGCTATTCTTTGCTGTGAGATCTTTATGACTGTCTTGAATTATTTCATTTGTATTAAATGATCTTGCTTCTCTCTTTGCAAATGATTTCTCTCTTTCATGAGTAATGAAATGTGTTATGTTTAATTAGAAGCTATATTCTGATATCTTTTATCTTTGCTGTAGCTTTCTCTTTCAGATTTAATGGCTATCTGTTCTTTCTTTAAGATAACTCCTACAGCTCATTGCTCATGCTTTAAATTCGGTCCTTGCAGGGATAGTTAGATTTATTTCAGTCTTAAACTTAGATCTGTTTTCTAGTCTTGCATGTAGATTAAATTTAGACTAGGCACTTGCATATCATTATAAAACATAAAACCCAAAAGAACGGTGGATCAGGCCATAACCAGTATAATTGGAATAAAACTCCAAACCCACGGTTGCCGGAACCGCTAACCAGACGGATTCCCTATACCAAACGGTAGATAATCTAATTGGGATAATCTATCGGGGAGAATCCCTTTCTGATTGATGCTACGATATCTGAGGCATCAACAAGATTCTACACTCATGCTCCAAATTTCTTCTATTTTGAATTATGTGCTAACTCACACTCTAGAAATTGCAGAGGTTCCTAAATCCTCTCTTGCACCAGAGTCCGTTGGTTTGCATCATGATCTACTGAATGTTTCGTAGGTCAAATTAGCCATTGGAGGTAATGAATTCACTCTCCTTGATCAATCACCTCTTATTTACTACTGTAAGATCATTATTTCATGCTCTCAGAAGGTTATTGAAGATGATGGCCATTTCCATTCGCTTGGGATAATTTCTCATGCATTTACTGGTTTAGATCTCACCTCAAATGGTTCAAAAGAGATCTTAAGAAACCATGATTCAAGTCTTGGATATGATTTGGATTCCAAGAAATCACTGACATTTGATGGTTCTTTTGAGCATAATCTCACCCATGATGGTTCGGAGGAGAAAACAAAATACTATCTACACATTCATGTTTTTGATCCTACCTCAGCTGATTCGAATCACAGGTTCAAGGATCATCCTCATACTTTTGGATTTGTTCTCATCACATTCGATCTGAAGAGAAAGTACAAGCACATGCTTTTTGAACATGAACCACTTCTTCCCAAGAATAAGATACCTCCAGACATATGACCAAGCATCACACCTGCTTGAGTTTTGAGCATTTATTTTTGTGTGTGCCTTACAGTCTATTTTGAGGCGAGGTATTTTTCCCATGAGGTTTTCCCCATTTCCTCGGTTTATTGACTGTTATTATTATTCATTGTATTGGGTGACCTTTGGTCTTAGTTACCAGGGCCCAGATGGATTAAGGGGGGGTGTTAGGATATTCCTATACTCCATCCTAGTCCTACCAGCATTTTCATTATTTTCATTTTTAGTCTTGCATGCATTTCTCCATGTAGCATGCATTTCTGCATGCAGCAACATGCATTTTGCATGCATGCATGCAATTGCATGCATCCCAGACATTAGTCCCAACACCTAGCCTTCAGTTAGCTATCCCCGGGAGCTTCTCACTGATCAGTTTTATCCCTCCTAGTGCTTAGTACTCCCTGCATGCAGTTGCATGCATCTCATGCACCCTCTCTCACCTACCATTCAGTTGTACTTTAGTTAAGTTGAGTTATCTTCAGTTCTTTCCTTGATTTAAGGCTAGACTGACTCTCAACTGACTGTATCACTCTGATAGACCTCCAGTGAGACTAGATTGCCCATTCTGACTCCAGTTAGCTCCTCATGCGCCCTCCATTGAGCCTCCTTCATTCAGTTAGTGCCTCCATGTGCCAGTTACACCTACCACACTTAGTTAGACTCAGTTTGACTGATGGTTGATAGTTACTTGTGCATTGATGACTCCACTGATGATGATGATGACTTCTAGTTGTGCTTTGATGACACTCCAGTGATCTTTTGATCACTCCATGAAGGATAATTCGAATTTCCACCTTGGCATTCGAATCCTCATGCACTGTATTATTTATTTGTCCATTTGTTATTAATGAATTAGAGTGTGTGATGTTTTTCTGCTTCTATCCGAGTTCTACTGTATCATAATTATGTTTGTTTTTTACACTGCATTGGCCACTCTTCTTCTATTTTCTTGCTTAATCTTAATCTTTCTTGTGAGATATACATCAGCTCTTAGATCTGTTGTGAGGATTTTCACACTTATGACCTAAAATCCTTTTGTGTCACCAACCACCCATTAAGCAACTATGTCTAACATTTAGGTGAAGTAGCGGGTCTGTCAAGGTTGGTACCAAACAAAATCAACGATGTGGTCATATTAATTAGGATTTCACTAACAACTCATTAATCCAATGAGAGACAAGTTATCGACGAAAAATTCCAATGGAGGGAGTAATGCAATGACCAAAACTGAAGAAATCCATTTCCTGTTCAACTGTGGTTTTCAATCCTTAAGTTTATGTATATTTCCTTTCACATGACCAAGCACATCGAGCAATCATATATAAGGTAATGGGAACCCCCCGACCTTGGAGATGACATTGGTTTAAGGTGGTCAAGTTAAGAACATTCCCAAATACAAACACGTTTTACCCAAACCCTTCCAGCAGTCATTGAGACAAAGATCGATGAGGGAAGGACCTTTCCCTGCTACATCATTTCTATACAACTAAATAAACTAGGGCCGTGGTATCCATAGAGTCCCGCCCTGGGATAAGGAAACACGATCCCGTGAGCATGCCGAAGGCATTTTCCCCAAATCCGAGTTTGTATTCAACTAATGGTTCATCCAAGGGATATAGGAAAGGGATATTATTCCATGAAGAAAAAAACCCTATGCTATCGGCATATCCAATACCCGCACCATATAAGCGGCTTAGAAGCATAACCATAAAAATGAAAGATATGGCCTTATACCCTATTGGGTTTCAATTTAAATGCAAATGGGGTGGTAACAATGGTTTGCAAACCCTTTTAAACAATGGCAGGAACATTGTTTACAAATAATAAGGCAGGTGGACAAAATGACCAATATGGCAGCACACAAGTGGTCCAAAATAGTGCTCCACGGGGTTAGGCAGCTTTCTATCATCCGGTAATAGCTTCAACTCGAAACGACGTTACAAAATGTTGCAAAACTTTGAAATATTTATTAAAAAAAAAATCCAACCCTAGTAATAAATGTGACTCCAAATTAAGTTTTATATTATTTATCCACACATTTCGGAGCGCCTTCACCTTTTTCACCGATTCCGTTTTAGAGCAATTCTCATTAGGCACCAATTTCGTTTCGTATCATCTTTCTTTTATCACCGATAATGCTTTCGGGTGAAATCTCATTGGTCACCGATAATGCTTTCGGGTGAAATCTCATTGGCCACCGATACTTTTTCGGTTGAAAATCATTAGGCACCAATTTCGTTTTGGATCATCTTTTCATTTGGCATTGAACCTTCTTATCAAATAACATCGAGCCATTTCAAGCCATGGTCGGTTTCCTTCCAAAATTTTGCGGAACTCTAAATCAGTGATGATAGATCAGGTAAAAATTATTAATGCGCCGAAACGTTTCGGAAAAAAACATGGTTTTGCTCCGACCGTTTCGGCATAAAAAACACTTTTTCTCTGATTTAGCCCAAAATTAACCGTTTCGGCGCAAATTTATTTTTTCTTCGATCAAATTCAAGCTCAACCATTTCTGACCACTTCGACGTGAAAAACGATTTTGCTCTGAAACTGACTTTTCTTCAAAAAATCGCACAAAACAATAATATCCTCCGACCGTGTTAGCATAAAAACAAAAACTCTTCCGACCGTTTCGCCGTGAAATTAAAATTTCCTCCTATCAAGCCTATTACCCTCGTTCTCTGACCGTTTCGGCGCAACATTTGTTTTTGCGCCGAAACACATCCTTTCCCCAGAAATTTCCGCAATACATAAAGGTTCCTTGAGTGTTTCGGTGTAAAATTTCAAACTTCTCCAACTATTTCGGTGAAAAACAAAAACTCTTCTGATTCAAGAAAATTGTTTTTCTTTTGATTTCAGAAAAAATCTAAGTGTCAAGAAAAAGTAAGCAGATAAAGATGAAACAAAACTATGAGTAAATTCAAAATAAAGGAGGGGCCCTACAAATTTACAAAATTTGTGGGATCAGGTTGCAGCTACAACAATTGGCGACAGGCTGGTAAACACAGATCTCTGAACAAAACTCTTACAGAGGATCACAATTGCTTGTACCCATTAATTCTAATTGTAAAAAGTATGCCTTTAACATATATTTTGATGATTTTTAAAAGTCTAAAGTTTTAGGCAGGGAGAGGATCTTCTTGAATCATATCAATCATTTATTTTGGGAAGTAGGGAAACCTAGACCATATTTCCTGACTACTCTCCTGAATCCATAATATTGAGTTCATTATTAGTCCTGTCTTTTGGTTACCTCTAAATATGACTCCACAGGATCGTAACAATATCAAACAGATGTATTCATGTGTTCTTTATTCCCATGCTACTAGAATTTCTTTAGATGCTTTTTTTGTCGAGTTTTGTCGTCTAGTCCTTCTCTTAAATATATTTCGTCAGTATTCAAACATTTGACGTTGGTTCATCCATCCAGAATGTCCTTTTCTGTGAGTGATGAATTTTAATTTTGGTTTGTCATACTCACAGACGGAGAAGAACCTTCTGGAACATCAGGCGAATCTTCTTGATTGGTTGTATTTTATTTTCCACAATTCATTTCTTTGATGGATATGGTCCTTCTCAGAGAATTTTGACTCTTATTCATGAGCCTTTTGGCTTTAATTTCTCGTAGCATAGGATCATTTTAATTTCCACACATCTACAAGACTTGCTTCTTTTCCATGGGTCAGTTATAGTAGGCCACCTAAGAAGGTTATTTATGTGTAAGTGAGTGGAGCCCCAAGATAGCAATTTAGAATTCATAGATCTTGGTTATTTTACAAGGTTT
Organism: Larix kaempferi; assembly: GCA_027924585.1. Taxonomy (NCBI): domain Eukaryota; kingdom Viridiplantae; phylum Streptophyta; class Pinopsida; order Pinales; family Pinaceae; genus Larix; species Larix kaempferi. The sequence goes on from BSBM01000338.1 coordinate 23,919,143, forward strand.
ATACTGACACAAAAAGAAACAAGAAGCAGGTTTCCCCTTTTAAAGCAAAGCGGCAATTAAAATCCTTAGTCCCATTGTTGTTACAAAAAGAAATTCTTTTGTTATGAATCCAACTCTAATCCTTCTGAGATTATAAGAATCTCGTATGAGAGTTTTCGTATGTTTGTATTTCTGCACATCATTCTGAAAGTTGAGATGGGCTTAATTTAAAACAAAATCAAGCAAATAAATTCATAGCAAAGCAAAAAAATCGAAAAGGATGAAACTAACTAATCTGGAAAAATGAAACAAAACAAAATGAAAGACAAAAATTATTTATGTACAAAGGTTCCTTAAACCTAGGAAAAGTATTGTTTGAGTGCTAGGCCATTGACAGGGAGGTTTTCCTTCCCCCCTTGTAGATCTAATTGTAATTTATAAGTTGATGGGCCAAGCTTCTCCGCAACTTGATAAGGGCCAAGCCACAATTGTTGGAACTTGGTGTTTTTTCCCTTCTCCTCACGGGGATGATCCCAGTTTAGAACTAGATCTCCTACCTAAAAAGCTTTCTTTCCATATTTCTGATTATCAAACCACCTTTTTACAATATCTTGGTTACGGGTGAACCTATCCTTGGCCTTTTTCCATGCTTCTTCAAGTTTTAGCAAGGTATTAATGCATGACTACATGATTTCATTATTTGACCCTCGATATGCCTGAGCTAACTAAAGGGAAGGGAGTAGTATGTTTGGGGGAAGAATAGCCTCTTTACCATAGACTAAGGTGTAAGGAGAAACCCCTAAAGAATTCTTCGGAGTAACCCTATCTTCCCATAAAGCATTGGAAAGAGTTGTATGCCAATTTCTTTGATTTTCAATAACGATTTTCTTCAATATTCGTATGAGGTTATTATTATTGGATTATGCTAACCCATTCCATCGATGATAGTAATTATATGAATAATTCAATTTAATTCCATTTTCAATAGCAAATGTACTCAAGTTAAAAGAAGAAAAATAATATGCATTATCAAAGACTAACGAAACTGGAACCCCAAACCTATTTATGATGTTCTCTTGTAAGAATCCGATGATCGCATCTTCATTTAATTTGCCCAAAGGAATGGCCTTAGTCCATCTTGTAAAATAATCAGTGGCAGTAAGAATATATTGGTGTTTCAATGAAGAGTTGGGACTGATTTCCCTAATGATGTCTAAACCCCATTGCTCAAATGGTTATGAAATGATGACTGGTTGTAATGTTCCCGTTGATATTGATAGTCTATTGGCACTCCTCTGACATGTATAACATTTATGCACGTAAGCATAAGCATATTTAAAAACAGTTGGCCAGTAATATCCGACTCTCAATATTTCATGAGCAATAGTGTCCCCGGAATAATGTCCTCCTGCAGGACCATCATGTAACTCCTTAACCACCTTCTCCGCATCATCTCTTTGAAGACATCTGAGAAACACTCAATCATAATTCCTTCTAAAAAGTACTCCATCTATTATTTGATATGATGTTGATTTAAATCGGAGGGCCCTTATTTCCTTAGAATTCCAGTGCTCTGGAAAATATCCATGTTGAAGTTAATGAATTAAATCTCTATACCAAGACTCTCGAGTGGTAAAAACGAAAAATGCTTCAATTAAATTCATTTCAGATTCATTTTCCCAGCCATGATGTCCATTGGTTGGATGTTCAGTAAGAAACTTGCATAACCCTTGACCTTTAATGATATTAGCTAGTTTAAATTCTAGGTCATATTCTTGTAATGCAGTCGCCAAATTTCCACGTCTTTATCCCAACTCCTTTTGTACAAATAAATATCGACATCCAGATGAGGTATTATAACCTTTGTTCTATTTTTTAGAATGTAAGGTCTAAATGGTTTTACTGCCTTAAATAATGCATATGCTTGTTTGTCTACAGCTGGGTAATTCAGTTTAGCTCCATATAATCCAGTGCTCATAAAAGATATTGGATATTCATCTCCTTGCTCTACTTTCTGCGTGAGCACTGCTGCAAGAGAATGTTCTTAATCAAATGTATATATAATGAAATCCTTTTCAAAATCTGGACTACTTAACGAAGGTGCATGAGCAATGGCACTTTTTATATCCTTAAACGCATTCTTTTCGATCTCAGCCCATTTGAACTGCACACTTTGATTCACCATTTGTTGCAAAGGTTTTACAATTTGTGCAAAATCTGGTACAAACCTTTGAACAAAGTTTATTATGCCCATGAATGATTGCATAGTTTTTTTATTATGGGGCATGGGAATCTGGGTTATGGCTTGAATTCTTTCTGGGTCAATAGAGATTCCCTTTCGAGAGATGATGTGTCCTAACAATTTTCCTTCGAGGACAACAAAATTGCTTTTCTTAGGATTCAAATATAGGCCATACTTCCTACAACGATCAAAAATATATTTTAAATGAAAAGCATGATCCTCTCTTTTCTTAGAAAAGACGGTCACATCATCTAAATAAATAACAACATTGTGGCCGACTAAACCTCGGAATGCGATGTCCATGGCCCTTTGAAATGTGGCTCCAACATTCATAATGACAAAATTCATTCTTCTGTAAGTGAATGTCCCCCATTTTGTGCGAAAGGTAGTCTTGAGTCGATCCTTCTCGGCCACTAATACTTGATTGTAACCTAAAAATCCATCCAATAGGGAGAACATATATGATCCTGAAACCAATTGTAAGATTTGTTCCATTGGTGGAACTGGATAGTTGTCTTTATCTGATAATTTATTTAAAATTCCAAAGTTGACACACAATCTTATTTCTCCTTATTTGTTTCGTACGGATACCAAATTTGCCACCCATTTATAATGTCGAACTTTAAAAATAATTTTAGCTTCAAGCAACTTCTTTAATTCCTTTTTTATTAAAGGTTCAAGCGTAGGATGCATCTTCTGGAGTTGTTGTTGGAATGGTTTTGCACCTTGTTTGATAGGTATCACATGTTGTATGATGCGTGTATCATAAGTCTTTAAATCCTCATATGTCCATGCAAAAATGTCCTTGTATTGTTGAAATAGTTTAATAAATTTGCATCTCTCGTCAGGTGAGAAACATTGTCCCAAATTGACATATTTAGGTTCTTGTTCTGTACCTAATTTCACCAATTTGTATTGCATTGAGGAGCTGTTTCTTTTGACATTTGCTAGCTTCTTGAATTTATGTTGTAGATCAAATAAATTTTTTGAAGTTCATACTCTTTTTGGCATAAAATTTCCTTTACTGATATCCATATTTTGGAATTCTGACTGGTGTTCTTCCTCCTCAATAATAGATCCTTTGAATGTATCTTCATTTGTCAAAAAGTGGATAATTTGTTCATCATCATCGAAAATCTCCAATTTGTAATGTTATCAGGGACAGAGGGCCTAAAAATCAATTCAATGGAACATTTGCTATTTGTTGGTACTATACGTGAAGCAGAAGTGGCTAGTAAATCAGCATCAACATTTTGTAACTTGGGAATGGCATTTATGTTAAAAGCATTAAAATTTGATATTAAATTCCATACCTTGGCTTGATACCCTTTCGAGTGTGGAGATAAACAATGAATGGTGTTCCTTATCTGCCTAACAACTATCTCTGAATCACCAAAAACTTTTAAATTCTTAACATTTAAATCAATGGACTTTTTCAGACCTTGAACTAAAGCTTCATATTCAGCAGTATTATTTGTGCATTCAAATTCTAGTCTGCAAGAGAGAAATCATTTGTTTCCTTGAGAATCAACAAGAACACAACCGACTCCTTCTCCCTCTTTTGTCTTGGAGCCATCAAAGTATAAACTCCAAAACTTATCATCTGATTCAACTATGTTAGTATGATCACCTACTTCAGTAACTAAATCTACTATATTACAATTAATATCGTCAGCCCGTGCAAATTGAAGGAGATTGGACTGTGTGTCTGAATCATGGCCAATATTTTCTGCCTGATAGTTCCCTAGCTTAATTTCTAAAAAATAATTTCCCAAAACTGAAGATGAAAAATTCCCTGGCTCATTTTTTCCTTCTAATTTAGTCACATTATGCTTCATATGAGGTTCCCTCAACACTTTGATTTGGTTATGCTTATTCTGATATGGAAACCATAAATGAGACCAATTTGTTGGGAAATAACCATTCAACTTATTTGACCAATATCTACTCAATATTAACCCATAAGCTTATGGTATGTCCACTACCATAATATCAATAAACTGGCATGCTCTTGAATCTTCCTCCAACCTAATCAGTACATTCTTCATTTCCCCAATAACTTTAACATCAGATCTATCTAGTTGTATAATCCGAGAAGGGGATGCTATGGGTTGTCCATTAATCCTTTTGCAAATAGATAGTGGCATGATGTTAGATGAAACCCCGGATTCTACCAAGTAGTTATGCACATTATAATTAAATATTTCAAAATTCAAAAGGAAAGGAAGAGTTTGAGATTTTGATTTTCCACCGATACTTGCTTCGTTAATCTCAGTATCAGACTCAACCCTTTCTGATTGTTTTTCTACTGTACTGCTTGATTTTACATCAAAAGATTCTAATAAATTTTTCCTTTGTTGTGGTAGGTTACACATTTCAAACAAAGATATATTTTCCTTTGTTTTCTTTATATCTTCTACAATATCATATCCCATATTATGATTTCCCCCAGTTTTTTCACCAATATCAAATTTTCTTACTACAGGGTTTACTTGCTTATTGATTAATGGTTTTGTTTCTTTTACAACCCCTGAATTTACTTTTGGTTGTGACTGATTTATACTGTTATTCTTTTTTATGTTTTCTTTGGTTGTCTTCATTTTGGGTGATACCATACTTTTCTCTTCTACTGGTCCCTTACTTCTAGTAGCATAATATACAGATGGAACTTGTATTTCTTCCACCTTTTATTCTTCATCTAAACCCAAAGTTGGAGCCCAATCCCATAATACCAATGTGGTTTCTTCATTTCAATCTTCTGGTTCATTAGATTGGTCTTCTTCTTGATCTTCACAATTGTGTATCCAATAATTGATTCATTACAAGAGTCATTGAATTAATCCACTATGGGCAATTTTTTTCAGAATGATGTTCTTGATGAAATGTGCAAATGTGATCCATACCAACTTCATTCAAATTAAAAACATCAGAATTATTTGATGGTGGTTGTTTGTTCTTCCTTTTTTTATAGAAAGGTTTAAATGGTTTTCTTACTGAAGAACTAGTAACCCTTTTCCTTTTCCAGATCTATTATTTTATTGGACAACTTTTGAACCATTTTGACCACATTTTCTAATTCATTTGAAGAATCTTATGTAGGCCTGGTCAACATCAAAGGATTGTTATTTACTGTAGGTTTTACTTCCATATCCAAAGAATGTTTCATAATACTATCTATGTATGTTTCTACCTTCTTCGCCTCTGCAAAATTTTCTGCTAAAGTAGTTTTAGCATATCTCTTTACAAACATGGCTATGGATGGGAGAAGCGTTGTAGTATAATATTCTACCAATGACTCTTCAGCATGTTTCATTGCAGTGCTGAAACTATTCAAAATCATAGTAAACATTTGATTACAATCTTGTACTTTCTCCTTCTTTTCCATCCACATAGACAATAATTCTTTCATAAGTGAAGCGAGAGTCTTTTGGTTACCAAACTTATCCAGAAAAATATTTTCAAATCTGTCCCAATCTGCTATAGAACCAGTCTGTAGGCTAAAAACCCACGATGATGCTCTAGGTTCAAAAGTATATGGGAACAATCTACACACCACATCCTCATGTTCTACATTGAGCAGATTTAGAGCTAAGTAAAATCTCTTTAGGTGATCATCAACAGAGATTCCTTTTCTAGGATTAAACTTAGGTACCACTCGCTCTAGATGCTTAGTAAAATCATGTAAAGGATCAACTAAGTTGAGTGGTCCTCTGGCTCTCCATGCAGGTGGTGGATTGGCTTTGTGAGACATGTTATTAATGAGCCTAGGAATTAGGGGTGAATGTGGGGGTGTGAGTGTAGGCGAAAGTGTTTGTATGTGTGGAGAAGTGATCGAATCTGGAGAATTAGGCCTCAGTTGATTGATGGGATCTGGTATATCTTGTAATGATAAATCAACTAATTCTTCCAAAGATTCCACAAGCACAAAATCCCTAGTTTGCACAATTTGTCGTCTAGGAGCTTGCCTTCTAGGTAGCAAAGGTACCACCGATAATCCTCCAATTTTTCTCACGTATGACCTAGTGTATCTCCTGGAATTATCTAGTTATGTATGAGGAACAACATACACACGTTCAGTATGATCAATTTCGGAATCGAAATTTTCTTGATAATCAGTTTCAGAAATCAATTCTTCTGGTTGGGTTGTTTCTAACGGAGATCTAGAGAAATTTCCTCACGAAAACAAGTTTCCTTTATCAGCCATGCACTGACTTCCCTCCTTCTAGTGCCAAAAACAGTTGATGACCAAACAATCCTAGCATCAACAGTAAGTATTCTCCCGAGTGAGTAATCCCAATTAGACGATTCACTGTTTGGAATGGGGAATCTGTTTGTTTAACGGTCTGACTACCATAGGTATGTTTGTTGAATTTACCGGTTGCGGCCCGACACATGTTGATGTATATGTAACTTCGGAATGTATTTCACATATATGTATATTGTATTCCTATAGAGATGGTAGTATTCCTCTATAAGGAAGTGTCGTCATTTATATTGTAAGTGTCATAACTTATACTTGATGGGTTATTAGACCACCTTATTTGGGGTCGGCCCTGTATAAGTCATGTGGGTCAAAGGGTTATTAGACCACCCTATTGGGGGTCGGCCATGTGGGTCAAAGGGTTATTAGACCACCCTATTGGGGGTCGGCCCACTCAGCATTATGTTATGTGGTTAAGTTCGAGCCTACATGAGTTAGGTAAAAAGGCAAGTCAAGTCAAGTATAAATAGAGTGTGGGAGGCACTCTATTTACTCACTCACTTCTCACACATGCACTCAAGGAGGAGTGGCGCACTTATGGAGGAGGAGGATCTGCTGCTAGGTTATGGCTATCTCTCTTGGTTGGTTGTATCATTGCTCTATCTATCTCTGAGGAAGTTATTGGGGTTTTTCACCTTTATGGTTTTCCCCAAGTAAATCTTTGTGTCTCTTGTGTGCTTGCATTATTGTCTCCATGATTGATATGCTGTAGATATGCTGTACATGTTGTTCTCTCAGTTAAGATCCTAGATCAGATTGAAGTAAATTCTGAAAATTTAACAACACACCATTTATATTTTAAGTTTAAAATTATGAGTATGCAAGTGCTTCTAATATAATTGATTCATAACCTATAACAGACAAGAAGAATCCTCACAAGTGATGCACAGGTTCTTACCTCTCGTCTTATCACTTCTACCTTATCAATTAACTATCCCTATTCTAACTTAACTAATCCATCCTTGCAAGGAGCGAGTTTTAATGAGAGTAATAATCTAAGAATGCTTATATACAAATCCAACAGATATCTATTTAGATAAAGTATTTACATTCACAACAAAAAAAACATAGAAGAATAGATTTGATAACATTTATATCCATTTATTACTCTGATATCACATAGACATTTGCATAGAAAAGTGAAATCATTCATTACCATCGAATAATTCAATAAAGTTAAAAAGATATCATAGCATCAATATGAACACAAGAAGAAATCATTATGATCTGTTATCCAAAGCATTCCACGCAAAAATATATGCAAGCTTTTCCCAGCAAATAGACCTTTCTCATTAGCAACAAATTAGTTATGACCTTACAAAATGTCTCTAGCCTCTATTTCAATAGAAAAAGTCCTTTTCAAATCCCTCCCCCCCTATATTTATCTTACAAGAGAACTTGTCTTTACATGATGTTGCAGCTACAACCTTATCCCTAAAATTTTGTAAATTTGTAGGGCCCCTGCTTCTTTTTGAATTTACTTAGAGTGTTGTTTTATTTTATCTGCCTACTTTTTGTTTGACACTTAGAATTTTTTTGGAAATCAAAATAAAAATCATTTTCTGGATCAGGAGAGTTGTCATTTTTCCGCCGAAACGGTCGGAGCACAATCCAAAGTTGCGTTGAAACAGTCGGAGAGGTTTTAAATTAATGCTCGGATTTTGGGGAAGAATTGTGTTTCGGAGCAAAATAGAATGTTCTGTCAAAACGGTCGGAGCATAAGCCTGTTTTTGCCGACATGGTCAAACGGAAGTGAGTCTCGGAACGATCAGAATAAGTTGGATTTTTATGCCGATGCAACCATGAGAGTTAGCCTGATCCTTGACTATTTGAGAAGATCTTTGTATGGGAGCAAAAAATCTATTTTTTCATTAATACATTCAAAACAAAACTAAAATTCACGCCGAGGAATATGACGTAGAATGGGAAGTTGCGTCGATCAAAGAGATGGAGTGGATCGACATCAAATAGATTTAGTCCCCGAAACAGTTCGTCATAAAACTAGTTTCACTCCGAAACACATCGGTGCCAAAGGAACCGGTCTTCGAAACAGGATTGGTGCCGAAGGAGTATTACTTTGAAGCTTTCCCAAATAGTTTTCAGTGTAAATTAAAAAAAAATGATATGAAACTGTATCGTTGGAAAAGATGAAAATGCTCCAAAATGGTTTGTTGTCGAATGGTAAAGTGCTCTGAAATTTTGATCCGAATAGCTTCGCCCTGAAATGAGAAAAGAGGCCTAAAACGAGTAAGTGGATCCCATTCACACATATGTTAAGACACATTTAATGCTAGGGTTTTGTTATGTATATAAGGTCTTCATTTTTATTTTCACAAAAATTGTTTGTAACAGCATTGGAGCACTCACCAGACTACAAGAAAGCGTGTGTAACTCCATTGGAGAGCCTATTCGGACCACTTGCGCATTGCCAGGTAGGTCGTTTTCTGACAGTTTACATTTTATCTGTAAACAACGTTTTTGCCATTGTATTTTAGGTTTTGCAAAGCATTTTACCGCTTCATTAGCATTTGATTTGAATAAGTGTATAAATCCATACCTTCCATTGTGCTTTCCGCCAACCTAGGGTTTTGGTTCTTCATAGAATAACCTTGTGCTCTCATTTTCCATAGCCTAGCAATCCTAGGGTTCATAAGGTCATTCCAGGTCCATCATTTGGTAAGTGTCCTTGCTCTCAGTAACACTATGCTACTGGTATAACGTTAGGTGGTTCGGTTCGATTCACGCTTGTGCTTCCTCCGCTCCCTTCAACCAGTGCCAATTGATCGTTGCCTATCAATGAGTGATAAATTGGTTTTTCCATTGCTTCATCAAACTTTGTTAGTGAGAGGAACTAACCCTACACGAACCTAGAATGGGACAGCTTACCTAGGGACCAACACCATAACTTAGGCGAGCGAACATTTTAGTAAATACTTTATTGGCACCATGCAAGCCAGATTAACTTCTATTTTACCACCTCAGGTGTTGGCTATTTGCATTAATAGAACAAATTAATGGTTTTTTCCCTAAATGAGCCAGCACCAATCTTCATACTTGGAGGCTCGCGATCTTAGAAGCTTGGAGCTCTTACATTGACTCGGGTTTTGCTCTTATACTTTTTTTATTCACGGGATGTTTTGTTGTATCCTTTATTGGCCCTAGGGTTTTGAGCATGCTTATGGTTGTATTTTTAATGAAAGAAACTCTCTAGAAGGTTGGAAGAGTGATCATTTGTTTAAGGGTGTAGTTTTCCATTTATCATCTGCGCGTGCCACGCAACAAAACTTCTGATAATCATGCGACTTGTTCTAGACCCTATTTACATTGATTAGTTTTGTTTAGTATTCGAACATGGCCACTACCTACTCAATTGCCTCAGATAATTAATAGGAAGAAGATGCTTACAATGATGAACATGATAATGCAGATCAATAAGTCACACTGCTTTATGCCTTGATGCTCTGCCTAAAATAACTTAATAAACAAATATATATATAAGCCTTGAGAAACAGATGTTTTTGGATTTGGTAGATCAAATATTCTGCTTAAATAGTGGACATGAGTGCTTAAATTGATAATTAGTGTGGCACAAGAGGATTTGGGAGATAAGGACCATTGTTTGGACAATGTGATGCCAAGAATAAGATAGTAGTTGCATTTCAATCCCAATAATCCACGCATATGGCACTAAGTGAGATAATTTTTTAAGTTTATGACTCATAATGTGGTTAAACAGACTTTCTAATAGCATAATGGATAAAATCATCTAAAAGTGCATTAGGAAGTCATCAAGACAGTCATTCAAAACCAAACATACTTGACATTATGGAAGTATGAATCTCTTGTCTTAAGTTCTTTTGTAAACAATGTTGACAAATCATACATCTTTAATTTATTTTCAGAATTATTATGCTCATTATCATATTTTGCTTGATATTATTTCATTTACATTTTATTTATGTACATTACGTTTCTTTTTACCTCAGGACTCAGAAATGCAAAGAAGAAGTTCTAAGCACAAGACCAAGGTAGCAGAATCTTATTCTAATATTGAAGTTTTCCCAGAGACCACGATGGAAACCTTATATGAAGATACCAAAGCAGCAACGAGGATCGTTCCTGAGTATAAATGGGGTGAACTATACCACCTCATACGGGACTTAAACATACCAGATGCATCTATTGAAGAAATGATGGTGTACCAGAATATCAAAAATTCATGTCTTCATAAGGCTGCCACTCTCCTAGAACATTTTGAGTGTTCGGAAGTAATTGGGTGGATTTTACCCCACGTGGATGTAGGATCAATAATTATAGCTGGTGAGAATGGAGGAGGATTAACATCGTTTCAACCAACCCATATTTGTGCAACATATAAGCTACTACCTCCTAAATTTATGATGACGGACGATTGGATCAAGGGATTGAACATAGATCATTCTGAATATGCTAATAAAATGTTGGTTCCGGGAAAGCAGTTGAGGCAAAGGGAAAGTGGGAAGAATGACACGCAAAATCTGAAAACATTGTTCAGAATTATAGCATTGATGCTGAGTAGAATATTCAGAAGAGAAAATGTGAATATATACAAGCTTAGTTAGGTCCATCTCATGCATCATGTGGCCTCACATGGCATTGTCTTCAATTGGGCGGATATCATCTCAGAAAGTATGGCGTCAGTTATAGCAGCATCCCAAGGAGGAATGACGCAGAAAAAACATAATGAATTATGTATGTCATCTTATTTGATTGATTGTATCCTAATAAGGCACCCTTTTCACAAGTTGGAATGCTATTGGGTCCCAGCTAAGACCCCTCTTTATGTGTCCTACCTAATAATGTGGGCTCATAAATATGTGAGCTTCTACAAGATTATATGTGAGGAGTTTATAATTCCCATATACTGGTTAATATTTAATGAAGAGCCCAATTGATTGTCGGACAACGCAATGGCAGTGATAAATGAATATGGGGATTATTACTTTACCCCTGAAGGCACCTATATATGGATGTATGGAGGAACCAAACCCCCATCTCTGCTGTTAAGATATGCCACAGACTATGTAGTACACAAAAAGGTCGTAAGAAAACTTTTTGTCAATGGGGTGGGGCATTTTATGAATGAGCACAAGAAGGCTTCCTATCCGCCACTTTCGTATTTCATCGGAGCATATAAGTTCCCTAAGGTGAAAGGAGCAGAATATTTCGTAAAATACTTGGAAACTTTCCACTTTGGAGAGAAGATTTTTACTAGAAATAACAAACTACAAAGGCCGCCCAACACTGTGCATCATGTAATATCCATTTCGAGTATACAGATCATTTCTTAAAGGATGAACATGCATACCGAAGAGGGAATAACATGACATATTTAAACAAACGATTTGGTCGAAAAAGTGGTGCAAGTTCCAGCCAAACCAAAGACACGGCTAAAGAAGCAGAGCAACAGAAGGTCCGAGAAGAAGCCATAGTTGCAAAAGAAGCAAAGCTAAAACAGGAGGAGGAATCAAGACAAAAGGAATAAGCAAGGATAAAAGAAGAAGAAGAATCCAAAGCAGAAGAAGAAGCAAATCAAAGGTAGGAGGAAGAACAAAATAAGAAAGAGGAAGAAGCGGAACAAGAGAGGCTAAGAAAGGAAAGGAAAGAAGCAGCAAAGCTAGAGAGACACAAGGAGGAGGAATCCAAATTCAAGAAAGTTGTGGAAGATGGAAGTGTCCATGAAGAAGATCATAGTATTCAAGACATGGACATAGATCTACTCGACATCTTCGAAATTCTGCTTATGGGAGGCCATCTTCCATTTGTTGAGCTCGGGATCACCCCCCTGACTCCTTCAAAGAAGCATTCAGTAGAAAAGCGTGATACTATAGTTTTTGATCCCAAGCGGAAGAATATCGTGAGAAGAAGGGAGAAAGGGTTGAAAATGGGCACACGACCAAATGTGGTGACCATTCAGGAAAGTACCTTAGTGGAAGGTACTCACAAGGATCCCAAATTCACCGCGTCAGTAAACATAGCAGCTTCTCAGGTGAACGCTGATAATGTGGATAAATTGATGAACGACTTAGAGCAAAGCAAAGAAAAAATGTTGAAGATGAAAGATAACTTAGTGAAAGCAAGAGGAGAAGGTATTGAGCTGAAGAGGAAACATGATGCAATAGAATCTGAAAAGAATAAATTACTGTTGGATTATCAGAACTTGGAGAATGGAAAGGATGTCTTGAATGTGCAACTTGTAATTATGGAAGGTGAGCGGAGCGACTTCTACTCTCACATCAATGAGTTGGAAGAAAATGAATGAAGTCAAACCAATAGGTGGAATTGTTAATCAGTGAAAAGGAGTCTGTAATATCCCAATAAAAGATTATTTTATTTTATTAGTAATTGTTGTTATAAAATTAATTATTGTTGAATAGGTGTTGAGTTAAAAAGAACTATGGAAACACCCATGTGGTTATTTTTTATTGTTGAGCAAGTGATCTCTGAATAGAACCAAATTATTAAATGATTTGAGCAAGTGAGCTCTGGAAAATCTGAATTATTGTGGATAGTGTTGAGCCAAGTGGGCTCTAGAAACACTATTAGTTGAGTAAGTGTTGAACAATAATTCTCTGGAGCAGTTAAATTGATGTTGAGCTGGGAGATCTAGAGCATCAGTAATCCATTGATTTTTTTTTAATATTAAAAACTATTATTATTTTATTATTTCTAACTGACTGGGACTTCCACTCCAAGAGGGACTGAGCATGCAAGAGTTTAGAATGGTCAATAGCTGATAACTAAAGATCCAACTAGCCATTAGGTGAGTAAAAGTCTGATTTAATTAATTAAAGTTTAAAATAAATTGAGAGGATTAAAATAAATTAAATTTATAATTTAAGATAAAAACAGAACTATTGGTGTTTTAGTTAGATAACTGAGTGAGCAAAAACCTAATTCCCTAGAAGCCTTGTTCTCATAAAGATTATAAATAGCAGAGAGAGGAACTTTGCAGCAGAAAGTGTTTTCCAAGTTCACTGGAGGGTTCAGCCGTGAATCTAAGTGCTCAAACATCAGATTTATGATATCTAGTGTGTCCTATAAAGAGGACTGTGGAGATCATTAGGGGGAATTATTCAGAAAGATTCACACCAAGGGCTGGTAAACGGACCTTGTGACTACTCTGATATAGTAAGGAAGATAGAAAATCATACCTAGGCCTTCTATATTCTTTTCATGCTCAATTCGGCTCAGGGGTGACTGGTGGAAAAATACAGGAACAGGTTGCGGTCTATGGTTGGGTGGAACATGGCAGTTCCTATGTCAGTCAGATTGCAATAAAATACTGATAAGTATCTATTGTTTGTTTCAATTATTATGCTTTATGAATTTATGTTATGGATCAACATTTCTTGGGTCTATATTATCTTCATCAAAGTTCTGTGTTAAATTCCATTAATGTATGAAAGTTGTCTAAAGGATTACTAAATTTATAGCAAAATATTATGTTATAGATCTATTGTTATTTTGATTGAGTATTAAAATAGGACTATTTTGTTTCTTAAAATAAAATCATCGGCATAACTGCTTAGCCATGATTTCAGGTTATTAATAAATTAACACTGAGAAAGCTCCTATGTTATCCTTATATAGAAAGAGAATTCCCAATTTTAGGATTTCTGGGTAGAGCCCTAAATGCTGCTTGGATTATATAATATTTACTTATAAATGGTAAATATTAATTAAATAAAATAGTTATAATAAATATGCCTTTAGGAACCAAAAGATACTATTATATATATATACAGGTTTTATGTATTAAACCAAAACAGAACTATTCATATGCACAAAGCTCCAATATAACAATACATCCTCATATAAACAAGATCCATTGATAAAACAATTATGCATGATATCATACTACGTTTACATCATAAATTCATATAAACATAAATTAAAGAATTTACCTAACATATACTTCAACCAAGCACTATCCATCTACATGATTTTATAGGATACCATATATAAAATAACAAATTATTTGCAAAATTAATACATCGGACTAAACAGAGTATATTTGCATACAAATCGAGAGTTATGACTTAAACCAATAGATTATGTATAAAAGCCCCATAACTTCCATAAAACCAAACGATCCATAATTTAGGGCCATATCTTCTCTGTTCATAACCATAATATGAATTAATAAACATATGTACAAACATAATATATATTTATATTACATGCAAGACAAAGTATATATATAATAGTAAACATGATTAAAACACTTCACATACAGATCAAAAGCTAGTAAATAGGATCCCTTATATGTCGTAACAGGAGTTAGAGCTCACTCTAACATAGCATACCAAGTACTTAGGGTTCAACCATAATATAGAAAAGAGCCACATAAACACCTGACAAAAGTCATGGCAGATTTATAGAGACTTCATGATTTCTAGAGGAAAGTTAAAATGCCAACTAAATTATACATCATTCATAACACATGGTAAAGAATACGCATTTTCCATAATCGCTCTAAACCACAGAATGACCTCATAAGAACTTCCTAACTCATAAACGCCATCATCTAATCCTACCTTTAACGATTAGTTAAACTATAGCTTCTGTCATAGAAAGTTAGGGCATACACTATAGAAGTTAATAGACTTAGGATTAAGAGGAATAGACATACAGGAAAGGCATATACGAATACATAGAAACAAAGATAGTTACATGGAGTAATTCACAAGAATCAAAAGAAGACATAGAACCATAGAAAACATAGCAGTAAACCCTAGGAAACAAGATAATGCAATTTCCATAGATATAGATAGAAATTTTGGAACAACAATTTCATTAGATATTAAACAATTGGTATCACTGATAGGGCCCGAGAGCCATCATATATAAAGAGGTTACACAAAATATTGAAACGCCTGAACAGGCTTACAGAATCAAAACACTTAGAAATATATGCTTCCAACAAGCTTAAACACATACACAGAGTTTTCATAACGATTCCCAGAGGCCTGAAAATGGAAACCATATTCCCCAAAGACCAACACTGGTGAAATTACAAACAATTCAGCAAAGTAAATAAAAACGGGTTGGATGAAACTCCTTGTCACTTCATAGCACAACCATTGAAACTATGCCCTGTATCAAAAATCCACACACTGTAGGTATCACACATCTCATGGCAGAGTGTTAGGAACCTATGTAAACCCTTCTCTTTACTATGTTAGTATATTGTTGTTGGACGCATATGCTTCGTAAGTCGTCCCGTAGTATTTGTTGATCCGTAGTTTATATTAGCCCATAGTATTGACCCATAGTATTGGATGCATATGCTTTATAAGTCATCCCGTAGTATTATATGTCCCATGGTTTTGACTCATGGTATTGGGCATAGACTTAGTATATAAGTGTGTGTTGAGGTCATTGAAGGCACCGTGAAGTTAATTGTATTGAGCTTGCTCAAAGGAGGTTGCCCCCTCGAAGTGGCCCGTGATCAATATAAAAGTGATTCTGTTCTATTATTTCTGATATCTCGTGTATTTGCATTAATTAATTATTGCAGGTACATCACATCTGGTATCAGAGCACTTTCCTTAGCACAAGTGGAAATTTTTTTTCTTTTTTTGGGCGGCGACTTTCAGATCAATTTTTGAAACTTTCTACACAAAATTAGAAGAAACCGATTGCATATCTGAATTCCTCTTTCAAAAATACGCAGTTTAAAAAAAACAATCATCTCATTTGGAGTTCTAAAAGTGGAGATATCGCGGATTTAAAATCAGCAATTTTTCAGAATTTCGGTGACGGCCGCGAAAATTGCGGCGAGAAAATATTTTGACCGAGTGCCCAGATTTCTATTCCGCTTTCATGGGTAGAAGCAGAGTGGTTGTTCCAGTTCCGGAAACATGCTATAATAGCGATTCTGAGCAATATAGATCCGGTTTTTGAACATTGGGTGGAATTTCTGCCCAAATTTTTTCTGTTGCAGGTTCGGATCTGGGAATAATCCCTATCCGCTTAACTGTGGGAAGTACTTGGGCATAAGCCCTAAAACTCATTGTGAGGAGTACCACAGGAACCCCGAAGTAGCTGGCCATTGAGAGGACCTGCCAAGCGAAAAGGGCAACGACCCCTACCTGATTGACTAGTTCCCACCTGTGAGGTAAACCAAGAGCTGTCGTTTGTGGCCAAGCGGTTATCAGTTTTACCTGAGCCGTGGAGTGAGGGGTACTGCCCCAATACGCAAGCCGTCAGACAGCATTGGTGGCCGAGTGAATCCCTTGAACTGATAGGAAGCCGCACGTACCTGGGGTCCATATCTATTTTCAGTTGCCCAATTACAGATTTCCTCTGTCTAGAACTGTTTCCGGTCAGTTCCGCGCCGTTGCAGATCCATCTATTGCCGATCACTGCTGCGCCATTTCAGATCCATTTTGCAAGCCGTTCCAGATCCATTCGTTCGGCATTGTTCCAGATTCCTTCCGAGCCGTAGCCGCTCCAGTCTGTAAAAAAAAAAAAAACCTAGTTATGGTTGTCACCCGTGCAGGAGCAAACACCATGGTGGAAGCACTTGCAGCCATCCAAACCAAACTCCAAGATCTGGATGAAAAATTTCTGAGCCTCCATCTTCAGCATGCAGCCATGAACAATAACCGACAGCCAGAATCTTTTGCAGACACCAGGTTCTCTTCTTCCAACAATTTTCGTGGGCCGAAGCTTGATTTTCCTCTCTTCAATGGTACTGATCCGACTGGATGGATATACCGAGCAGAACAATATTTCAGCCTGCATAATACTTTTGATGTCCAGAAAGTTCCACTTGCATCCTTTCATTTGGAACAGGAAGCCCTTCAATGGTACCGTTGGTACATCAAAGCTCATCCTGAGCCAAACTGGACAGATTTTTGCCAACTCATTTTGCCACAATTTGGCCCTAGTGCTTTTGATGATTTCACAGGAGCACTCACTAAACTTCACCAAATTGGCACAGTGAGAGAGTATCAGACAGAATTTGAGAAATTGACCAACCACACAGAAGGATTGTCTGATGAATTCTACAGGAGTTGTTTTATAAGTGGTCTCAAGGATGAAATTCGCTCAGAGGTCAAAATGTTTTGTCCCAACACAATGATGGAAGTCCTAGGGTTGGCTAAGCTGGCTGAGGACAAGATTGTAGCTCAACAACGCTCCAAACCCACCCTTGTTCCCTTCAGAAATATGGGTTCCCAACGACCTCCCATCACACCTTCTCCTCAACCAACTCCTATCAAGCATTTGTCTGAGATAGAAATGCAGGCATGCCGAGAAAAAAGGCTTTGCTATAATTGTGATGAGAAATTCACCCGGGGACATAGATGTGTTCAACAAAAGCTCTATCTCTTGGATGTGGATTCTCCGCCTGCCTTAGAACTTGGTGAAGAAGCTACGGATACAGTGGATGATCAGATCGACCTTCAACAACCGCCTGTTGACACCCCATTTCCGGACGACCCAACTGAGATCTCTCTCCATGCTGTAACCGGCATCACCACCCCACAAACAATGCGGGTCAGGGGATACTCCAAGAAGCTCCCTCTTACCATACTCCTTGATTCTGGTAACACTCATAACTTCATTGACCCTCGGATTGCCAAACAGGCTGATTGTTTTGTCCATCCTTGCTCCAAATTTGAAGTCATGGTTGCCAATGGGGGCACCTTACCTTGCAAGGGGAAGTGTCACAATGTGCGTATCTCTATGGAAGATTATAACCTGCGCTCTGACATGTTTTCCTTGCCCTTAGGCGGATGTGATGTGGTTTTGGGCGTTCAATGGTTACGCACACTTGGCCCCATCTTATGGGATTTTGCTGAACTTTGGATGCAGTTTAAAGTCAATGGGGCACAACACAAATTTATGGGCTTACAACCAGGGTCTCTCTGCATCATCAGTTCACATCGCCTGGAAAAAATCCTTAAGAAGAATTCACATGGTGTCATCGCTCAGCTCAATTCCATTCAGATGCACCCATCAACAGTCTCCACTACTTCCTTGGATAGATATGTAGGTATCTTTGCTGAACCAATGCGCTTGCTACCTTCACGAGACCTTTCCGGTAAGAATTTAGCCACATCTACCTCTCAGCAGGAAATGATGGCTATGTTGCATGCAGTACAGAAGTGGCAGCCATACCTATTAGGGAATTATTTCTGCATCAAGACTGATCTCCCGAGGCTGGAAAATTTTCTGGAACAATGGGTCTCCTCCCCAACACACCTGAAATGGGTTATCCAACTCATGGGTTATCCCTATGTGATCAATTACAAGAAGGGTAAGGACAATATGGTGGAAGATGCTCCTTCTTGCACAATTGATGACCCAGTTTCGCTTACAACTCTTTCTCTGCTTGTTCCAAATTGGGTGCAATATGTTCAACAGGGCTCTCTCTTCTATGAACTCCATGCTTCTTCATCAACAGGGCACTCTGGGTTCTGCAACATGTATGACCAAGAACAATGTAACTTCTTTTGGCAGGGACTAAAAATGACAATTCAACAGATGGTGGCTGACGATGATACTTTCCAAGTCAACAAGGGTGAAACGACACTCCTTTTGGGATTGCTCAAACCCTTGCCCATCCCTAAACAGCTTTGGCCAACTATTTCTATGGATTTTCTAGCAGCGCTCTGGTGGTACAATACCACATCTCACAGGACACCATATGAAGCGGTCTATGGAAAAACACCGCCAGTTCTTCTTCCATACACCCTTAGCAGCTCCCCAGTTCAGGCAATTGACTTGGTTCTTCGAAACCGCGATCAGATTCTTCTCATTCTGCAGGACAATCTACACATGGCCAGAATTCGCCTGAATCAACAAGCCGATCAGCACCGTTCTGAGCGCATTTTCCACGCAGCTGACAGGGTTCTTCTTCATCTACAGCCTTCCAAGCAATCCTCCTTGACACTCCAAAGGCGTTAGTGGCCTGAAATGCAACCCGAGGATGCTAGCGGGGAACCACTCCTTCAGCTTCTGCAGCAATTTCTCCAACCAAAGCTTTGAGGACAAAGCTTTTTCTAAGGGAGAGGGGATGTTAGGAACCTATGTAAACCCTTCTCTTTACTATGTTAGTATATTGTTGTTGGACGCATATGCTTCGTAAGTCGTCCCGTAGTATTTGTTGATCCGTAGTTTATATTAGCCCATAGTATTGACCCATAGTATTGGATGCATATGCTTTGTAAGTCGTCCCGTAGTATTATATGTCCCATGGTTTTGACTCATGGTATTGGGCATAGACTTAGTATATAAGTGTGTGTTGAGGTCATTGAAGGCACCGTGAAGTTAATTGTATTGAGCTTGCTCAAAGGAGGTTGCCCCCTCGAAGTGGCCCGTGATCAATATAAAAGTGATTCTGTTCTATTATTTCTGATATCTCGTGTATTTGCATTAATTAATTATTGCAGGTACATCACACAGAGGTGTTCCGGAGAGCCCAGGTCTTACCAGGACCAGTCGCATCCTGAAGCCTCCACCCTCTCCAACGCTCTAGCTTCCAACATGAAGTCACCCAGTAGCTAACACGATTGACCCTGGCACCAATATGAAACAGAGATAGAGTTAGTGAAACATTGCAAGCTGCTACGATATCAAAGAAATTATAAACCTAAACCCTGAACAAGCAAAGCTTACCTTCATGACTTTGTAGCCTTCCCACGTTGCTGCCATCTATAGAGGGTATGCACAGGCCAAGAGCCACACTCTGTTCATGCACATACCCCTTCCAACATGACCAATTCGCAGGGATCTCTTCGCTCTCTTCGCAGGGTAATTCAACATTTACCCAAATTTCCAGCCCGAAATTCCATTAAGAGGCCATCACATGGCCTGCATTAATAACCTCAGCTGCCTCCACTAGCTATTTGATTTTTACCCACACTTCTATAGTGGAGTTCCCCTTTATTTGTAAACTTAAGCGCTTATGGGAAAGGTTTAGGGTTTAGGCATAGTATTGAACCTTCCCCTTTCCCTTTGAGGTACCACACTCTTTATTTAGAAGTGCTAGCTTAAGTCTCTTCTTTAAGGAACCTGCAACAAAATTATTATATATGTCTTTAGCTTATGATAAATCTAAGTAAGACCTGAGGACATGAAAACCTTCTTGCCAACAAGGAATTACAGGCCTATTTCACATCACAAGTTATAACATAGTCATCATAATGCATAAGCACAATCATAAGGTTGAGGTATGAAACAAGATCAGAACACACTTAAACACTGTAAGAAGCACATGACATTGTAGAATAAACAATAATGACATTAATTGATACAGATGAAGTTAAGTCATGCTAGACCAACATCATGCAACCAATCAACGGAAACATTACAGTAAGATGACAGGTTTCATAATAATTCTAGTATTTAAATATAATGTTGAGGATGTTCTTAAGTAAATCCTAGGTCTTTCCTATCAATAGACCCCACATAAAAAAAAAAAAACAGGATTTGAGGGAAATTACAAGTGGTATCAGAGCCTAGATTCCAAAACTTGAGGCCTATGGGCCTACACTACCGCTGCAAAACTAATAAACTTGTTTGCTTGCACATTGAAAACTTTTTCAGGACAAGACAAACAAACATGAATGCTGAGAGAGAGGACAGCTAACATGGCAACCTGAATTCAATACCCCAAAAACAGGAACCGATAATTGAACTGAATGATAGTCTCGGAGCAGTCAAGGCTTCTGACCTACTAAAAACGGGACAAAGCCTACAAGAAGAATTTTGTAGCTTCAAGGATGATAACTTGAATGAGAGAATGGAACATCATGAAGTAAATGAGGCACAACTGTAAACATTAACAAGAAAGAAAAATCATAGGAAGACAACCCATTATGCAAACAAGAATACGAATAAACAACACCACAAAAAGAGAGACAATAGCCCAAATTTTAGGAAACTTGAGGAGTCACCAGAACACTCCAACTCATCCAACTCCTTTGGCCATGAATCCGATTACTCTTCAAATTCTTATGCATCATCTCCTTGCAAGAACAAATACAAGAGAGAAGACAATATCCAAGGAGAGTTTAGGAAAATTAAAGCTCCAACTTTCGAAGGATACCTAGATTCAGGAGAGAAGGCCGAAGAGTGGCTGTTGGGAATGAACAAGTACTTCCAGGTACATCAGTACTCTAGATGTATGAGGGCCCTCTTGGCCATATACAATTTAAATGGTAAGGCTACCAGATGGCGGCAGGATTTAAAACACACCAAGAAGATAAAAAGAACTGAAATCGGATGGAGGACCTTCAGAAAATTATTTCAAGAAAAATACATGTCAGAAAGGTTCTTCGATAAGAAGATAAAGGAATTCAATGAGTTACAACTAAATTCTCTTACATGGATGCATTAATCAACAGATTCCTAGAGTTGCTACATTACATACCTTACGTAAGAGATGAGAAAGTAAAAATACAACAGTTCTTAGGGTGCCTCCCAACATACAACAGGGACAGATTTGAATTTGATGCACCCAAGACCCTAGAAATGGCCTTATACAAAGCTAGGTTCTATTATGAGCACAATCAACATAGAACAAAGACCATAAATAAGAAGAAGGCAAAGATAAGGTCATCTTTCAACAACAGAAGAAGAGGGTTCAAAGCCACCTCCATATCGAAAACATAACATTTTTCCAGCTAACATGAATTTTCCAAAATTAGGAACACAATCAAACTATCCAGCACAGAGTGTTAACAAACCTGCAGTAGAAAGAGGGACTAGGACAACCCCTATACCAGGCAGTTGCTGGGGGTGTCAAGGACCCCATTATTACAAGGATTTCCCAAAAAATAAAGGCACTGGACTTCTAAATAACCTACAGAAAGAGACAACCGTAGAATACATGGAAAAGACGCAAAGAATATGTGCTGTCCTGGAGGGCAAGCAAGCAGACCATCAGTCCACAATGGTCAAAATTGAAGGTAAAATTTCAAACATACCTGTTTCCATTTTGACTGACCTAGGGGATTTCCATAGTTATGTGTCCCGTAAAATAGTTGAAAGTTGCAAGTTGAACAAAGTGAAACATATTAAACCATGGCTGGTGCAGTTAGCCACGAGAACAAAAAGAAATATTTTTGAATTGGTTAAAAGTTGCCAGCTTGACATGAACGGTTTTCAAACTGAACCAGACTTGAACATTTTACCTTTAGGTGCTTATGACCTATTTATTGTCATGGAATGGTTAGAACAACATCACGTCATGCTTGATTTCCTAAATGTAATGTCCCTTTTTAAAATTTTTATTAAAATGCCCAATTTTTTACTTTTTCCCCAATTTCGACCTTTGACTAGTTTTGATGTCTAGGTCTCCAAATTGATCCAAATGCTCCCAAATATTCTGTTAGGGTGTATGAATAATATTAATACTTGAATATGAGTTTTAGGGATGATTTATGACTCTCCAAATACTTCTGCAAACTTGTTTAATATTCTGGACAAAGTATGGAATTTAACTAGCAATTTGGTAATCAAATCCCCCTAAGGTAAGTACTGAAAATGGCTCTCCAAATGCCTCCAAACCCATTTGAAATTCAGAAAAGAGGTAGGGGATGTCTGAGGGAGATTAATAAAGTCTCATATGCACCATTAATCAATTATTAAATATGTTCTAACCTTCTCCCAAACAACAACAAAAATCCCTAATTCGACCCTTGGGGAAATGGCATCAAATCTCTTCCAAATGCAAATAAACTGAGCAAAATGACTTCAAATACTTAAGTGCTGAAAATGAAACTTGTAACACTATAAATGGCTGTCCTTTCACCATAAATATATCATAGAAACATTCTCTCATTCGAAATCATCAACATTACAATGGCATACATCAATGTAGTGGGGAAATGGTCATGGTTTGCTCATTAATCATCATTTTTACATACAACCACTTGGTATTTAGACCTGATACTTTTTGAAGATGAAGAACAGATTATATTAATCTTATTACAATCATAAATGGATCATGATAAGCTCTCCCAAAGAGTACAAGATCTCACAAAAAACGCCCTCCCTCAAGGAGCAAGAATATGCCATCAAAACTGGAAATGGTTGAGGGAAAGTGTTGCACTGGAAGGAACCACGATTTTCCCTGTAGCTTACACCTGAAAATAAAAACTCCATTAAATCTCCATGAAATACCCGATTGGCCTCTCCAAACACCAACTTGGATGGGAATCTTTCACCCTCGAAATTGGCTAAGGCAAGAAACTAGTCATCCACTAGCTCTCTCTTCACAAATGCAATTTTTCTCAAATGATCAAAATCCATTCTCATGCTTGATTTCTAAATTTTATAACCAACCTTAGCCTCCTATGGTTTGAATTCCTCCCATTAGATTCTAGAGCTTTCCACTTAGAAAATATTCCACATTTGCCACTTGTCTCCCTAGTTCCCAACCTTCCATCTTCTCCTAATTCGAGTAGGGACCTCTTTAGCTTCTCCAGCTCCCATGAGCACCTTCTTGGAGCCTATTTTTGGGGCTGACATGTCATAATGGTCAGATGTCAGAAGTCAGATCTGAATTTTGTCATAGATGTCATAGATGCTTCATCATTGTTGTCATAGGGGCTAGGGAATCTAGCCTAAGTGTCCACAAGCTTCCAATTTGACTCTTCCTCTTCCATGGAGGTTACCATTCCATCCCAATTCAACCTAAGATGCTCAATTCCATGTGTATGACTTATCAACTCACCCAATAATGTTTTCCTTCTCATGGATTCGAAATGGAAAGAGAGATGTGTCATGTGGCAGTGAGAAATCAAACTAGTGTGGGTCCCACATTCTCCATATGTCTTCAAAACCATTTCCCACCTAGAGTTTCTCTTTAATAGATTTATTCAACCTATTTATTAAATACTTGAACTATTATAATGTATAAACATTATTCATTTTCTCCCTTATTATAATTCCAAATGTACCCATTCAACCTAGCGAACTGGTAGGATTGATGGGATTGTCCTGCTATGCAATTATTTGAATGGGGACATTACAGTAATCCCCAACCAACATTGATTTTCCTCAATAAAATTCAGATTTGGATGCTGCAAAATCTTCTCCTCTTCCCATGTGGCATATTCATTTGGTAAGTCCTTCCCTTGCACTAAATATTCTTTGATAATTCTACTCCTCAACCTCCTTTCCCGTGTCTTCAAAATATTTTCCGGAACAAGTGTGAGCTAACCTTCATCATCCAAAGGAGGAAGTATTTCTGAAGTGATAATTTGCTGACCAATAGCCTTCTTGAGACAAGAAACATGAAATGCATTATGGATTTTACTCCCTTCCAAAAGTTCTAATTCATATGCTACTTCTCCAACCTTCTGAACTACCTTGTATGGCCCATAGTACCTTGGTTTTAGCTTTTCTGCTCCATTATTTTTGAGAGATGTTTGTTTATATGGATGCAACCTCAAATATACTAAATCATTAACATGAAAGGTTCTTTATTCTCTATCTCTATCAACATATTTTTTTTGTTGATTTTAAGCAACATGCAAATTGTCTTTCAAAAGCTTTAAAATTTCTTGGCTCTCTTCCATCCAATCTTTAGCCTTTGGGGCTCTACTATCACCAAATATAATTTCAGCAAATGTAAGTGCATCATAACCATATAATTCTTTGAAAGGAGACATCCCTATTGACATATGGTAAGTGGTGTTGTAGCAAAACTCGCCCAAGTGTAGCCATTTTGCCCATGCTTTTTGCTGCTCTCCCACATAGTTTCTTAGGTACCCTTCCAACCATTGATTCACCCTCTCTGTTTTTCCATCAGTTTGTGGATGATAGCTAGTACTTGGAGTCAATTGAGTTCCCACCAATCTAAAAATTTCTTTCCAAAAAGCACCCATGAATCTACCATCTAGATATCACTAACAATGCTCTTGGGGAGCCCATGCAATCTGAAGATTTCTTTGAATCAGATATCAACCATTTGTGTAGAACTAAAATATGATGTAACAACAAAGAAATGAGCCAATTTTGTCAACCTATCCACTACCACATATATGCAATCCTTACCCAAAGATTTGGGCAAACCGGTGATGATGTCCATTGAGATACTGTCCCATTTTTTCTCCAGAATAGGCAATGGTTGCAATAGGCCAGCTTGGCATGTAAGTTCTAATTTGTTTTGCTGACATACTTTACATTCATTCACATATTTCTGAACATCTTCCTTCAGCCCCTTCCAAAAAAATATTTGCCTCAATTTCCTATAAGTTTTGAAGATCCCCGGATGGCCAGCTAGTGGGGAATCATGTGCTTCTTGCAAAATTTTGTACTTGAGTTTTGAATATTGAACCAAATAAATTCTTCCCTTATAATATATCATCCCATTCAAAATCCTGTAGTTATCACCCCCTTTGATTCCATCCAACACATCACAAGCAAATTTGTCTTTGGCATATTCAACTAGTAGCATGTTTTTCCAATCCTTGGCAATGTCCATGAGAGAAAAAGAAGGTCGTCTAGATAAAGAACATGCTACTATATTATTCTTTCCTTTGACATATTCAATATCAAAATCATAAGCTTCAATCTTGCTTACCCACTTTTGTTTCCTTTCATTTAGATCTTTTTGGGTGAGAAAGTGTCTTAGACTATTATGGTCAGTTTTCACCACAAACTTGCTTCCCACCAAGTATTGTCTGAATTTGGCCAATGCATGCATAATGACCAGCATTTCTTTGTCATATATGGAGTAAATTTTTTCATGAGGTTGCAACTTTCTTCTCTCAAAGGCTATGGGGTGTTTTCCTTGCTTTAGGACAACCCCTATTCCTCCACCTGAAGCATCACATTCCACAACAAAAGGTTTAGTAAAATCAGGAAGTGCAAGTATGTGACAACTACTCATTACCTATTTCATTTTTTGGAAGGCCTTTTCAGCCTCTTCATCCCACTTGAAAGCATCCTTCTTAGTCAAATCAATGAGTGGAGAAGTCAACTTGGAGAACCCTTTCACAAATTTTCTGTAATAGGTGCATATCCTAATGAAGCCTCTTAATTCTTTAATAGTTTTTGGTGATGGCCATTCTAAGATAGCCCTGATTTTTTCCATGTGTACCTTCACTCCTTCTTGCCCAATAATGTTCCCAAGATACAGTAGTTCTTTGATCCCAAATTCACATTTTGACAACTTAGCAAATAAGGACTCTTCTTGCAAAACTTTTAACACAATCTCTAATTGCTGCAAATGCTCTTCCCATGTTTTACTGTAAATGAGAATGTCATCAAAGAAAACCAAAACAAACCTTTTTAGTTGATTGCAAAAGATCATATTCATGCATGCTTGAAATGTGATTGGAGCATTAGTTAACACAAAAGGCATGATAAGAAATTCAAAGTGGCCATAATGACATCGAAAAGCAGTCTTTTGCACATCTTCATCTTTCATTCGAATTTGATGATATTCTGATAGAAGTCAATTTTGGAGAAGTATTTGGCCCATGTAGCTCATCCATGAGCTCATCAATCCTAGGAATAGGATACCTATTCTTGATAGTCTTTTTGTTTAAGGCTCTAAATTCTATGCACATTCTCAATGTTCCATCTTTTTTCTTCACTAGCACTACTGAAGAAGCATAAGGGCTAGAGCTAGGTCTAATGAGTCCCAAATCTAGGAGTTCTTGGATGGATTTTTCAATATCATATCTGAAATTTTTAGGATGTATATAAGATAGCATCTGAATGGGTGAAGTACCCTCCTCCAAAACAATGTTGTGATCAATCGCCCTATTTGGTGGTCTACCATGTGGAAGATCTCTAAAACAAATTTCATGTTTTTGCAAGAGTCTCTCTATCTCCTTTGGGTACTAAGGGTTGTGAGAGGGCCATTGCACTCCTATAGAATACAACCATTGCACTCCCAAAACCACATTAGTATCAGCAACATCAACCACATAAAAAATATCAACAAAATTATAGTTACCTACTATATTGGAGAAAACTCACTATGGCTTGGGAATACCACAACAGACAGATAACTACCAGAAATATACTCAATTATCAAAACAATGCTATTATAAATGACAATGTTAAAACAATGGAGAAATGTAACCAACCTCGATCCAACGTTTGATGTAGATCCCCGTTGGAGCTTTCAATCCACGCACATCCAAGCACTTGTAATCTGCAAGATAGTCTTGACAACAAATATCTAACAAGTACATGTGATATATAAATAACATTAACATTATCAATAACAATGGTCCATAATATCATAAGCAAATGTAACCCAATGTATAATAAATGACATTCACACCATGAATGGATGAGAATATGAGTATTTCTATTAATGAACAAGAAGAAGTACAAAGTGATACGACCTCTTGCCGACAACCAATCTGAACCAAGATCTAGATCAATCCACTTGTGCCTCCACCACTTCAATCCTCCATGAATGGAAAACTCAAACTAGAAAGGAGTTTGAAAGGTGAACATAACTGGTTCACAACTACAAGGATCAATGAGTGCAAACTCAAGTTAGGGAAAAAATCCACTAGAGTGCCTTTACTATTCTCTTCTTCCTCCCGTCCATAAGCCATATGTGCTCAATATATAGTCCTCTCAAAGGTAGGTAAAAGGACTCATCGAGATGTTACTTGGGTAGATGGAGAGCGAAAGGTCACCCAATGACCGCTTTTTGGGAGTAAAAAGTAATAAAATAGTGGTTTTAACCATTTTACTTGATACCCGCGGGCTATAGGGATGCAACTCGCAGGTACACATGCTATAGTGATGCAACATGCGGGTAGGAACAAAAATAGGATAAAATAGTATCATTGAAGGATAAAAATGGATCTGAGTCACTAAAATGGATCCTACAGGCCAAAGAATGCTGATGCTCACGGGGTGGAAGATTTCTGTGTAATAGATGCCCCCTAATGTGTGAGGTCAGAGACTGAAATGTGCTACGATGGCCGAAATACATTATAAAACTCAGAAGTGGAGTGATGGAGACACAAGTGGAAAGAACGGATCACTCGTCATAATACAATAGTATCTCTGAATACATGTCGGTATAGTACAACAATCTGATACAATGGCCATGAATAGGTAGTATATAAGTAGATACATGTCATAAGTGATCATAGCCAGGATCCCTCTACAGTAAGATATGGTCTTCTACTGAAAAGAAGACAACTGGTGCAAACTGGAGGTACAAACTGCCGAAATCTGAGAGGTGATATCTCATATGTATAGGCAAAGTCATATATAGCATACTGAATGCCACAATCGCCTGGGGTCTTCTACACAAGTCTTCGATAGTGCAAGTCCCATCAAGTGAATAAAGGAGTTGGGGTCGAACCTGATGAGACATCGTCTGATTACCGGTCATTGATGTATACCGTTAACAGATGCGATATCACCCACCGATAATGAAAATGGGCATCAAGGCACAGAGCACAATCATCAGAGTGTGAATAAATGGGTTGAAGTCGAACACTAGGATGAATCCATCGATCAGGGGACATTGATGTATTCCCAAAACTGTCGATGGCAAGAGAACCTGCCACTAATGACTGCAAGCCTCAAGGTACTCAACCGAACTCTAAGCCTCAAGTCCGGGAATAAATGAGTTGAGGTTGACTGAACAAGACTCGCTGGAAGGAGGGCATTAAGGCATCCCCCATCAACTAGCACGAGGTACCAGCAATACTGAAAGATTTGGAAGATCTCAGGTAAAACGAACTGACTCAATAAGGATGGTCGACATGCAATAGTCAAGATATATGAAGAGTGGCCGACACTGGTTTCAGGACTTCCTTTGAACAAGAGCATGAGCAGATGGATAGACTCAGGAAGCATAGACTTGACATAAAATATGCAATGCAAGAGGCATTACAGAGGGCTCCATAATGACTGGAAGCTTAACCAATCAGTGGAGAAAACTAAGAAACAAGTACAGATCCTAAGGCCCAACTATAGTCCTGACTCATAATGTACAGAGTGGAATGAATGCTCTATTCAAAGGCGACACAACAACTGCCAACAAGAAATAATGACCATAATCCCGTCCGGCTTTTTGGAATATTTGATTTTTTGTCTTTTTCATATTTGGGAAAAGCTTGAAAAAGAATAAAATTGCTTATAGTACAACAAGTGAGGGAACGAGTGTCAAATAGCTAGCACACTAGTCCCAAGCAGTGGAACATACCTATGCTCAATGCAAGGAAGTGCGTGCGGGATGTGGACACTTGGGGGTGTGTTCCCTGAGGGTCAAAGGGTCATCAAATTGTGAAGGGAAAATATATAAGCTCTGCAGGGCTCGACAGGGAAAGTACTCAAGCACCAGGCTAACAATTGAGTAAGTGGGAGCCGGCACAAGGCTCAAGCGGCAAGCAGGATGATGCAATGCAATCACAACATGATATAACTGAGGGGAGTTCTTAAGGGAGATGGCCAGCATAAGACAAAGTAGAGTATGAGTCTTTATCGCAATGTCATGGCGTGACTACAAAGGACTCCCAATTCTGAGGACAAACAACGGCATGGACACCAAAATGCATAAGGGGTTCTAACTAGGGTAGCCATGTTCAAGAAAGCCCTACCGCCACATGACGACACTTCTATAATAGTGTGAAGGTTCTGTGTCAGTCACGAAGCGGGGTCGCACCTAGGGTTTATGGAAATGGTCAACAGGTCAAATGCATAATGCATGTGGAAAGGGCATCTAACCTATATGCCAGGTGTGTAACATAACTGCCGTAGATGTGAAATGGATCAGAACAACTCTAGCCGAGGAAATCTGCTGAAACAACATTACTCCATGACACGATATTAGTTCATAACGGCCCAAAATGGACAAAACTATAGAAAAGTGGGTCCAGAAAATTATGAACAGTAACAAAATTTAATAATTTTCAATTCATTTGCACTATTCACCATTTTGGAGTTGAGTGGTAAGTTTGCACCTGAAATTTCAAGCGCCGATCATGAGAGCTACAAGCAACCGTTCAATGAACCGTCTGGAGCAGGTTAGTGTTCACTGCCATACCTTTCATTTAAGTGCTTTTATTTCAATTTTGTTCGGTGGGATAATTTGTTTGGCCAATCCCTAAATGGCTTCGGCGCTACTCGCGGGCTGTAAGTATGCGGGTCGCGGGTAGGGCATCAAACGCACAATCAAAAAACTGACTGCCCACGTCTACCCGCACCTATCTACAATATAGCTCGCGGGTAAGGCCGTGAAGAAATTTTTAAGCATGAAACTGACTAAAAATCTCTTGCTTTGCACTCTAGGATGGTTCTAGAGTGGAGGGAGAGAGAGCATGACTAGGTAGATGAGGCCATGCGCAACGATTTGCAAGCACAACAAGCACTGCAAGCATGTGGCTTATATAAATACTTGAGTCTCGGGGGCTTAAGGGCCCAAAACCTACTACTCCATCATTTAATCAACTACTGGGATGTGGATGCTCAACACTTCATCTTCAACAGGCAAACATTGACACTGGAAGTAGAGGATATCTATTTCATTACCGGTTTGTCCCGTAGAGGGGAAGTGGCTAGTCTTTGATCACGGACCATGGGTGGTGGGATTACTGTGCAAGACTACATAGTACGATACTGTCCCACCAACACATGACCAGTGGGAAGTCAAGTGCCGGTCAATCTCATAACGGACTTGAGCACAAAGATCATAGTGGCAACTCTGGTGCGGACCACGGGATCCAAAGCACTACATCAGGCATCCAGACCGATGATGTTCTATGCATCACAATGCTTGCGGCCTACTATATTCGACAGATGTACTACTCTGCTGGTGTCTATGAAGACACAACTGATGGAATGCAAAGAGGGGAAGGCCAAAAACTTTGGGTATGGTAGCATCCTCTGCAATTTCTTCTTTGAGAGGGTTTCGGGACTTAGCCCGAGGGTGGATGTCTCTCCTCACAGTCTCTGAGATCCAGCCCTGACCCGGTGGGCTAAGATACTGACACGACAGGGTGGTGGCCGTCTGGATTCACCATATACTGAGGAGTTATTCTGCTGGTGGAACCGGCAGGTGATTGCTATCGAGGACTACCCCTATGTGGGGATAGACTTCTGACAAGACCATGACATGCCTCTCCCACCAGGTGCAGACTTCGGAGACATCGGTGAGTACTCTTTTGGTTTTGTGTTTTTAAATTTTTATGGATTTTTTTATTATAGTTAAAATGCAAAAAATCATTTTGGTGGTAATGTCATGTGCTAATGGGTGACTGTTTACTCGCAGACAAAGGCTCGGTGAGACCCGAGGGCTTCCCGAGACATGGTCGTTTTGGTAGAGATGAGGTGGCAGCAAATGTTGCAGTAGGGCGCACACTACAGACGTTGCGGCGCAACATATCATGGATGGTTGCCCAAGTACCACTGATAGAGGTAGCCCGACTACCTGAGGCTATGCAGCGCCAGGTAGTGGGTGTTCCTGGTGAGTGGGTGCGGCTACTGCAGCGGATGGCCAACGCTGTACAGTACTACTATGAGACACATCTCGTCGAGTCGGCAGCTAGACCTCATCGGAGGGAGTAGATATCCCAGGGTCTCATCATTTTGTATCGATATGTATATTTTTGAGGGCTACGGGCTCCAGTCTTGTATGACACTACCATTTTTGGACATATTTATATATATATACAACTTTGGTTCTCGGTTCTACTATATGTGTGTATGGTACAAATGTACGAATGTCTTTGTATTTATTTGCTTCATGATGAATGTGACAAATGCCAATCTAATACATAGTTAGCCTATGCATCAGATATATAATTATGACTTCTCGGAATGTGAATATATGTAATGGAAACAAAATGTCTCTCCAAGAGTCGTACCTTAAGGAATATCCGTAGTAATGTAGGGTCTCGTACATGGTACTGCCCATTCAACTGAGACACAACTAGTTGTGAATCCAGGCGAACTTCTAAAGACCGGATGTCATGTGAAATGGCATCCCGAAGTAGCTCAACAACGACACTATACTCAGCCACATTGTTAGATGTAGGACCGAGACAAGCGCCTCCTGAGGACACAACTAGATGGTCAGGTGAAAAGATAACCCAGGCAACAGAAGCAAGCTACTGCGTATGTTGGCTAGCACCATCCGCGAAACCTAAGAACGTAGGACATCCCGCTGACATCTGTCAATCAAATAGAGGCTAATCAGCAGACCCAAAAACCAAAAATGCAACCTAGACTATGTAAAGAAAAACTATACAATAGTGTACAAAAGTATCAGCTTGAACCAAAGGTTCAAGCGTAATACCGCTTGAGGTAGAGCCCATTTCTAGGCTCCTTCAAGACAACTCCCTCGTAATGTTCTAACTCATAAGCTCCTTTGTCAAGGACATGCCTCACAATGTAAGGACCGTGCCACATGGGATTGAACTTGCCTGCCCCCAAGGGTTCTTTAGCTTGGTCATACAAGAGTACCAAGTCACCTTCAGCATATTGCCGGGGATGAATGGACCTATCATATTGAACCTTGACATGACGCTTGTTAACATCAATGGCCACAACGGCATCTCGACGGTGCTCGTCAAGTTGCTCGAGGTGTACTAAACGTTGCTCAATCTCCATCGTATCAAGGAGGAGCTCTATGGCTAGCTTGAGCGAAGGAATCTCGCATTCAACCAGTAAAAGTGACTCCACACCATGAACTAACTGGAACGGTGAGAACCTGGTGGAAGTCTTAACTACGGTTCGATAATCCCACAAAGCAGGATATAACATGATATGTCAATTTGTCTTGCTTTGTTGGATGGTACGTTGGAGAATGGTCTTTAAAGACTTATTTACTGCTTCAACCTGACCATTCGCTTGAGGATAGTAGGAAGACAAGTGTTCCTGACGAAAACCAAGCTTGAGAGACAAATCCTCCATCATCTTATTTTTAAAGTGACTGCCATGGTCAGTGACAATCTCTTTTGGGATACCGAATCGAGTGATAATCTAGTTGAACACGAAATGGGCTACAGTAGCACCATCGGCTTTAACGGTAGGCATGGCCTCATCCCACTTGGAAAAATAATCCACGGCCACAATAATATGATGATGCTCCCCAGCCAAAGCTGGTTTGCAATCCATGAAATCTACCCCCCACTTAGTGAAGGGACCGACGGTGACAACTGGATGGAGGGGCGTTGGATGCGAGTGTATGTTCTGAGAAAACACTTGGCAAGGGTGACATCTCTTCACAGCGTTAATACAATCTTTAAAGATAGTAGGCCAAAAATAACCTGCTCGCATAATACGCTGGGATGTAGCAAGCCTGGATAAGTGATCGCCACACGCCCCCGCATGGCAATCATTAAGTACCCGTTTCGCTTCTTCGTGAGTTAAGCAACGACGAAGAATGGAATCCTTTCCTCGGCGATACAAAGTGTCACCAACGATAGTATAATCTTTAGCGTGATGTCTCACATGCCGTCACTCGTCTCGTGAATAATGCGGAGGAAACTTCAAAGTTTGGAGATAGCTAATGACATCCCCATACCAAGGGTCCTCGGTCAAGATAAGAAATAGGTGTTCATCCACAAAGGAATCTTCATGAATGACCTCCTCATCAAGCCATGGAAGGTCCGACATAAGCTCAGCGAACACCAATGATTTCACCGACTTTGCAGAAGCAAACTCGAGATCAAATTCCTGAAGGATCACAATCCATTTATTATACTTACCCCCGATAAGGTGTCATTATAGCACGAACTGAAATGGATTGATATGAGCTACAACAGTGGTTGTTCGAAGGAAAATGTAATATCATAACCGCTGGACTACGTGAATAGTCGCAAGTGCCAACTTTTCTACGTGGATGTACCTTAGTTCAGCGGCTACTAAATTTTGACTAAGATAATAGATAACATGCTCGACGAGCGCATCATCTACCTGAACCAAGACCATGCCAATAGTCTCTTGAGACGCGGCCACATAAAGAATGAAATCTCATGTAAAGTCTGGTGGACTAAGCACGGGGGCCGATACCAAAGCTTTCTTAAGGGCGTCGAAAGACTGCTGGGCTCGCTCATCCTAGATAAAAGGCGTGTCTTTCTTCAATAGGCATGCGAAACCTTTAGTAAGACTAGCATAGTTAACTATGAACCGACGCAGAAAAGTAGCTCTCCCTTGGAGGCTTTGAAGTTGAAACAGATTACGCAGAGGAGGCAACTGAAGTATTGCCTCAACTTTGAGAGGATTGACTCTAATACCCTCCTTCGAAACTATGAATCCTAGAAGGCGACCAGTCCTAATAGCGAAGATACATTTGTTCAGATTCAATCGAATTTTGTAGTGGATACATCGTTCGAGAATCATACGGAGGTGCTTGGGGTTGTCCACTCTCTTGCGAGAATGGCCAGCAAGATCATCCAAGAAAACTTCCATAATCTTCTTAAGATCGTGAAAGGCATAGGTCATGGCTTGCTGAAAAGTAGCTCCGACGTTCTTGAGGCTGAAGGGCATTTTCCGATATGCAAAAGTTCCCCATGGATAAATAAATGCCGTTTTATGTTGGTTTGCGAGTTTGATTTGAATCTGATTATAACCCGAGAATCCGTCCATGAATGAAAAAATCTCACTTCCTGCATAAGCATCCAATATTTGATCGATGAATGGCATGGGGAAGTTGTCTTTCGGACATGCATGGTTCAAATCTCTGAAATCAGTGCATACACGGATCGTTCCCTGCTTCTTATCCACAGGAACGGGGTTTGACACCCATTCGATAAGAGGAACGGGGTAGATGAAACCAGCTTTGAGCAGTTTCTCCACCTTTGCCTTAATAGTAGCTGCCTTCCTAGGGTTCAGAGCATGTAAGCGTTGTCGAACCGGTTTAGCATCAGGATACGTTTTAATCTCGTGTTCAACAATGCGGGGGTCTATTCCTGGAATCTCCTCATATGACCAAGCGAAAGCTTCCTGGAGTTCAGTAAACAAATCAGTGTAAATAGCAATCTCCTCAGGAGTGCAATCGTCACCGACGTAAACATTCTCAATCTTTCTGGGAGTACGGGAGATGTTGATCGAAGTGGTTGGGGAAATATTGGCCATATTCCCCTCCAAGAAAACATCATGCGACTGCAAAAGAGCCACAGGGTGACCAACCATCTCAGCTAGAGTCATCCTAAACTCCTCCTACTCAATGAGCTCAAGGTTGGGAAGGAAATAAGATCGATGGTGCATATCTTCCCAAGGCCTCTCACTACCACACATGGCTTCGAGGATAGCTTCATCAGATGGAAAAGTATCATCGAGGCAATAGTGAGAGCAAGATGAGTTTGCTTCCCAAACTGGCAGCGTAACGGGATCTTCTTCAACTATCTGGGGAGAAGAGAGATCTGGATCTGCAGTGGTTTGTTGGATGTGATCATAGTGAGCTCCGCTACAGATAAGGGCATAGACATCCCAACGTGCGCAATGTCTCCAGACATAGAATCCGCGGATGGAAAAATCCATGGATCACCACAATAGGAAGTCCAAAATGGCATATTATTCGAAGGAGGAGGTGCAATGTTGGAAATGGTTCCAATAAAATTCACAGGTACAGAATGGTTAAAAGTTCCCATCAACGAGGGGTACATTCCAACACCTATGTTCCCAGTTGCCGACTGAGAATCAGAAACTTGCAGGACTATTGATCTCGTAGATGCTGTGGAAGGAGTGCCAACATAATCCAGCTGATCGATCATCACAATCTTGCCTTCATGGGGAAAGCAAATAACTCGAAATACAGTAGATGCGACAGCCTTCATAGCGTACATCCAGTTCCGACCCAGTAAAAGGTTGTAGTCGATGGGCGCATCAACCACTTCGACTTCAATAGGCATGGACTTACCTCCCAAGGAGACAACAAGGGAAGGGATAATTCCATGTGGCGTAAAAGATCTACCGTCGAATGCAGTGAGTGTATTTCTAGACACGAGTAGGGGAGGAGAGCCAAGAGCTTTCCAATAAGTCAACGACATTACCAATGCGGAAGCACCTTCATCAACCATAGTACGTTTGACGAAGCTCTTAAGGCAAACCACCTGGATTTGAAAAGCCACATGGTAAGGCAAGCGAGGTTGGACATCAGTAGTGTCGAACTTGATAACACTAGGACTTCCCCCATCCTGAACTCCTAATGCACTCAAAAGGGCATGCCTCTAAGAAGGACAAGCTTGCAAAACTTCAAGAGAAGACATGGCACACGAAGTTTGGCCCAAGTCTTCTACGATGGAGTAGTTCTGGGCGGCTCGAGCATTAGGATTATGCATGGAGTGCCTGAGAACACCTTTCGGTATCCGCGGCATAATAGAAGGCTTCTCGATATGCAAGGAATTATCAGGAGGAGGGGGAGGCTCATTCCCCGAATTCGGTTATGGTGCACAATAATCACGTTGACGAGTAGCAACACAAACCTCCGACTGAACCATATTCACGCACCCATAACCACTAGTATTGGAAGAAGACGTCGTCATTTCATTAGTACCATAAGCAGTGGTGGGAGCATGCGAAGCCATGTTTTGGTGATGAGGTAGGGGATCCTTCAACACAGCTAGGCTCTGTTCCAACTGCTTCGGTGCTTCTTAAATACGAGGACATAAGTGAGTAAGATGATCCTCCCCACAAAGCTTGCAAGGGAACTTCACCTTACGCCTAGGTTTACGATCCTTGCCAGCATTACCGCCTTCCCGAGGAGGGTTGGCATTCTCTTTACGAGGAGTATAACGATTGCTATTATTGTTACTTCCATTGTTTCCACCCCTACGATTGTTTCTCCCCTTTTTCTTACCACCAGGCTGCTGGTCACCCGACAGTTTCGTTGATTGCACATTGTGTACATCAGACGACGGAGTGGAAGTGGACAAGGTGTGAACCTGTCCGGGTGCAGACTGGTTTAGTGACAAATTTTGCATTTGATTAGCTACCAAGTCTACAGGGCAAGTGCATGCGGACCCCACAATGCCATCGGCATGTGGTCCAGGAACTGACGTGGGCTCATGTATTGTTCTCGGTGCATCGAGAATAATGTCATACAAAATGCCAGACTGAGAATAAAGAAGATCTAACTACTGGACTTTCAAGATAGCTTTTTCCTCAGTCATAATGCCGGACATTGAAACATCCTTGGAAATATATGGAAGTAAATACTTAAAGAACCATTCCAACAGAAACTCTGGAGGAATGTTGGCTTTCACTAACATCTTCCGCCGACACCACTCTTGAACGTGGTCAGAAATATGTGTGGCCTTATTCTGACGGAAGGTGGACAACAATTCAGTACCAATATCATAATGAACTGACAACTGGAAATGGTCTAAGAAAACCAAAGCAATCTTGTTGAAACCCCTATAGGTGTTTTCGGGCAACTCCACATACCATTTCGTGGCTGCCCCCGTGAGGGTGCATTGAAATAGGCGTAATCGGATGGAATCATGATTCAAAGAGTTGGAGGAGCACCAAAGGTGAAATGTCGTGACATGATCTCCCGGGTCCTCACCACCTTTCCCTTCAAACTTTGGAATGTCCAAAGGGAGCTTGGTAGGGGACCGAGGGCCAAGTAGGGTCGTGACACACCGGATCATTCATGAGTTTCGAAATATCCGAGAGATTCAAGCATGCAAGGAACGGGAGCTATGGCTAGAAAGCTTGATTATAAGCTCCCATAAAAGGTTGATTGAATGGAATTGTGTTATACGATGGACCAAAAGCTTGACCATGAGGGTTAAATTGCTGATACTGAGGACCTAACGGCCCATAAGCTTGCCCATGGCCATAAGATGGATAACCTCCCCCTGCCTGACCCATTTGAGAGTAAGCAGGTATATGTGCGTTTTGAGCACCATATTGGGGTGGTGGGTGATACTAGTGGCCAACACCGACTGTGTTGTAGTAAGGGTTGCCACTATGGGTATGGGGCATGTATGTACTATTCATAGTGGGAATCGTGTTGTATTGACCGTAGTGGTATGGTATGTTCCCACCCCCAATATTAGGATTAACTTGAGCAGTCGTGTGATGACCATAAGCATGAAAAGTATTCCTAGGTCCAATATGGGCGTGACTAGTAGCAGGGTTGGTGGTGTGATGTCCATGTGGATAAAAAATATTCCCACCCCCTACACTACTATTACTAGCGGTGGCAGTGGATGCAAAATCATGCAGTATGGGTCCACCCCTGTGTTTGGGAGGAACGATATCATGTGCAAAAGTGGTCCTACGTTGACGAGTAGCGACATGTGTATTAGGTAGTGGATGGTGAGTCGTGTTTCGGACAGCATTCCGACTAGGTTGGGTAGTCCTAGGAGGTGGTTGTGTTCCAATATTAACGTGGTTAGGAATCGGACCAGTCCCCATACTATGTGAGTGGATGGACAACGTAGTGCCCCTATCTAGGGTAGTGCCCCCAGTGGGTATAGTATGGCTAACACTTTGAGTAGTGCCAGCATGAGTACCAACCATAGTGGAAGGTTCGACAGTATTGTGACTAGGCATACCAAAAGAGAGTGCAGTGGGGTTGACCATAGGGCCGGAATCATCATGACTCTTAGGCCTCCTATATCTAGAATTGCATGGAAACGAAGGAACGAAAGGCTCATCCTGTTCTTCCTCCTTGGGTAAGTCGGGCATCCCATAAAGATAATTGTCTAGATTCAAAGGATCAAACGGATCCCGGTCAAGTGGATTAGGCCAAATAGAACCAGGTTGAGTAGCAGGTGGATCACCTCCCCAATCCTCACGAGGAGTTTGGGGATTGGAAGTATGTTCAACTCTACCCGACGGAGTAGAAATGTTTTGCCCAATATTGGGATGTGTAGCCATGTAATCCTCAACGTAAGTCATGTAAGAATATGAAGACTCGGAGGGAGCCCTCTTGCATCCTCTAGTAATACATTGTGTAACCAAAGAT
Organism: Larix kaempferi; assembly: GCA_027924585.1. Lineage (NCBI taxonomy): Eukaryota > Viridiplantae > Streptophyta > Pinopsida > Pinales > Pinaceae > Larix > Larix kaempferi. Next base: position 23,958,539 of record BSBM01000338.1, read on the forward strand.
GGCTTTAAACCAGCCAAACAACGAGACCGGAGGAGAGTAGGGCTCCGCGCCACATTCTTTCCAGAGAGAGACACGGGGTCTCCTAAAGGCCAACTATCGATCAAAAATAGTAAATCAAAAGCACACACCTAGAGAATATACAACCAAGAGCAGACAGACAGAGTGGCTAAATGAGCTCCCGACACTAGAGCCGGTATGTCTCGCCTAGGAGAGGCTTGAGACTCCCAAACTATAGCCAGAGGTAACAAAATTAGTTATAGAGACACCCAGGCTTCATTGTGTCGACAGGGTCAAGTCCATTGCACGAACACAACTGTGCTGTCCAATCCCTATCTGACTCATGACACAAACAACATAACCACTGCAAGTACCCTGTGCGGTACCTAGGTAAGGCAGCTATGTCTACCGCAATATAACCAATGCTCAGGGGAACAGTCGCAGGTGGGACCCATCGTATGGGAAAGGTAGCTAAGCCCAAAGCATAAGAGGACGAACCTCCGATACCCCCAGATATGAACAAATCCTGGATATATCTCCCACGTTCAGCCGGTATCAGAGCGATATCTCCTCAACCAACCTCCCGTGACCTCATGCTTAACTCTGGTTTGAGTAGAGCTTTCCTGAGAACACCGATCTATACCATGGATTCCTCCACTCCCTGGTCAGACACCTAATGTTTCGTTCAGTAGTCTTGGATTGTTAACTCATAATGATCTATTCTAAGACTCTAAACCTATGCTAGTTGGTGTACCCTATAAATAAAATAAGTCTAATCAATTTTATGATTAAGCGTTAATTTTAGTGGCTGTGATTACTCAAGGGATATGGTCATGAAACTAGTGATGTGTAGACTCAATAGTATGCACCATCGTCCAACCCTAGACTCATCTATCCAATAAAACAATGTCACTAATATGCAAAATCAGCCAACAATTCCGAAATAAATATGTAACTTTTTCTTTTCAATGCATAAGTAGAACCTAAGATGAAGGAAACAAGCACTCAATGCAAAATGCAGTACATGGAAATAAAATATTTTTGTATTTTCTCTTATAAATAGAAAGGAAAATGCAAAAAACTAATGAATATTTTTGTATTTTTTCAATATATATGGAATTAAAAAATGCAAGCAAAATCCTACTATTCAGTCACTGAAGTGCCGAGAAGATCACTAAGACAACCCAGCAGATCCTAAACAACAAGACTCAGCCAAAGGAATGAGCTCAACAGGAAAAAACCAAGAGGTTAAAACCAAGGATTGGTAAAAAACCAAGAAGGCTCAACCAAGAGAAACGAAGAGATCTGGTCACAACCAAGGCATGAAACAGTCAAGAAAGAGGCCAACAAAGACTCAAGAATCAACCAAACTCACCCAGCAACAACCAATAGCCATAAACCAACAAAAGCCGGAGTTACACGCTACTGTCGAAGGAAATCCTGCGGGTACCCGCGAGCAGTAGTGTAAACAAAGGTGGGTGTACGCGGGCAAAACTAAGCCATCCCGCGGGTGAGAAACAACGAATGGTCAAACAGAGAGTCCAGAGGCTCAGAAAAAGCAATTTTTCTATAGTGTATCCTAACGGCCAATCAGTGACACAGAGCTTTGATAAACAACAACTCTAAATATGGACTAATGCTCAAACAATTTCCCAAACATGGATGTTTTCCCCAACAGAGTCACCATTTCTGTATTGGAGAAAACTCACTATGGCTTGGGAATACCACAACAGACAGATGACTACCAGAAATCTACTCAATTCTCAAAACAATGCTATTATAAATGACAATGTTAAAACAATGGAGAAATGTAACCAACCTCGATCCAATGTTTGATGTAGATCCCCGTTGGAGCATTCAATCTGCGCACATCAAAGCACTTGTAATCTGCAAGTTAGTCTTGACAACAAATATCTAACAAGTACATGTGATATATAAATAACATTAACATTATCAATAACAATGGTCCATAATATCATAAGCAAATGTAACCCAATGTATAATAAATGACATTCACACCATGAATGGACGAGAATATGAGTATTTCTATTAATGAACAAGAAGAAGTACAAAGTGATACGACCTCTTGCCAGCAACCAGTCTGAACCAAGATCTAGATCAATCCACTTGTGCCTCCACCACTTCAATCCTCCATGAATGGCAAACTCAAACTAGAAAGGAGTTTGGAAGGTGAACATAACTGGTTCACAACTACAAGGATCAATGATTGCAGACTCAAGATAGGGAAAAAATCCACTAGAGTGCCTTTACTCTTTTCTTCTTCCTCCCGTCCATAAGCCATATGTGCTCAATATATAGTTCTCTCAAAGGTAGGTGAAAGGACTCATCGAGATGTTACTTGGGCAGATGGAGATCCAAAGGTCACCCAATGATCGCCTTTTGGGAGTAAAAAGTAATAAAAAAGTGGTTTTTACCAGTTTACTTGATACCCACGGGCTATAGGGATGCAACTTGCGGGTACGCATGCTATAGTAATGCAACATGTGGGTAAGAACAAAAATAGGATAAACTAGTATCACTAAAGGATAAAAATGGATCTGAGTCACTGAAATGGATCCTACGGGCCAAAGAATGTTGATGCTCACAGGGTGGAAGATTTCTGTGTAACACCTACGGTGACTTGCAGCTTTGGAACCCATGTTTTGAACTGCATTGTGTTGTGACCGGGAATGAAAACTGTGAAGCCATCAAATGGTTCAATAGGTATATTCCTTTTATCCACCATCTCTGCATCAATGAAGTTATGTGTGGCTCCTCCATATACCAAAACTGAATCTCTTTGTCCTAGTACCACACCCTTGCATCGGATAGTATGATAGCAAGGTACTGCTGAAAGTACTACCATTTTTGCTTTGTCCGGTGAAGGATGATTTTCTTCTTGTATTCCTCTTCTACTAATGTCTCATATGCCTCCTCTTGATCTGAAATATGTCCATATCCATCCATGCCCCCATCATATTCATCATTATCAGAAAATACTTCTATGTATTGAGCCTTTCCTTTAGTACATTTGTGCCCTAGTGTCCATGGTTGAAAGCATGTGAAGCACGATTTCTTTTTTCGAAGTTCATCACTGTTTAGTCATTTTTTATTCTTTTCAAATGAATCTCTTTGCCAAGGTTTCTTTTCAAATTTGAAGTTAGGCTTGGGAGGAAATATTGTTCTAGGAAGCACATTTTGGAGATCCCTAGTCAAGCTCATTGCATCTTTTAATGTAGTTGTCTTGTGTGCTTTGACCAAACCTTTTAAGGGTTCATCCAAACCTTCAGTGAACATCAATACCAACCTTCCCATAGACACATCAACCATATTTACTGATAATTTTTGAAATTCCAGCATATAATCAATAGGGGTCCCAGTTTGCTTCAATTGAGCTAGTTCCTTGAAAGGCAATTCTGGATCTTTTTGTTCAAATCTCTCTAGTACCTTGTCAACAAATTACCCATATGTTTTAACCTAATCATGACCCAAGGTTTTTAGGCCATGAAACCACCATTCATTGGCATCTCCTTCCAAGTACAAAATGGCCATTTTTAATGCATCCTCCTCCAACATAGGATTCAACTGAAAATATACATCTAGTTTTTTCACCCAAGTGTTAGCAAAATTTTGAGAGGAACCATCAAAAGTAGGAAGTGGCATTTTACCAATAGCACAATTTAATTATTTGTTTTGGGTTCGAGACTTATTTTTCTCCTTCCTTTTTAATTTATTTGTAGAAGTAAAGTACTGATCAAATGGTAGACTTCTCTTACAATCTTCACTCAAATCATTCCATTCGTTTGCTATTGTACTACGATCCACTTGAATGTTAGGCTTTTCTTTGGGTATAAGAAATTTAGGTGCAGTAGGACTTGGTGTGCTCTGAAATTCATTTTCTCTATTATGGGGCCATGTGCTTGAGAAAATATGCTCTCCCATAGGATTCTTTTCCTCACCATGAGAACTGATGTTGCCACCTATTATTCCTTTAAGGCTTGCTATTTGACTAGTCATTTGACTAGCCATTAATTCGAATCCTTTCATCATATTTTTGTTCATGTCTTCAAAGAAAGGTCTTAGGTTTGAAATAAATTCCCCCTTACATTATGTTGTTTCATCCTCCTCTCTACCCATGGTTTTTACAAAAGACTCTTCGTCTCCTACTGTTTCTTCTTCAACAACAACACCTTCAACTTCTGGTTCTCAGGGTGGTGTTCTATTTCTTTGAATTCTTGTTAAGACCATCAAATGCCAAGACCATGCTTTGATACCACTTGTAATGTCCCTTTTTTAAATTTGTATTAACCCAATTTTTCACTTTTTCCCCATTTTCGACCTTTGACTAGTTTTGATGTCTAGGTCTCCAAATTGATCCAAATGCTCCCAAATATTCTGTGAGGGTGTATGAATGATATTAAGAATTTAATATTAGGTTCAATGATGATTTATAACCCTCCAAATACTTCTGCAAACTTATTTAAGATTCTGGACAAAGTATGGAATTTAACTAGCAATTTGGCATTCAAATCCCCCTAGCGTAAGTACTGAAAATGGCTCTCCAAATGCCTCCAAACCCATTCAAAATTCAGAAAAGAGGTAGGGGATGTCTGAGGGACATTAATAAGGTCTCATATGCACCATTAACCAGTTATTTAATCTGTTCTAACCTTCTCCCAAACAACAACAAAAATCCCTAATTCGACCCTTGGGGAAATGGCACCAAATCTCTTCCAAATGCAAATAAACTGAGCAAAATGACTTCAAATACTTAAGTGCTGAACATGAAACTTGTAACACTCATAAATTTCTGTCCATTCATCATAAATATATCAGAGAAAAATTCTTTGTAACACTCATAAATTTATGTCCATTCATCATAAATATATCAGAGAAAAATTCTTTCATTCGAAATCATCAACATTATAATGGCATACATCAATGTAGTGGGGAAATGGTCATGGTTTGCTCATTAATCATCATTTTGACATACAACCACTTTGTATTTTGACCTGAGACTTTCTGAAGATGAAGAAAAAAGTATATTAATATTATTACAATCATAAATGGATCATGATAAGCTCTCCCAAAGAGTACAAGATCTCACCAAAAATGCCCTCCCTCAAGGAGCAAGAATATGCCATCAAAACTGGAAATGGTTGAGGGAAAGTGCTGCACTAGAAGGAACCACGAGATTCCCTATAGCTTACACTTGTAGATACAAACTCCATTAAAGCTCCATTAAATACCTAAGTGTCCTCTCCAAACACCAACTTGGATGGGAATCTTTCACCTTTGAAATTGGCTAAGGCGAGAAACTAGTCATCCACTAGCTCTCTCTTCACAACTGCAATTTTTCTCAAATGATCAAAATCCATTGTCATGCTTGATTTCTACATTTTATAACCAACCTTAACCTCCTATGGTTCAAATTCATCCCATTATCTTCTATATATTTCCACTTAGGAACACTACTACATTTTGACCCAAAATACGACGGCAAAATCGTCTGATATGCGACACTTGCTTGTCACATATACGTCACTATGTTGTTTTTAGTCGTCGGTGGTTTTCTGTAGGTTATCTGACACTCCCTTTTACTATCGTTTAATCGATGGCTTATTGGTACCGTCGATGGTGCTTTAATTGTTGGTTTTGCGACGTGTAGTTCTTATTTTAAAGAATTAAAAACTTAACGCAGGCATCGCTTCACCAATGCATAGCCAATTTACAAGCGTCGGTTAACGGATGCCTTAAGCCATTTTTTAAAAACAATCCAACGGTCACCTGCTGTCGCAGGTATAGCAAGGCCATCGGTTGACTATTCCATGGCATCTATTAACCGACGGAAATAACTATTTTTAGATAAAAACCGACGGTCACCTGCCGTCGCAGGTATAGCATGGACGTCGGTTAACCGACGGCCTATAGCTTTTTAAAAAACAAATACATTTCGCAGGACGTCGAATAAGTGACGATCTATAATTAAGAAACAAAAAAAAAGTGTGACCTAACATCAGGATGAGATTATCCCAAAAGAATATCCACCCAAAACTTAAATTCTAATGTCAAACAAAACAATGGATCATAATTAACAAATTGTATTTTTATAGTTAAATTTCATAATACTTATTAGATTTTATTCTTGTTGCAGGGTGCATATACTTTTGATGCTAGTCCAAATGTAGTAATGTATGCACTTAATAGGAAATTTGCAGTCCTTCTTCAGTGACTACTTTTCTATTTTCCTCCAGACTCCAAGAAAACATTGTCAAGGTTTTCCTTTCCTCCTCGTTCTCACTTGGGTTGCTTGTTTTATTTCTCACTTGGATTTTATTCTTTATAGAATTTGGACTCCAACTCACCCATTTTATCATAATCTCATCCAGTTAACTAGACCCAATGTTTACCCCTCCAAATAGAGGAATCATAATGTTGTTCAAACACACATGCATAGGTATTCTGGTTGCTTAAACTGATTTTTTTTATCTTTTTAGTTATGTAATAGGTGATGATGGCATTAGAGTCGTGGATTTTTTTGCAACACCTCTAATTTATCTAGGGCCAACAAGCAATGTAGCAGTAGTTGCACCACCCAAAGAATGTGTAAGTACAGTGCTTCCTACCAATCTTGGAGTCATTCCAACATTTGTCCTAGATACAGCTACAGAAGAAGATGATGATGAAACTGGTGGTGTTCGAGGTCTAACATTCAAATTACTATCTTGGGAAGTTGTGTCATCAACTTGATCTTGAGTACTACTTCCTTGTAGAGTAACTGAACTTGGAGAACCCTGCAAAAGGATTGTCAGTATTCACAGATCCATTCAAATTAAATAGAAATACTTAAAAGAAATTAGAGAGAAATGTAATGAAGCACTTTCTCTCATAAGTAGTGCACTTGATGAACCCATATTTCCAACTATTTATGTCACAAAATGATCTAAACAAGCATGGATTATAGTAAAGAATACTTATGAAAATTAAGCAGTAGACAATCTGAATACAATTGATATGAACATTGTATGTTGTAGTGTCCCTTGTTAGGAATTTTATTAAAATGACAATTTTCCACTTTTTTCCTTGGTTCGACCTTTGACTAGTTTCGATCTCTAGGTCCCAAATTTGCCCCAAATGATCCCAAATCTTCTGAGAAGGTATAGGAATGATATTAGAACATAAATATGTATTTAAGGGATGCCTTTGTACCTTTAAAACACTTCTACAAATACTCTTTCAATTCTGGTCAATGTAGGTAACTTTACTAGTGATTTCCCTTTGACTAGTATTGGTCTCTAGGTCTCAAATTTACTCCAAATGCCTTCAAATATTCAAGGAAGGTTTATGAATGATATTAGGAATTGAATATGATTTTTAGGGATAACATATGGCCACCAAAAGACCTCTTCAAACTCTCTTAAGATTCTGGACCAATTATGCAATTTTACTAGTAATTTGGGGTTCAAATCCCCCTGGGGTAAGTACTGAAAATGGCTTCCCAAATGCCTCCAAACCCACTCAAATTTATGAACAGAGGTATGTAATGTGTTAATTATTTTATTAAAGTCTCATATGCACCATTAATGGATTATTACAACTGTTCTCACCCTCTCCCATTCAACTGCAAAAATCCCCAATTCGACCCTTGGGGAAATGGCACTATTTCACCTCCCAATACAACTAAACTGAGTAACAATGCTTCAAATGCTCAAGTACAGTACATGAAACTTGTAGAAGACATCCATGGCAGTATATTGATCACAAATATATCATAGAATCATCCATTCATTCGAAATCATCATCAATACATTGGCTCACAACAAGGTAGTGGGGAAATGGCATTGTTCTTCCATTAAAAATGAGATTTATACATTTCTACTTGGAATTTCGACCTGAAACTTTTTGGATATGAAGAACAGAGTATTTAATTCATATTACAAAATAAATGGGGCATTAAAATCTTCCCCAAAGAGTACAATAGCTCACCAAAAACGCCCTCCCTCAAGGATCAAGAATATGCCATCAAAACTGGAAATGGTTGAAGGAGTGAGCTGCAATAGAAGAAAACATGAGCTGCCCTGTAGCTTACACCTGCAAATAAAGACTCCATTAATGCTCCAAATGAAAGGTCTGAATGGCCTTTCCAATTACCAACTTGGATGGGAATCTTTCACCCTCGAAATTGGCTAAGGCAAGAAACTAGTCATCCACTAGCTCTCCCTCTTCACAAATGCAATTGCAAATTCTACAAATGATCAAAAAGCTGGTTTCATTCTTTGTTATTGACATTTATAAAGTTCTAATGGCATCCATGGGTCGAATTCCTTCCAAGAGACTCATGCCAACTCAAGTTGGGAAGAGATTCCAAAGAACGCCACTTGTACAACAATTCCTAGTCTCCCACTTCCACCAAATCACATGTGGAAGCATCTTAGCTTCCCTAACACCCTTGAGCGCCCTCTTGGAGTCTATTTTTATCCCTGACATGTCATATATGTCATATTTCAGCCTTCAGGTCTTATTTGTGTCATAGATGTCATAGCATCTTCATCATTGTTGTCATAGAGCTAGGGAATCTAGCCCAAGTGTCTCACTAGCTCCAAATTGCCTCTTCCTCTTCCATGGAAGTTACTCTTCCTCTATATTTAGACCTTGGATGATTCATGCCATGAATAATACCTTTTGGACTCCCCCAAGTATGTTACCATTCACCTTGAATTCGAATTGGTGAGAGAATGATGCCAAATGTAGTGGGGGAATCTAGCCATATGTGGGTCCCACTTCCTCCATGTGTCTTCATGATGAAATGCCACTTTTATTTTAACTTGTATATATTTATTTAGCTCCTTTATTAAATATTTATGCCATTCTAATGTTCAAACATCATTTATTATCCCCATTATTCCAAATCCCAAAGCTTCCACCCCAAACCTAGGAAACTAGTAATTTTCCTCCTTGGCAATTATTTGACCTTTAGCATCAATTTGACAAACTCTAATGAATAGGGCCAATGTGATTAGGCCATTGTGACCCAATACCAAATTTGGGACATGAAAAATCCTCCCTTCCCAATATTGCTTGTCCTCAAGCAATTTTAAACATGGGTGTTGAAGAACCTGCTTTCTGTATAATTCTTTGAAGTTGCCATTGAATTGCCCAACCTTGAGTATTTGAGTTTCCATGAAGATTTTAGAGAGGAACCACCATTCTTGCTGCTGCACTACTCTAATAAAAATCACTTTATTAAGTGGGGAAATCCATCTCCCATACTGCTTGTTTCCCCAAAAAATTTGAAACCAATGAGATAAAAATTATTCCAGGGTCCCATTGCTTGTATTGCACCCCAATAATTAAGAGTGCTCTCCAACCCACACCATTAGTTAAGAGGATTCTTGGATCCCATTTTCTTGTATGCATTCTTCCAAACATCATGAGTACAAAATATATATCATCAAAGTACATAACTACATAATGAAAATGAATATCAAGGAGGTGCTTTATCAAAGAATCATGAAAGTGCTTATACCTCCAAGCAAGTAGACCACCGTTTTCCAAGTGCATACAAGCTTCAAGTAACAAATCAAATCTGCTCCAATGACATAGGTGAGTATCCCATGTCCTATAAAGCTGCTCCAAAAGGATGTGATATGCATCAAAATATTCAGCCATGTATTCTTTCATCTAAGAAGTGAATGAAGAATCTCCACTAAAATCTGAACCAAATAATGAGCAGAAAAAACAAGGAGACTTCAAATGACGCAAAGAAGTCTCACCCATACATCCCTGAATGTGATCATCATAAAGATATAAAAAAGTATGTCTCTTCCAACAAAAATGTTCTCCAATCATAAATCTATTCACCCAAGTGCTGGATGAAGTTCCTCCAACATCAAATGAATCAAGTGTTGAGCAAGAAAAAACATGAGTCTTCAAGTGACTCAAATGCATATCATAGGCGCATCCATGTAGATGTGCATCATCATAAAGTAACAAAGGATGCTGCTGCAAATGTGAATAAGAATGTGCTCCAACCATATCATCATAAAATGTAAATCTAGGAGTTCCATACTCCTCATGTGACACCATCAAAAAGAACCCTTTCACCCATACTTCATTGAGACTAATGTTGCAAAACATGGAATTGTAGGATGTAGGAGAATGAACCAAATCACCCAAATGTTTAAAAAGTACTGAAGTTTCATCATGGGAAGGATCCATATGGGTAGTATCATGCAGCTCCTTCAAAAGTGTAAACTCTTTGTCATAGTTTGGTTCCAATGTAGAGGAATCATGCTCTTCTTTAAAAGTTGCATAACCTTCATCAAGAGACAATTCAAATTCCTCTTCCACCACATCAAGTGTTTGGATCTCTTCAAGTTCATCTTCAAACACATCAAGAACATTCAAATTTTCACATTTCTCATGATCCACCATGTCATGAGAATCCTCCAAACAATCTACCATTTGACAATCTGAAACATAAGAGGAAAAACAAGTACCTTGCAACTTTTCAAGAAGTTGCTCATTTTGAATTGTGAGCTTATGATTATCCTCATTATTCTTCAAGTATGCATCATGTAACAATTCATTAAGCTCAAACAAATGGTTTCTATCAAAAATAAAAGACATGAAATTACCTTTGATGTGGCACATTGCTCTTTGAATCTTCTCCATGTCTTCAAGGAAGGATGTTTCCTCCAATGAAGTAGCTCTCCAACAAGAATTTGACACCAATGCTTGAGTGTCATGGAGAATGCTGAGGGACTCTTGGATCTTCTTTTCATTCATCCTTAAGGACCCTTCAAGAAAATGAGGCTCTTGCAAATAAACCTCCTCATCTTCTTCATTTTTGCTTGGACCAACTTCATGAAGCTCAAGTGGTGATGGGGAAGTTGATCTTGGTTCTTCTTCAACTGCTACAAGGTATTCATTATCATGCTTAATGGAGCTTGGGCTTGCAGCAATGCTTTCAAAAGTGATCTCTATTTCACCAACATAGAGGTGTGAGCACCCATCAGTAGGTACTCCTTCATAGTTTAAGCATCCATCAGTAGATGCTCTTTGGTTCATGTCTAAGCTAGAAGGTGTCTCGAAATGATCTTCCATATTTTCAATAGAATCTTCTTCATGCTCTTGTGATGTCTCTTCATTTTTCTCCTTCAAGAAATATGATGCATTTTGCCCCTTATTTTCCTTAGGATCAGTATATTTGGAAGCTCTTCTTGAATAAATATCAAAAGCTCTCCTCAAGGAGGACATCATTTCATGCACACATATATGATACTCGCTCCAAGGGTTTTTACAAGAAGGGCATAAACCTTTCTTCACTAACTCCACATCTTCATTTTTGGGCCTATTTTCAAAAACATGTTCAGCATAGTACTCAAAAGACATGGCATTTTGTGTATTTTTGCTCGAAGCAAGATATTCTTGATATTTTTGATATTGTTGGGGCAAGGTTTTATATTTTTATCTCCATCTTTGGAACTCGCTCATAGAATTATCCTTGGTTGGTATGACACACTCATATTCATCAGATCTAAAGTCATAAGAATAATCTTCATTTCTCTTGAAATTGTATGAAGTGTTGCATGATGGCACCTCTTCCTCATACCATTCACATTCTGCTTCATATTGCTCATAAGCATCTGCATATTCCTCATAAGAATTGTACTCATAGGATTCATCATAATAGTAAGACATGGCTGCAAATTATTCTTGAATGTATGTACCTAATACACAGGTGCAAGGACCATGCTCTGATACCACTGTAGTGTCCCTTGTTAGGAATTTTATTAAAATGACAATTTTCCACTTTTTTCCTTGGTTCGACCTTTGACTAGTTTTGATCTCTAGGTCCCAAATTTGCCCCAAATGATCCCAAATCTTCTGAGAAGGTATATGAATGATATTAGAACATAAATATGTATTTAAGGGATGCATTTGTACCTTTAAAACACTTCTGCAAATACTCTTTCAATTCTGGTCAATGTAGGTAACTTTACTAGTGATTTCCCTTTGACTAGTATTGGTCTCTAGGTCTCAAATTTACTCCAAATGCCTTCAAATATTCAAGGAAGGTTTATGAATGATATTAGGAATTGAATATGATGTTTAGGGATAACATATGGCCACCAAAAGACCTCTGCAAACTCTCTTAAGATTCTGGACCAATTATGCAATTTTACTAGTAATTTGGGGTTCAAATCCCCCTGGGGTAAGTACTGAAAATGGCTTCCCAAATGCCTCCAAACCCACTCAAATTTATGAACAGAGTTATGTAATGTGTTAATTATTTTATTAAAGTCTCATATGCACCATTAATGGATTATTGCAACTGTTCTCACCCTCTCCCATTCAACTGCAAAAATCTCCAATTCGACCCTTGGGGAAATGGCACTATTTCACCTCCCAATACAACTAAACTGAGTAAAAATGCTTCAAATGCTCAAGTACAGTACATGAAACTTGTATAAGACATCCATGGCAGTATATTGATCACAAATATATCATAGAATCATCCATTCATTCGAAATCATCATCAATACATTGGCTCACAACAAGGTAGTGGGGAAATGGCATTGTTCTTCCATTAAAAATGAGATTTATACATTTCTACTTGGAATTTCGACCTGAAACTTTTTGGAGATGAAGAACATAGTATTTAATTCATATTACAAAATAAATGGGGCATTAAAATCTTCCCCAAAGAGTACAATAGCTCACCAAAAACGCCCTCCCTCAAGGATCAAGAATATGCCATCAAAACTGGAAATGGTTGAAGGAGTGAGCTGCAATAGAAGAAACCATGAGCTGCCCTGTAGCTTACACCTGCAAATAAAGACTCCATTAATGCTCCAAATGAAAGGTCCGAATGGCCTTTCCAATTACCAACTTGGATGGGAATCGTTCACCCTCGAAATTGGCTAAGGCAAGAAACTAGTCATCCACTAGCTCTCCCTCTTCACAAATGCAATTGCAAATTCTACAAATGATCAAAAAGCTGGTTTCATTCTTTGTTATTGACATTTATAAAGTTCTAATGGCCTCCATGGGTCGAATTCCTTCCAAGAGACTCATTCCAACTCAAGTTGGGAATAGATTCCAAAGAACGCCACTTGTACAACAATTCCTAGTCTCCCACTTCCACCAAATCACATGTGGAAGCATCTTAGCTGCCCTAACACCCTTGAGCGCCCTCTTGGAGTCTATTTTTAGCCCTCACATGTCATATATGTCATATGTCAGCCTTCAGGTCTGATTTGTGTCATAGATGTCATAGCATCTTCATCATTGTTGTCATAGAGCTAGGGAATCTAGCCCAAGTGTCTCACTAGCTCCAAATTGCCTCTTTCTCTTCCATGGAAGTTACTCTTCCTCTATATTTAGACCTTGGATGAGTCATGCCATGAATAATACCTTTTGGACTCCCCCAAGTATGTTACCATTCACCTTGAATTCGAATTGGTGAGAGAATGATGCCAAATGTAGTGGGGGAATCTAGCCACATGTGGGTCCCACTTCCTCCATGTGTCTTCATGATGAAATGCCACTTTTATTTTAACTTGTATATATTTATTTAGCTCCTTTATTAAATATTTATTCCATTCTAATGTTCAAACATCATTTATTATCCCCATTATTCCAAATCCCAAAGCTTCCACCCCAAACCTAGGAAACTAGTAATTTTTCTCCTTGGCAATTATTTGACCTTTAGCATCAATTTGACAAACTCTAATGAATAGGGCCAATGTGATTAGGCCATTGTGACCCAATACCAAATTTGGGACATGACATATGTGCATAAGTAAAGGATATCATTAATGATATGGTTGAGTTCAGGAAGACGGAGGGGTTTGAACATTAAGGATAGAGTTTTAAAAATAGAAACACTAACCAATAAAGACCATGATATCCAATTAGTACATTATTCTGATCACTCAATAGAGGGCATAAATGTTTTTGAGTATTTTGGTTCCAAATCCTATTACTTTACTGATCGAATCATTTCTTCATCTAAACCAGCAGGAAAACCATGATCTTGCTGAGAAAATCACTGATTTAGGATTGTTATGGGATATCATAGGGCAGCAGATTATTGTTGTTGTTTAAGCACTCAAAAATGAGGCTTGAGGTCGTTGCTTGTGCATAGATCTAATATTTCATGACTAGACTGAGAATAGGGTTGTTTGTGGGATGAAACATGCCCAACAAAGCCTAGATTATGCCCAGAATGCAGATACATGGCTGGAGCTGCTTATTCAAGTGCCCAGAACTGGCCTAAACATGCCCATAATTCTCTTCTCATTGGTGTACTTGTCTACTATGTGCCCAGAATTGAGAATCACCATAATTTGCTGCTTGTTTTGTTCATATTCATGCCCAGAACCTCCTCAAAACTTCCCAGATGGTTGATTCTTTGTTGTTTTACTGCCCAGCATTGGCGATTAGCGCTATTAATGTGTCCATATGTGTTCATAAGTTAAGGTCTGTTGCTTCTGTCCAGAAAACTTAGGATTTAACCTAGGTCAACCCGGAAAAGCTCCAAGTGACCAGCCATGCAAATAGGGGGGTCACAGGATTCTTGTTGATTTTGTAGTAAATAAAAATACCTAAAAGTATACTAAGATAATATTTCCTGTATTTGATACAAATACATCACAAAAATAAATTAGAGACTACAAGAGATTGGGAGTTGTTAATGCTCAAGTCGGACTACTTCCATACAAATAAAGTTTTTGACGATGTTACCCAAGGGACATGTGACATTTGGATCTCATTTTTGAGCTGTGATATTTTGGAGAGTAAGACAATGTTGATTTGGGAATTAGTTGTAATGCACTTATCTTTTTAATATGTATTCGAATATATGACTAACATTTGTAGCATTGGGGACCCTTCAATCTCATAGTTTTTGTTTGTGGATGTTATAAATTTTAGAATATGAGATATAAGCTTTTTGAATTGCTTCTTGATGTTCTACCTGCTAGCTACAACTTGTCCCATTCCTAGCTTCTGGTTATCTATCAATGTGAAAATTTCTTTCCTCTTTTCTTTACAGGTTTGCAATCACTATATACCTCGATTTCTAGAAGCTTGTCTAAACTGGAGTACCTTCAGGTGATCTCAAGTTGGTTTTACACACAAAGATGCTTTGTAAAAGTTTACAATTTAGATCCTATGAGAGCCTTGCCTACTGTGGTTGCCTGACTTTCATATTTTTCCACCACTTTACCTATTTCCTTGATTTCTATACATTTTAGTATATTGTAATTTATTTTCCCATGATGTTCACAGTGAGAGGAAACATTAGTCATAGTTAATCATGTAAGTTGACATAGCATTTGAGATAAATTCAATTTTATGGGATTTTTACCATTGAGAGTAATTAAGAACAAGCATGCATGTGTTGTTTCTTAGAAGGAATTTCATGACAGGATTTCTGAGATATTAAAAGATATTTTAGTTACTAGTAGTCTATGTTACCAGGTTGTAGCTACAAGTTGGTTGTGGGATGCAACACTTCCACAAATGGAACGGGTGTGGAAAAACTACATTTTCATGGTTGAGACATTAGCAGTTGTAGTATCTAGTGCTTCTGGATTGCTTCTGGCACCCTTGGTTCCATTCCTAGGCTTCAAGATGGGTTGCTTCTAAGAGAGATGTGTTTCCAATGTGGAAAGATAAAGTTTGAATTTGTCTAGTGGAAAACCAATACTTTGCTTTGGCTGGCAAGATGTTGACAATCATATTACAACCAACCTTAGCATAGGTGAAAAGCTTACTCATAGATGCTTGATGATAATCAAGATATAATGAGGAAGTACACATAGTAGAGGAGAACTTGACATCTTAGAGTTCTCCATCACTTGTAAATATAAAGTACAAGATGATGAAAATTAGCTAATTAGTCAATTAATAAAGTATATACATGTGTGTGGCCATATACCTTTGGTTGAGAAAATGCTCATGTTATTCAAAAACCAATATGTACAAATAGAAAATCAATTACTTTATTGCAGCCAGTGCTGCAGTATGGCTCAAATATGCAGACATGGAAACATTTTAAACATATTGGAGAAGCAAGTAGCCTTTGGTTTTGATTTGGGTGCATACCTCATCAGGCCATAATATTAGGAAAACAGAGGCATAACTTATAGAGGCATCAAAGATATGCTTACAACACATTTTCCAAGGAGGAACAATGCTGGAATTCATATTGGATGCGACATGCCAACATACCGACTAGGGGTGAGTGAGTTGTCGTCTCCAATCAAAGTTTCTCTCTAGTTGTTTCTAGACTCTTTCCAGCACCGTGTGAGGATACAAACAGAAAATCAGCTTACTTTTCGTTTCGTTTATCAATGTTACCATAAATAATTATTTGCATGCCACACATTAAACAATTGATTTATTATTGGACAAATTAGAATTTCGCACCTGCTTTTGTTCTTCATTGCTTTTCCTCTAATGGTGGATCAACTTATCAAAGCAGTAAATTAGAAGCACAACGCACTTCTATGCAATCCAATTCCCTCTTCTTGCACAAGATCGGTTTGTTGTTCTTCGTTCCACATCAATTGATTGACAGTGTTCAACTATTATACGCCTGAGTTTACACTTGATTACTAGAACAAAACGTATAAATTCCCTTTTTAACTGCTGCAAATCACCATAAATTTAATTAACATGATTGCTGGAAATATCATTAACAGAGCACACAAATTATGTTGAATCACTAGAACAGAGCAAAAAGTTCATAAATGCTGCTGAAGATTAATATGCTATTTCCCATGAATCTGAAACTATGTAGACCGCCAAAGTTTGCACTCAATCATTTACACAAGAAAATTTCAGAGAATCCATACTAAATACTATCAAATAAGACATGAAATTTAAACCCCAACGCTGAAAGAGAGCTGCTCTTTTTCCCTTGCACAAAAACAGAGTATATTTCATTCAAAATCACTATAGAATACATGACAGAGAGCAAATTCTATTAACCTACAAGAGTTTCCTGTCAAACCCTCATACATTAAATTAATCATCAACAGATTAATACATATCATTTATCTGGCTTGATTTCTCATTCTTGGCGTCAAGGCCTTGGCCATTTTTTTTAATTTCTCTCTCTAACCTCCTATCCTTATTCTCTACTTAACATCTTTATGAATATAATAAACCGGTGATTAATTCAAATCACAAAGGGAGATTAGTATCCTCCAAGTTTAGATAGCAAATCCCTAATGTCCCTATAATTTCTCAACTTCTCTAACTTTATGCTAAAATGGAAAATCTGTTATATTATATGGATTGGTTATATCTAGATGTGGGTTGTTGAGCTGAATAAGGATTTGAAATTGGTCCCGTGCAAGAGCAGTTTGAGTTTGATGTCATTCAAATTTTTCCCAGCAAGGGCATTGCCCATTCTGTTGTCATTCAAATGTCAATGGGTTCAGTTCCTGGGTATTTTTCCCACCAAGGGCATTGCCCATTCTGTTTTCATTCAAATTTTTCCCATTTTTCCCTATACAGGACCTACATTTTCCTCGTTACAGGCAAAATTCATGCTCAACAGAAAATTCGCAATAATGGTTATGCAGTTTTAATGGAGACCCTACTACAACAGAAGAGATAAATTCAAGCCTTAGAGGCTAAGTGCAATATGCTTCATCATCTGGTTTCAAATATTGCTAGGGGCTCACAGTCCAATGCTATTCTTGAAGTTTATGAAAGTGACACGAAGGTTGTAAACTTGAAATCTAAATATCTAAATCATAATGTATAGTAAGCATTACCATAGTGATGTGGCTTCTTCCATTTGTAAAGAAACATTTGGTGCTGCTTTATTTCCTTCATTTCCTTTATCCTCTTTGTTCATTGTTTTCATCGCAGCTAAGCTCATCACTGAAAAACGAATGATATGGTATTGAACCCTGCAGTATGAAGAATGAAGGTTTTATAAATATGAATAATTGATAAAAATCTATAATAAATATGAATAGAAGAGCATTTTAATTACCTTATTGAGCTCCTCTCTGTTTCGAGAATAGTTTAATATTCTCTACTAAACAGGGCCAACCACGTGAAGGTGGAAGCTCAAATGCCCCCCCCCCCCCTCACATCACTCTCAATTCCCCATACCCAATGCATGTGCTTGGAAATAAATGATTTTTTGTGCGAACATCGTGAGTTTCTTGTCTTAAAGGAATTACGTGCATTCGATCATTAATTAGTTTATAGAATTCATTCATTCACATGTAGGAAAAGAAATAGTTGAATACATTACTCGATAATATCAAAAATAATATCCGAGGACATTGCATACAAAAATAATGTAATTGTGTACTTATTACAATCACTACTTTTTTTGACGCTTTTTTCTGTCCACATATTCTGTAAGAGTGACATCCTCTTCTACAACTTGTTTTATGTTTCTTATGCCCTCTGTAGCTGCCTATGATCTTGTTTGTCATTTCATGTGCTCACGACATGTACGCGGCTGTTGTAAGGTGCCTGGATCTACTGGAAAAATGAAGAAATATTAATTACTTGACTTGTTTTTATTATTTCATTATAAGTCCTTCATTAAGAAAAAACATTAGAGCGGTAATTTTTACCTGGCAACTAGGCCACATGAATATCATGTGTTTGCTCTTCTTCTGCTGCTGCCTCAAGTTTTACATGAGGACCCTCTACATTAAAACATCAACACTTACAACACTATAGTATTTGCAATTTAATATTTGAGACTTTAATCCATACTAGGTTTTTTTTAACAGAGGAATACATTAATTACCTGGATGTCACTCAACTTCAACTTCAATATTTCATTCTCCTCCATCCTCCGTAATTTGTCTACTTTCGTTGGGTGGCTTAACACAAAGAGACTCAATATTTTATGGACTAGTTTATTAATGAATAGAAAACACAATGAATTAATATTAAATAGAATTTGTTTATTGTAGTTACCTATGTGCAGGATGGATTAACAGAAGACTCTGTTTGGCTAGCACTTTTGCTTGTTTGATGTTCAACAACACCTAAAAACCCGCGTTGGTAGCCAATCCTTAGGTCTTCCTCCGTGGGCACTTCTTTGAATTTTTCGGCCTGTAATTTTCAATTAGATAATCATTGTTGTTGTTGTATCGTCATGAAAACAATTTTAAATGCAATCTATAATAATTTCTATACAATAAAATAATTATTGATACTTACAATTTGTGCTACCAAATTTGAATATCCACTAGGCCCAAGCTTGTGTTGCCCATGTTTCTCTACTCTTTCCTGGGTGGCCTTCGAGGTATCTGGTAGCCTATAAAAGTAATTTTAAGTACGTTAGACGTTGCAATATAATGGGAAATAAAGTGTAATGATGATATAATTTCATTGCTGAAAGTATTGCATACCTTTTTGCGCCTGGTGCTAGCTTTCCCTCTTTACCCATAGCGATCTCCCTTCCATCATCCAACAAGGCTTTCCACTCCCTTGTTGGAATCATCGGAGGGCGCTCATACTTTGGATGCGTTGCTAAGTTGTTCCTATATTTCTCCCTTACAATGTGTAAATGTTGGCCAGCTTTTTCGAGGACCTTTTTATGGTTGAAGGTTTTAGCACCAAAAAACCCAACCATGCGAGCAATAAGGTCATCTTTCAAAACTTTACTTTGTCGGTTCCACCATGTGCGGATGGTGGGCCCAAATAGTTCTAAAGACCAATCATTTAGATGTCTATAAAAGACATCATTTCCTGCATAAACGAGTATGTGTTAATTAGTGTAAAAAGAATGATTCATAATTACATTCCAATAAAATTATAATAAATAGTTAAAACATTTTGTAAATAGTACCTGGAATCTTACTCATCTTATAGGGGACGAGATTTTCATCCACCAAAAAAGTAGTCTCAACTCTTCCCGTGCTAGTGACACGGAAAGATCCAGGAAATGCATCGAGGGCAGTATCACTGTCATACTCTTCTGCATGTACCCTCTGATCCTGGTCGGCACGACCTGTCATGCTTGGACCACCAGAGGGTGTAGTACTCTCATGTTCTATCTCGGGTGCCTCAATTTGCATTCCCGATTGGCCAGATGGCAAAGATACATGATCAGTGGCAGTGGGGGTTTCATACTCAGTGGTACCAGCATGCCCCTCACCAGTAGTACCGGGGAAAAAAATGCATGTAGAAACAAATAATAGTTTAGTTACTCATATACGAATAGGAAAAAAAATGCATTTGAAATAGACTTATAATTAAAGAGTTTGCATCTTACATCCAAGCGTTGTACTCTAAGCAACAAAATATCTATCTTTGCTTTAGTCTCATCCGTTTGCGGATGAGATATTAGCAGACGGACGACCTCATAATTTAATTTTGCTTTTCTTTTCTCAACTGCCTCCTGGATATTCTTTGAATTCACGAGGTCAATATCATTGGAAATGTTCCCCAAATACATATGCCTCGGATCCTGTGTCGATAGATAAGTATCATCCGACATAAAAATAGAAAACATTAATATCAATTTGAAATCATTAATATAATTAGAAAACATAATGCTTAAATACAGTTTCTGAAATTCACAACATGCTATATACCTACTCATGACCCGATAAGTGTGGCGTGCTAACACTATGATCCATTGGGGGCCTTCCCCCATCAAATGAATGCAACACAAGAATTGAAAACATTAATTTCGAAGTGAAACATCCAATACATTGATAAAATCTTAATTAAAAACATATTTTTTATATTCCATTTCGAAACTTTACAATGGGGTATACCTGCTGTGGCGTAGTCGATGCATTTGTCCTATCATTCGTCATGGGGCTCTTGCCCCGATCCTCAACCTACAAAAAAAATACTGACCACGTTGATATCATAATTAAACAAATGTACTTTCAAAAGAAGCAGATAAGTAAAAATGTGGTATATATACCTATCTCCTGTAGGGGGCTGTCGGCCTCCAAGGCTCCATTGGGGACTTGCCCCGATCAGCTGACTGGAACAAATTAATTGAAAACATTAATTTCGAACTGAAACCAATACACGGGGAAAATCTTATTTAAAAACATATTTTAAAAAAAATTAATGGAAAACATATTGCGAAATTAAGAACATAAACAAAAATGAAAGATACTATATTCATTGATTACAGGTTTGGTGAAATGTTATATGTACCACTCTCGAAGTATCTGCATATGTATCTATCTGATTCAGATTGTAATTGATCAGCAACTCTTCCCCTGATGCTATTGATTTTATAGCACAGATGAAAACACGGTTTCCTTCACGCCCCTCGAATATGCAATTGGGTTGTTTATTTGTAGACCCGGGTTGTGTGTTGTTTATAAACCCCGCAATATTACCTGATGCTTTCGGCCTTCCGTCAATGTACATACTCACTCCTTTAATTTGATTATTGTTTTTTAACTCTAAATAATTTGCAGATAATCCGTATCTACTCATACTGCGTGTATATTGGACCAACCGCATCCAATCTCTGTAATTGTAGCAAGGTCCGACATACTCCATCAATTCAGTACATCTGTCGTAACCCACCTTTATGCCATCCACGCAAAACAACCCCAAACCGTGTAGTGACGAAGGTGCAATCCGAAATATCCTCTCGTTCACGCAAAAATCTATGTTTAGAGGAGGAAGATCCTTCGGTACCAATTGTTTGACTAAATGTTTGTACCTCAAGGGCACATCGATGTCGCTTATGGTCTCATCATCATAAGAGCATGAACCTCCTTCAGCGAGAAAAAATTCCATTCGTTTATTGAATTTACTTCTAATCTTTTGACATCTAGTTGATCTCGCTCTTTTAGGCCTACTAGATGTTTCACTTTCCTCTAGTCTTGTTGATCTTTCCTCGCTCGAGGATGACAGATCCGACAAATACCTATTCGGTTGTCCCTACACTCCACCGAATAAGAGAAATAGTTAGCAAACATTCGTAGAATGCTACAACAATCTCATGTATCAAAGGAAACTCATGCATACATCATTGATAAATGATGATCACTCTCGGCCCAATAGTATGTGCATGAGGCCTAGGCTCACAGGTTTAAGAAGGCACTCTAATGGGTTGAAGTAGGCACTGTTTTCAAGATTGAATTGGCTCTGTGACTAAGAGTAATGTCTGTACGAACTTCTGAAGTAAATTCTTTTTGTTGTAATCTTTATTCAAGAAGATAAATAAATCTCCCTCTTACTAGTTTTCCTCAAGGTGTGGGGTTTTTCCAGAGTCATGGTTGACCAAACATTATGTGTCTAAATGCTCTTTGCTGCATGCTGATATAATTTATTGTGCATGATCTTTTAGGATAGTCTATTGTAAATTCTTAGTTTCCACTACTAAATTCACTTTTAGTACTGTATATCAGCTACGTGAGTAATTTATTAATCATTGTATGTGAGACTATGTGAGCTAGACCAATATTCCTTTGATTAGCTTGTGGAATCCATGGAGGAATTAGCAAAGGAAGGTATAAGCCAAGTTTGTGAATGGACAATCAAACAACAAAAGTTGATTTAAGGATCATGACCTACAAAGAGTTTGTTGCATAAACTAGAATTGGTAGACATTGTGAAATGTCACCTATGAGTTGAAAGTTGTAGTAGGCAAGCTAGATTCTCAATTGAAAAACAATGTATAGCTAAGAAATTCATCCAAGAGAAATTTAGAAGTGTAAGGCATTTGATATGCAATACTATAGAAGTGGAATCATAAAAGCGACACATGATTGCATTTTTAAACAATTACTACTCAACTTATCTTATATTGAAGAATATATTGGAGTTTATTCCCCATGAGGAAAATATTGTTATCTTGTGTATGAATGTTTTGTGTATGTTGATTCTATCTTTTTTTGTTGGATTCTAATTAAGGAAATAATCTAGATTGGAATAGATCACAAGAAAATTATTTTATTTTAAACTGAAATCCAATTTGATTGCCATTGCTAATGATATCAAAGGGACCCTTACTTTGACTCTATAAAAAGTATCCTGCTATGGTTTATCGAACCCTTCTAGTACACACCCTAGGGATTTGGTCTTGAAATACCTATACCAAGATTAGGTAAGTAATGACCTTACTATACACAACCCCACCTATTGATCACATTTGATCACATTTGATCACATGGTCTAGGAGTAAAATGCACAACAAAGGAATGTAGTCCAATAATTGGAGAAGGAGAATCAAGTGTTGGAGAAGGAGAATCCATAGTTGAGGAGAATCATGAGCAAATGCACAACATTTTTTGGTATTCTGTATATGCTTGATATCAGGGGTACCTAATGTGTTTGAAAAAATTACTGAGTGATTGTGTTTGAATATTGGGTATATTTTTTCATTTTTTTCATCCATAGTTGTATCCATTCTACAACTATGGATTGTAGAATGGCTTAAGCATTTCTCCTTACTCCATTATTCACTCTTCTTTTTCTATTTTGAGAAATATTTCTTATAGGAATATCCTCTTTGGCTAAGCCGCCACACTATGAGGGGAATTTTTATGTTTTCAAAGTCACTGAGAAGTTAGTATTTGCACCTAGCCTCATTGGAATCCTCTCAGGGGGTTTTGAACCTGTTACCCCCCCATTTGCATGGGGTAAATCGTGAAGTCATAACAGCCCTCATTAGATATTATGGGAACTGTTGAACAACAATGGTGAGGGTGATGAACCATGATGTTGTGCATAAATTTGGATGAAGGTAGCCATCCTGGGCACTTTGGGGATGAGTTTGTGGGCTGGAATTGCAACAGGCCTTTGCCCCTGGGCATAATTTCCCTTTCAAGCAGTAGTAAGCAAGCAGACCTGCGAAAGCAGTTGTTTTCTATAATACTTTAAATTATTTTCCTATAAAATCCTCATAGTTAAGAGGATTTTATAGGAAAGTTTTTTTTTTTTTTTTAATTATAATTTTTGCCAACCAAAATGGTCGCTTAGAATACTCGGGCATAATATTTGAATCCTTAAAAATCCCTTAGTTGGTGGCTATGGATTGTTATTTTGATGGATACTTTGCCTAGGGTTTGAAGAGCTTGACTTGTACTAGCTCTACTTCTTATACACACACACACAAAGTATTCCATGTGTCCAAACTTTATGTACTTGTAGATTTGAATTTCAGTTTATATTATCTTCATGTTTGAGTTATTTGTAGTGTTGGTCATGCATGTCAGTTTGACATAACATAGAGAAGAATTTTGTTAAGTGATTTAACAAACATATAAAAGCTTAAGGGGGGAAATTCATTGTTGTAATTATCTGCAATATTAAGTTATTTTCATATCTGTTATTTGCCTAGGAAGTGTACCCTAGGGGATGAAACTTTGTACCATTTAATTACATATGATTGTTATTTATTTTCTTGGGCTATTTTGTGAATTGGGATGAAGTGAAATTTGTTGTTATATTATAATATTTTGGATCCAGCCCTAAGGTTGAAAGTTCATAGCAAGTAGATCTAAGAAATTCCAAGTTGAGTTGAAATCTCTAAATTTGCATTGAAAATTCAGATTCTCAACATTTCTACATGGCATCAAAGCATTTTGGAGATTTTCCAGAGTTCACAATTCTTTCAAACCTCATACGATTTACTGAATGTGAGAATGCAATGCATATGGCATATGAGGCACTAATGAAAAATAAAACATGGGGCTTGGAGGAAATGCCTCCTAATAAGATAATATTATGCTACAAATCCATTTACAAAGTGCAATATAAGATGGATGGGTCACAGGACAAATATAAAGCAAAGTTGGTTGCAAAGGGCTTTGTACATCAGGACTAATTATAAATAGACATTTTCCCCAACAACAAAAATGGGCACTATCAAAATGGTTCTATCTGTGGAAACGTATTTTGTCTAGAAAATATATCATATGAACATAAATAGCACCTTCCGTAATGGCAAGCTAGAGGAAGAAACACACACACACACACACACATCAGCTTCAGGAACTCCATGTAGTAGGAAAAGAGGAAGATATATATATATATCGCATTCCTTAATGGTGAGCTAGAGGAAGAAACACACACACACATATATAGAAGCTTTAGGAACTCCATGTAGTAGGAAAAGAGCACCTCGTATATGGATTGGTCAAGGCTCTTTACGGTGTGAAACAGGGCTCTAAAGCCTAGTACATCAAAATTGACAAACATCTTAAAAATAATAGATTCAGTTGGAGCCCTTCTTAATCTAATCTTTATGTCAAAAGCCAGGATGGTTAAGTGGTAATTATGGTAATCATATATGTGGATGACATCATCATCACATGGAGTGAAGTCAATGCAATTCAAAAAGTAAATCCTGGGTTGTGTTTTGCATTTAATATCCCTACCATAGGCCTCTTGCAATATTGTTTAGGTGTAGAAGTATGAAAGACTAACAACTACGTATTTGCTTCTGAAATTAAGTATGCCAGAACTCTGGTTGAGAGGTTCATAATGAATGATTATAAAATTGTATCTATACCAATGGAGACAATGCTAAAACTTGCAGTCAAATCAGACACACAACCGGCTAATGAGTCAATATATAGACCATTATTAGGGAGCCTAATTTATCTTACAACCACTGGTCTAATTGAGTTTTATAGTGGGTTAAATTCCAAATTCACAATGCCTCTCAACGTTTCCCACTAGACAACAACCAAGAGGATACTTAAGTATGTGAAGGTCACATCTTATTTTGGCATCCCCTGCTAGCCATCTGCGCCAGGCTTGCTTGGAAATGACTTCAAATTTTAGGGGTTGGTGCTGAAGCCACTGGAAATAGAAATGATGAGATTAGAAGACTCATAAAAATTCAAAACATTTAATATATATTGGGCTTCTTCATTACGGATTTGGGGAATTTCTCAGAGCAAAAAGGAGAGATCAAGGGTGTCAAATTTTGGAGGGTTTCTTCAACTACCGAGTTCAGTACATTAGTAAGTAAGCAAGCAGACCTCAGTAGAAATTCCATGAGATGAAGGGTTTGAACTTACCGATGTCATTGTGGGATGAATTTGCTGACAATCTTGCTTGTTGAATATGCTCTCGAGGCTCCCCTTGCTTTGTGAGCCCAATGCTTATGTAGACCAGTTGATGTTACCTTCACTCTTGAGCCGAGGACCATAGAGAGCGAGGGAAGATGAATGATGGCCAGGGGAACCGTCAGGGAGATGGGAAACCAATAAAAAAAACCCTCATTTGCCCCGAGTTGCAGACGTTGAACCAAAAAACCTTAGCTTGATGAACGATGATCAGGTGCCAAGGAAATGGTTAGGGCACGAAATGGAAATGGCCAAGGGCACCGTCAGGGAGATGGGCAACCAATAAAAAAAAACCCTCATTTTCCCCGAGTTGCAGACGCCGAACCAAAAAACCTCAGCTTGATGAACAATGATCGGGTGCCAAGGAAATGGTTAGGGCATGAAATGGAAATGCTTAGTTTTTGTTTTTAATTTTTTGTTTCGATTTTTTTTGTTTAATTTTTTATTTTTTATTTTTTAATTTATATTTTATATACTTTTTATTTTATATATTTTAATAATATTTTATATTTTAATATTTTATTCTAATACAAATTAAGTGTTAAATTTTCTGAATTTACTTCAATATGATCTAGGATCTTAACTGAGAGAACAACATGTACAGCATATCTACAGCATATCAATCATGGAGACAATAATGCAAGCACACAAGAGACACAAAGATTTACTTGGGGAAAACCATAAAGGTGAAAAACCCCAATAACTTCCTCAGAGATAGATAGAGCAATGATACAACCAACCAAGAGAGATAGCCATAACCTACCAGCAATCCTCCTCCTCCATAAGTGCGCCTCTCCTCCTTGAGAGCATGTGTGAGAAGTGAGTGTATAAATAGAGTGCCTCCCGCACTCTATTTATACTTGACTTGACTTGCCTTTTTACCTAACTCATGTAGGCTCAAACTTAACCACATAACATAATGCTGAGTGGGCCGACCCCCAATAGGGTGGTCTAATAACCCTTTGACCCACATGGCCGACCCCCAATCAGGTGGTCTAATAACCCTTTGACCCACATGACTTATACAGGGCCGACCCCAAATAAGGTGGTCTAATAACCCATCAAGTATAAGTTACGACACTTACAATATAAATGACGACACTTCCTTATAGAGGAATAATACCATCTCTATAGGAATACAATATACATATATGTGAAATACATTCCGAAGTTACATATACATCAACACTCCCTCTTAACTAGGAAGTTATTTCTCAGCACAGTTCTTCTAGCACAAGTCATCTTCTCTGGATCATCGTCACTGGATAATCATCATCGAGTCATCATCATCGTCACTGCTGCTGCTATCTCAATCAATCTCTGAATCTACTCATCATAGGAAGTTCTACAGAGCCAGTCCTTTTTCATACTGGATGTAGGCCCACCACCTGTAGGTCTTCATCATCACTGGCCATACTGTGGAATCCTCAGGACTTATTACGTGCATCACAAAACCTGGCTGCAGCATCCCAGGCTATTACGAGCACACAGCTCTACCTGTAGGATCTCCCAGGAGCACATTACATGTGACCCATCACAAAACCTGGCTGAAGCATCCCAGGCTGTTACGAGCACGCGGCTCTACCTGTCGGATCTCCCAGGAGCACATTACATGTGATCTCACCACAAAACCTGGCTGAAGCATCTGAGGCCTTTTTCATCCTGTCCAGATCTCCCAGGAGCAAATTACATGTGGTCCACCACAAAACCTGGCTGAAGCATCTGAGGCCTTTTTCATCCTGTCCAGATCTCCCAGGAGCAAATTACATGTGGTCATGGCAAAACCTGGCTGAAGCATCTGAGGCCTTTTTCATCCTGTCCAGATCTCCCAGGAGCAAATTACATGCCATAGGACAAAACCTCGCAAGAGCATCTCAGGATGTTACGGGTACACAACTCCGACCTGAAATCTCCCAGGGCACAAATTACATGTCCTCCCAAGAAAAACCTTGCAAGAGCATTTGCCAGATGTCCCAGGGCACCGAATTACATGCCATAGGCAAAACCTCGAAAGACCATCTGCAAATCTCCCAGGGCACAAATTACATGCTTTCCTGCACAACCTGATCCACGGCCACAAAGTATCCTCTGATACTCATCAAACATCATCCTGATGTACACATGATCATCCTGATCATCATCACTGCAACATCCTGCTGCATGTCATCTGGAGAAGCTTGTCATCCACGATCATCCAAGTATCCACCTGATACATACATAGATACATGATCCACACAATGTATCCATCAACATACATGATCCACCTGATCATACAAAGATACATGATCCACATAATGTATCCATCAGCATACATGATCTACCTGATCATACAAAGATACATGATCCACACAATGTATCCATCAGTATGCATGATCTACCTGATCATACAAAGATACATAATCCACACAACGTATCCATCAGCATCCATGATCTACCTGATCATACAAAGATACATGATCCACACAATGTATCCATCATCATCCATGATCTACCTGATCATACAAAGATACATGGTCCACACAATGTATCCAACAGCATCCAACATGATGCGTTCATACAAAATACATACACATGATCCAACCGATCATATCCAGCATCCAACATGATGCGTACATACATAAATGATCCAACTGATCATATCCAGGCAGAAACCAGAACATCATCCTGATGCTCATCATCCAGCGCTTACATCCACAGCCATGTGAAGGATCCTCCTTCCCATATGCTTGGAATGGCTTCAGCAAATGTGTCCATCACTTCTTCCTCGAAGTGTCCTCGATCTGAAGAACGCCAAGCCTCTCTCTGAAGTACTCGAACTTCACCCTGGCTAGTGGCTTCGTCAGCACATCTGCAATCTGCTCGTCCGTCGCAACATACAGGAGCTTCACAGCTCCTCTCTATACCATATTCCTGATATAGTGATATTTGATCTCTATGTGTTTCGACCTGTCATGAAACACTGGATTCTCGGACAACTTCACACAACTCTGGTTATCACAGAAGATACCAGTAGCTTCCAATGGAGATCAAATAACTCAGACAGTAGCTTCCGTAGCCATACTGCCTCACAACTAGCTGAACAGGCTGCAACATACTCTGCCTCAGCTGTACTCAGTGCTACGCAGGACTGCTTCCTGCTAAACCAAGAGATCACACCTGATCCCATACTGAAGCAGCACCCAGATGTGCTCTTCCTATCTGCAGCACTGCCAGCCCAATCTGAATCAACATAACCCTGCAGGTTAAACTTTTGATTCGCCTCATACCTGAGCCCATAATCCACTATACCCTTCAGGTACCTCAGAATATGCTTTACAACAACCAGGTGAACACTCCTTGGATCCATCAGGAACTGGCTCAATGTGTTCACAGCAAAGCAAATATCTGGTCTCGTGTTCATCAGGTACATCAAGGACCCAATCATCTGACGATACATGGAGACATCAACCAGCTCAGATGAAGCATCACATAGAAGCTTCAGATTCGATGCCATAGGTGTGGCCATAGCTTGCAATCCATCATCCCGAACCTCTTCAGGATCTCTACTGCATACTTCCCTTGTCCAAGGAAGATTCCATCACTCTGCCACACCTCCATGCCAAAAACAAATAGTGCATCATCTCGAACTTGTAAGAAAGCTTCCGCTGCGTGTCGGCAATCAATCTATCTTTACCTGTAACAAACAGGTTATCTGCATAAAAAAATAGTATCACTGGATTGCCTTCTTCAACCTTGTAGAAAAGGTTGGAATCTGCTTTACTCTTGGTAACGCCCAAACTGGATAGAAAGCTGTCTATCCTACCATACCAAGTTCTGCACACATATATGACTACACCATGTTGTCTTGAGATCCATCTGGTGCATCTTCTATTTTATCACTTTTATATTTCTCAATGCTGCCATCTGCAACATGCTTGATCTGATAGTTCCATTTGGAAGTCATAAAAAAACTTCCCTTCACATCTTGGGACTACATCCCAAACATCATTCTTCATGATCGACGGATCATGGCATTCCATTTCTTCATCCCAGATCCTGGGAACTTCAATATCTTCAATATCTTCAATAGATATCTTTGTTGCTGGAACAAAATGTTGTAGTTCTTCTTTTGTAGGAGATGGCATACGATCTTTCCTACACAACAAGTTAAATTGCATGATTAGAAAACATCTCATAGTTTTCAGAACAAATTCTTACACATAAAGAAATATGTCATACAGTCATGCAATTATCTTAGCCAATGCTTCAATACAACATTTATCCATATCCCGTAACTTTCTAGATGCCTTCCAATCTCTACCAGAACATTGTTAAGAGTGTGCACAACTCCCAACATGTCAGCAAAGAGGTTTCATTCTAGATAAGTAGCAATGGAATGTTGTACAGTGCCATAGGCCACTTACCCATGTATATTAGTAGTATACTGTTCATCAATGCAACTATTCTAATATGCATAATACACAACCTAATTCTAGGAACATCAGTGTATACATTATTGAACAGTATTATTTAAACAAACAAATATGCAAGAAATGATAATTTAAAATACTTATCTTTGTTTGTTCATTGGGTGGACTCCCTCTGAGTCTTTGCTTCCTTGCAGGAGCTGCTGGAGTCCTAATCTGAAGTAGCTTCTTCTACACCTTTCTATTGTGGAATGTAGAGAGATCCTAAATTACCTGTTCTTGAACTCATATTCATCCTTGGTCCCTATGCATGATTATTAGTATCATGATTGTGTTATCCTTGTGAACTCATATAAAATCATACATTCATTAGTATACTATTAAAACACAATAATCTCAAGCATGTATACTCATGATCATTTCAATCAGAAATAATAAGCATTAGCATTCAAGGTTTATGTAGGATTCTTATGGTTAGTCAAATCATAAGAAGCATAACATGTCTAAACCTATAATTACTCAAACCTACGATTCTTCGCGTTAGTTGAATCATCAATTAAGATAAGAGATATAATGTGCATAAAACCTGTGATTATTCAAACCTATACTTTCATGATTCTTCTGGTTAGTCATATCATCAATTATAGTAAGAACAATAATATACATCCAACCATGATTATTCAAACCTATGACTTCATGAATAATCATTATCAACAACAGTATAAGATCCTAACACAAGGTAGGATTCTAGCTTGATATAGGAAAAACATACCTGGATTATCATGTTAGCTAGTTATGTCTAACATACCCGTATAATGTCTTTTGGTTCTCTTCAGTGACTTGTGTTAGTAACCTGCATGTCTCATAAGTTAACCATTATAAAACCAAGTTATACATACCTCGTGAATGGATCTTGTATGAGATCCATGACAATGGATGAATCTTTGTCCTCATGTTATCATGATCATATGTTCTTGGACCAGAACATGATCTGTCTTTCTTGGTGTACCTTTCATGTTAGTAGACAACATAAACCTCATACAACACCATAATGCATTAGTACAATCATAAGTGTCAACACCCTAACCAATGAATATCTTCTATCATGCATTCATAATTTTGTTAAGGTGATACGACAAATCTAAAATCAAAATTGTACTAACCGTAATAACATGAAAACATACCATAAACTTAATCATGGAAAATATCGAAACATACCTCGATGAGTCATACCTGTTGAGATCGCTTGTAATCTTCTTATGTAAGGCCTTAGCCTCATCTCCCTCTGAAACAGGAACTTCTTTACTCATGCAGATGATCAATCCATCTTCTTCTAGGATTAACCCAATCCACTTGATTTGCAAGAACTGGACCTGGAGCTGGATATGGGTTTGTCAGAGAAACCCCAAAAATTCAAACTTTGAATTTCAACCTTCTGACAAGATAGAAATATGTGTCTTGATGAGCTGATCAAGCTGGTATATTCAAAATTTGAAGACTGCAAAGTTTCACTCCTCAATTTTGCCTTTGAAACTTCCGGATTCACTGGACATGACCCTCAACTGGGGTTTGATGAAGCCCACTCTTCTCCCCAATCAAAATGTTTGATCCAAATCTCTAAGCTTCTATTTTGATGAGTAGCATCCAGCCGTGGTCTTCGATTACAAAAATTTCAACTTTCTTCAAAGCCCTAAATTCTGGAAGCCATGAATGAAGGTACCAAAAAATAATTCTGTTTTGACAGAAATATGTACCTGATTGTTTCTGGTGTAACTCCGAAATTTTTTATCCACAGGGTCTGAAAAAGTTTCCTGAGATAGCCTGACCTGTTATCTTTCCATCCTGACAGGTCTGACCTCAATTGGATTCTCTGAGAGAGAGTTATGCCAAATGTCGCAACGTGACCTGTTTTGGGATAAAACAGGAGAGCGAACTTGTACGGCGTGCCACGTATCACTGTTTTAACTTCGGCCTCTGAAAAAGTTTTCTGAGATAGCTCAGCCTGTTACCTTTCCATCCTGACAGGTCTGACCTCAATTGGACTCTCTGAGAGAGAGTTATGCCAAATGTCGCAACGTGACCTGTTTATGGGATAATACAGGAGAGCGAACTTGTACGGCGTGCCACGTGTCACTGTTTTAACTTCGGCCTCTAACAATTTCAGATCCGAAAACTTCGCCAAAACGGATTTATAGCGAAAGTGCTACGATGAATGGTTTTTGCTATATCAAGCCCTAGCATCGTAAGTGCAACAAGTGTCATACATGCCATATCATGCCTTCTTTCAGGCTAGCTCTGATTCCATGTTAAATTTTCTGAATTTACTTCAATATGATCTAGGATCTTAACTGAGAGAACAACATGTACAGCATATCTACAGCATATCAATCATGGAGACAATAATGCAAGCACACAAGAGACACAAAGATTTACTTGGGGAAAACCATAAAGGTGAAAAACCCCAATAACTTCCTCAGAGATAGATAGAGCAATGATACAACCAACCAAGAGAGATAGCCATAACCTAGCAGCAATCCTCCTCCTCCATAAGTGCGCCTCTCCTCCTTGAGAGCATGTGTGAGAAGTGAGTGTATAAATAGAGTGCCTCCCGCACTCTATTTATACTTGACTTGACTTGCCTTTTTACCTAACTCATGTAGGCTCAAACTTAACCACATAACATAATGCTGAGTGGGCCGACCCCCAATAGGGTGGTCTAATAACCCTTTGACCCACATGGCCGACCCCCAATCGGGTGGTCTAATAACCCTTTGACCCACATGACTTATACAGGGCCGACCCCAAATAAGGTGGTCTAATAACCCATCAAGTATAAGTTACGACACTTACAATATAAATGACGACACTTCCTTATAGAGGAATAATACCATCTCTATAGGAATACAATATACATATATGTGAAATACATTCCGAAGTTACATATACATCAACATTAAGGAGGATTAATAACTAAGATATAGCATTACTCAAATAGCTTGATGTCACATTCAAATTTTAATCAAGATTCTAAGGAAATAGATCATCCTCATTTCCTCGAGGAAGATGAGATCTTAAGATAATATGCATTATTATTAAAATATGTTGCTAAATGTTGAGGGGCGTCTAGCTAAGGATGAAATTCCCAAAGTTGTACTACACCCAACTAGGGAAAATACTAAATAGTACCAAATCTCAGAAAATAAAATGACAATAAGAGTGCTTGAGCCACTGCAGAAGAAGCAGTTGATGAACTAACTCCTTTATAGGATAGTTGGGTAGTATACATTATATGTGCCTGAATTTCCTGAATCAGATGAGAGATAGAAGTTGTTTGAAACGACTGCAATTATGAAGAAGAATTGCACATTAATTGAAAACAAAGATATGAATAATAAAGGGAACTCAAACTTTGATAATAATCATGGTCAAAAAGCAGAAGGAAAAAATAACTAAACAAAAATGAAATACTTATATGCCTAGTTTATTAAATATACTAAAACTAAAGCAATCAAATATTAAAAATGTCGGCGACAACGACGATGATGATGAGGATGAGGATGAGGATGAGGATGAGGATGATGATGATGACAATGACAACGATGATGATGACGACAACAATGATGATGATGATGATGATGATGATGATGATGATGATGATGGTGATGATGATGATGATGATGATGATGATTAGGATAATGCTGCTGATGATGATGATGATGATTAGAATGATGCTGATGATGATGATGATGACGACAACGACGAATATTACAATGATGACGACAATATTGATGGTCGTCGTGACAATATTGAGGATGATGGAAATGTCAACGTGATGATGATCGTATTGATGATGATGGGAATAAGCACAAATGTGCATTAACCTTAACGAGCTTCTCTTTGTTTCGAGAATATCTTAATATTCTCTACTCAACAGGGACAACCACGTGAAGGTGGAAGCTCATCTGCCCCCCCCCACACATCACTTAGAAATATTCAATGCATATGTTCAATGCACTTCATCATCGTCTTCTCCATACAAGTCTGCATCTGTATCATCTGATCCGGATTCAACATTATAAGGATTAAAGGCCATATCATCATCGTCATCACTGTCAGTTTTGATAATGTGATCATCGCCAATATCATCTTCATCATGAACATTGTCTCTTACATCATCTGCTTCAACTAACTCTTCAACATCTTCCTCCGGAACATTATGATCATCAACATCTAACTCATGTTGATCCTCTACATGATCACCTTCTTCTTCAACACCCTCTTCATATTCCTCAACAATATTATACTTAACCGACCTTCCCCTTGGATCATCTCTAATAACAAACGACCAACCCTGTCTACCAGGAACTTCTGGGTAAAATACTTGTTCACATTGACTTGGAAGAACATAGGGCTCTAACATTCGTGACTCAAGCGACCTTGTATTGACCATGGTAAATCCATTAGCATGTTCAATAACAGTTCTATCGGGATCATATCAATTCAGTCGTAGCCTGTACCATTTCACAACAAAAAGAATTATTTTGAATGATTTAAAGACACAGTCAATGATATCTTCCAAATACCCATAATATCTATTTTCTGACAATTCTGGATGTTTGTCACTTCTAGAGGAAACATTAGTGACCTCAAAGACTGCAGTTATCCCAGAATCACATGTTTTCCTTGTTTCATCCAACTTTTTAATGTGATATTTACGACCGTTGCACCACATAGCCTTGTGGTGTTTTACCTGCAATATATTGCAAAACATGTAAATTAAATGATCAGTACATCATCAATTGATAATGAACAGCTAATAAGTATTTTATGTTCTTAAAGTACTATGCAAAGAAAATGAAATAAATCAAGATGAACATGAATATCATAATTGAAAATATTGTGGCTTATATTTATATTAATATCATGCTAATTACCTTTTTATCTTTTAAACCATATGCTAAATCGATTTCCCTTTCTGTTAGATTGCCATCTCCATTGATGTGCTTTTTTAACCAATGAAGCCACACCTTCCCATGATAGTCCTCGACCAGATTGATTACATCGTTCAATCCATACCTTCATCCAATCAAGATTGTTTGTGACGTACAAATGTAGTGCATCCCACTTACGGCCAATTGCATGAAACAAAATTACAAAAATCAACTCAGAAAAAAATTAACGCGGTGTAACATTATAATATTAATGATGCATATAATTAATGAATATTAAAAATGAAATAATTAAGTACGATATTATTAAAATGTATTAACATTATTAATCTACACCAATATTTAATAATTACCTTTTACCTTCCTCGATCTACCTTTCCCCAATAGGTACTCTCCTTCGAAGTTCTTAGTAGAGTTTGGATCACCATTGCATCGATCTAATTCCATCTTAATAAACGCCAACCCTGGAAGATATTCAACGATATACACCATGGCCTGAAATACCATATATCCCTCCACCATAGAACCCTCTCAACGTGCTCTTTATCTAACTAAAGCCTTCATAAATTTCAAGTGCCTCTCAACCATCCATATGGACCTTGCGTGTATAGGTCCACACAATTCAATCTCCTCAACTTGGTGTATGAGGTAGTGTTCTTGTGCATTGAAAAATGCCGAAGGTAGAAATATCTGCATTTGACACATTAAACGAGGAATTTCTCTCTTCCAATACCTTATATCTTCTTTGTGGATTTCTTTAGATGACAACCATCTACATGTGATGCAAGAAAATAATGATATCATTTAACGACAAAAATTAAACATTGTAGTACAAATCTACATGATTGACTAAAAAAAATGTCATAATTCATATAAGTTATACAATGGATTAAACAAATTACAAATTTAGCGTGAAAAAAATTATTTCTAATTACCTCATGTATTTTCCAAGATCATATATGACCTGTTTGACATTATTGTCAAAGTTGTCTGGGAGAGATACAAGTAGAACATATTGTAACAATGAGCACGTTTCATCAATATATTTTTCAAAATTAGGCAAAGAAGTAAACCAAAAACATGCAGTATTGTAATATAGCAATATATAATACCAGAAATATATAATTACCTTAATGAAGATATGCCAATCATGCGTTTTTACCCCGCCAAAATCACCTTTCCTTGTTAAGATATTCTTTATGTTCGAACAAAATCTTGTGGGAAATTTCATTTTTTCTATCACTTCTTTTACCGCATTACTTTGTTGCTCAGTTAATAACCATGGAAGTGACCTTATATTAATTTGGTCTCCATCGTTGTTAAAATGTTCAATGATATCTTTCATTGCATGATTGGAGTCCTGAATGTCACTGCAAATTTTGACTATTTTTCTTTGTCACTCCTTCCATCTAATATTCGCCATAGTGTTCCAGCTACATTATTTCCGATATGCATTGTATCAAACAAATGAACAATTAGTAAGTGCTCATAGTAGGGAAACCTACTAAATTGTTTGGGATAACTTTTCATTCCTCGTGGAAGCCCATTTACACCTTCATGTTCATGACCATCAGTATTAATCAATATATAAGCTAAAGTAGAGATTAAAATGTTGTATATTACAATAAATAAAATTAAATATACAATCGGCCAAAACAAAACATTAAAAATATATCAGAGATGATCAATATGAATATATAAGATAGACAAATTGATTCGTACCTTGATGATTTCTATTATATTGCAACTTCCATATGTGAGGTGTCATTCTCTGTGGTTTTAATGTGGTCTCCTCTTTCCCATTGAAAAGATGTTTTTCGGTAGTTCGAT
This sequence comes from Larix kaempferi, assembly GCA_027924585.1. Lineage (NCBI taxonomy): Eukaryota > Viridiplantae > Streptophyta > Pinopsida > Pinales > Pinaceae > Larix > Larix kaempferi. The sequence continues at coordinate 23,995,781 of BSBM01000338.1, forward strand.
ACCTATGATTCTTAGAGAGGAAGTGCCTATACTCATCAAACACTTCCTTTGACAAACTCTTTGAACGGCGAGATTTCATCTTGGGACCACAAACTGGACATGTAAAGTTTCCCTTTGTTTGAAGACCTACATGGATAAATTATGGTAAGCAAAATATATTTTATATAATATCATGCTAATTATTTAAAAAACATACGTATAACTAATTAGTATATCACTAAATAAATTCAAAAACTATCTTAGTGCAGTACATTACAATTACACACCACAAAAATGTGTTAGCCCTGGAGCATCGTGAATTGTCCAGGCAAGCATTGCATGGAATTGAAATCCCCTTTGCCCTATTGGTCTAGAGACATCATAAATAGTGATGCCATTCCATAGCTTAAGTAGTTCATCAACAAGTGGCTCGATATATACATTCATATCTTTAACTTGGTACTTACCTAAAAGAAAACAACAAATACAATACATATAAGTAAATATGCAATAAATATCACAAATTAAATACTAATCATGCATATTTAAAAAATTATTGTTCTAAAGTACAAATTATACCTGGAACAATCATTGCCAACATTATATGCTCCCTCTTTATTGAGATCCATGGAGGAATGTTATTGTTGATAACAAAAACAGGCCAGACTGAGTAAGTAGATCTCATCTATGCAAATGGATTGACACCATCCGCTGCCAAAGAAAGTCTAGCATTACGAGGTTCTTCTTTAAAGTGTGACCATTTTTCCTCCATGTCTGTAAATGCAGAACCATCTGCAGGCATTCGAAGAATATCATCTCCACTTCTATTATGTGCGTGGTAATCCATAAATTGTGCTATGTTTTTGCACCTAAACAGTCGTTGCAAGCGTGGAATAATAGGAATATAACGAAGAACCTTACAAGACACCTTTTTGGTTACTTGATCTGTTCGGTATCTACTGCTATGACATATAGGGCATTTTGTTGCAAATTCATACTGATTATAATATAAAATATGATCATTAGGACATGCATCAATTGCTTGATACTCCATTCCAATATATTTCATGATGGCTGCTAAATATCGGTATGTGCGAGGTAAAATATTTGATGGTGGTAACAAATATTCACCTATCAACCTGTTACAACAAATTTAAAAAATAATGGTTAATATTAATATTTCAAGAATATATAATTAACGACAAAAATTTCATCCTTATTACTTTTTTTGATGAACTTATAACTAGAATAGAAATATTATAGAAACATAAATATATGTAATTTATCGTGATCATATATATGCGATCGATGAAAAATATAATCACATACCTTAACATCTGCGTGATGGATGTGTTTGAAAAACCATTCATAACCTTCAAGTTCATTATCAGCAACACGGTAGAGAGAAGAGTTATGTGGGAGACTTCAAAAAGGGGATCGTCTGCCTTCTCAAGTATAGGTAAATCATGAAGATCATCAAAGTCATCATGATTTTCATGATGTTGATCATCGCCCATTCTAACATTAAATGCATCATTGATTGATGTATTTGCACCATCATCCTCAAATATGTTACCATCGTGATCATCGTCTAATTCTGTATCATCATTAACTTGATCATCAATATTTGAAGGACCTACATATTGTTCGTCTGGCTCTAGTTGTTCCGCAATTACCACATTCTCCATGTTCGGAACTGCCCTAGGAGGCCCTTCCTTTATAATTACAATTAAAACATCAAAAAAAGAACATTAGTCATGTCGATTAAGTAACAAAAATAAAGATGATACAATATACAATTACAAAAACTCTCAATATAAAGACCTCATATATAATATTGAATTAGGACTTACCAATGGATGATATTCATGACCCCCCTCAACATGTCCATGTTCCCTACAATGTCTTTTAGCTGTTGAGATCAGTAACCTTTTCGGATTAAAGCCCCTACATCGACTGCAAGGAAAATAACATTTTCCATCACCCCTTCTTTACACTCCATCCCACAACCTAGCAAGCAATTGTCAATTTTGTTCTTGATCTTGATGACCTGTAACATTATTGTTACGTGGCATTTTATTACTCAAACCTAAGAACAAAGTACAAGCAAACCCAAGTAGCATAAAATATGCCCTAGACAGATTTCGGTTGGCCTACTTCTCTTTACCTTATGCGCATGGCCTAAGAGAAGAGGAATCACAAGTGAGTTTATGTAATTGGCCTACTTCTCTTTTTATATCACTTAAGCGTTGGATATTCGATGGCGGCTCAAATCATGGAATAAAAAATTAATATAATTAAAAAGTTGACCAAAATTTAAGGGTTGACCAACGGTCAAATTTTCCACTACCATCGAACATCCGATGGCCCCTCAGCTAACTGTAGCAAAACCAATGGGTCTTAAATGCGCCATCACAAAACCGACAGTCGGGGCCATTTAAAAAAAAAAAATTATCTTCGACAGTCGGGGCCTTCTCATGGATTCGAAATGGCAAGAGAGATGTGCCATGTGGCAGTGAGAAATCAAGCTAGTGTGGGTCCCGCATTCTCCATATGTCTTAACAACCATTTTCCACCTAGAGTTTCTCTTGAATTTATTTATTCAACCTCTTTATTAAATAATTGAACTATTATAATGTATAAACATTATTCATTTTCTCCCTTATTATAATTCCAAATGTACCCATTCAACCTAAGGAACTGGTAGGATTGATGGGATTGTCTTGCTATGCAATTATTTGAATGGGGACATTACACTAAACAAAACTTTCAAATGCACGGACAAATAAGGAAACCAGAGGAAGGTATAAGGTATACCCAATAAAGTTTATATTTGACAAATATCAGCCTTGCAAGTCAAGAAATGCATACAAAAGGGATGTAAGCTGTATGCAATCAACATTCATAACTTAGAAAACAATAGAGAACAACAGATGGAGGATTTCCCAGTCCTAGAGAATACCGAGATTTTTTTTCCGGACGAGATACTCGAGTTACCACCCAAGAGAGATTTGGATTTCTCCATAGAACTAGTACCCGGATCGGTACCAGTTTCGAAGGCACCTTACCGCATGAGTACCCCTAAGTTAGTCGAGCTGAAACTTCAACTATAGGAATTGATAGACAAAGGGTACATCCGACCAAGTGTATCCCCTTAGGGAGCACCCATACTCTTTGTGAAAAATAAAGATGGAATGATGTGGAATGATGTTGATGTGCATCGACTACCGACAACTGAACAAACTGACTATAAAGAATAGATACCCCTTCCAACGATAGATGATTTATTTGACCAAGTCGGAGGAGCAAGAGTATTCTCCAAGATCGAATTGTGGTTCGAATACGATCAGGTAAGGATCTGGGACGAAGATATAAGCAAAACCGCTTTTAGGACCCGGTACGGTCACTACGATTTTCTGGTGATGCCCTTCGGGCTAACGAATGCACCCGCCAACTTCATGTGCATGATGAACAATATTTTTAGTAAGTACTTAGACAAATTTGTACTTGTATTCATTGACAATATATTGATTTACTCTAAAGACGAGGAAGAGCATAAGGAACACCTCAAGATTGTACTACAAATCCTATGATAGCACCAACTCTATGCCAAGTTTAGTAAATGTGATTTTTACAGACCTCAAATACAGTACCTTGACCATATCATTTTTGAAAAAGGCATTGTCGTAGATCTGAAGAAGATCAAAAACATAGAAGAATGGCCTACACCAACATGTGTCACTAACATCAGATCATTCTTAGGATTAGCAGGGTACTATAGGAAGTTCATTGAGAACTTCTCTAGGATTGCATGTCGTATGACCTCATTGCAGAAAAAGGAAAGTAAGTTTTTATGGACAGCCAAGTGCAAAGAGAGTTTCCATAAACTAAAATAGCTTTTAACAACTGCCCCCATACTAAGGATCGCAGACCCAGATGGAAATTTCATGGTTTGCACTGACACAAGTAAGGAAGGACTCGGGAGAGTCCTTATGAAAAATGACTTTGCAATTTGTTACGAATCACGCAAATTGAAATAGCATGAAAAGAACTACCCGACACGTGACCTCGAGCTAGCCTCCATCATCCACGCTTTAAAGATGTGGAGGCACTATCTTAGGTGACTGGCCTTCCTCAGTGAGTACAACTTAAATTGAATTAAAACACATGAAAGGAAAGGAGAACAAGATTGCATATGCGTTGAGTCGCAGAATTCACCTAATTCATGAGGTGACAGTAAGTCAAACAAGTTCTGATCTGCATGATAAAATCAGTACAGCAAGTAAAAATGACAATTTTTACATTGAAATACTTCATAAATACAAGAAGACGGATTTTTTATACAACATAAAGATTATAAAATCGATGAGGCAGCACTGCTTTGGTCCAAAAACAAACTTTATGTTCCAGAAAGTGAAAATATCATATCTGATATATTAAATGAATTTCACCAAAATCCTTATTCTGGGCATCTGGGGTAGCAGAAGATGATATCAGCTGTGAAAGGCATTATTTCTGGCCAAAATTAAAAACTGACGTGGAATTGTTTATTACCAAATGTCAAGAGTGCCAATTGGTTAAGGAAGAACATCAACACCCAATGAGACTGCTGCAACCAGTACCCATTCCAAAATGGAAATGGGAAGTAGTCAACATGGATTTCATCACCGACTTACCAAAAAGCAAGAAACAGAATGACTCAATCATGGTTCTAGTAGACAAACTATCTAAATCCGCACATTTTATTCCAGTGAAATCTACCTACAAAGCTGTAAACATTGCTGACATTTTCTTGAAGTAAATTATTCAATTACACAAAATACCTAAAGCTAATATCTCCGACAGGGATACCAATTTTACGAGTAATTTTTGGAGGACATTGTTATCCAGTTTGGAAAAACAATTAAAATTGAGCGTCGCTTATCATCCACAAATGGATGGGAATACTAAACGGGTAAATCAGATACTACAAGACATGATTAGGATATATGTAATGAATAATCCTAACCAATGGGAACAACATTTGCACCTTGCAGAATATGCGTACAATAACGGGTACCAGAACTCAACTAAAATGAGCCCTTTTGAAATAATTTATGGCAGAAAATGTAGGACACCGGTGACTTGGGACAGCCCAGTGGATTGGCTCATGTTGGGGCCAGATATTTTAAAAGATCTAAAACAGGTATTTGTAAAGGTACAACATAATTTGAAAGAGGCACAGGACAAACAAAAAATCTATGCGGACAGAAAAAGAAAATACAAAGAGTATCAGGTTGGGGAACATGTTTACTTAAAAGTAAAATCCAAGAGAAGCTCATTAAGTTTGGGAAAATGCGGTAAACTATCTCCCAGGTTTTGCGGACCGTTTGAAATATTGGCCAAGAAAGGGACAATAGTATATGAACTAGCACTACCAACGCATGTAAAAGTGCACAATGTTTTTCATGCATCCTTACTTAAGAATTATTTTTATGATACTAAGCATGTCATTGATTGGTCCTTGTTATAGGTATAACCAGAAGGGCAGTTTGTACCAGAACCCCTTCATATACTAGACAGGAGAGAGGTGTTGCTCAGAAAGCGAACCATTATCCAACTGAAAGTGCAATGGAAGGACTTCGGGCCTGAAGAGGCCACATGGGAGAATGAAACCGCAATGAAAGATGCCTGCCCCTCCTTGTTTCATGATTTTAGTTCAAGTCCCTAACACCGGGATGGTGTTGTTCTAAGCGGGGAGGGATGTAATATCCCAAGAAAAGACTATTTTATTTTATTTTTAATTGTTGTTATAAACTTAATTATTGTTGAACAGGTGTTGAGTTAAAAAGAACTCTGGAAACACCCATTTGGTTATTTTTGAGTGTTGAGCAAGTGAGCTCTGAATAGCACCAAATTATTAAATGATGTGAGCAAGTGAGCTCTGGAACATCTGAATTATTGTGCATAGTGTTGAGCCAAGTGGGCTTTGGAAACACTATTAGTTGAGTAAGTGTTGAGCAATAATGCTCTGGAGCACTTAAAATCATACTAATTAACTGATGTTGAGATGGGAGCTCTGGAGCATCAGTAATCCATTGATTATTTATTTATTATTCAAAACTATTATTATTTTATTCTTTCTAACTGACTAGGACTACCACTCAAAGAGGGACTGAGCATGCAAGAGTTTAGAATGGTCAATAGTTGATAACTAAAGATCTAACTAGCCATTAGGTGAGTAAAAGTCTGATTTATTTAATTAAAGATTAAAATAAATTAAATTTCTAATTTAAGATAAAAATAGAACTGTTAGTGTGTCAGTTAGATAACTGAGTGAGAAAAAACCTAATTCCCTGGCAGCCTTGTTCTCATAAAAATTATAAATAGCAGAGAAAGGAACTTTGCAGGGGAAAGTGTTTTCCAAGTTCACTGGAGGGTTCAACCATGAATCTGAGCGCTCAAACATTGGATTTCTGATATCTGGTGTTTCCTATAAAGAGGACTGTGGAGATCATTAGGGGAAATTATTCAAAAAGATTCACACCAAGGGCTGGTAAACGGACCTTGTGACTACTCTGTTGTAGTAAGGAAGATAGCAAACCATACCTAGGCCTTCTAGATTCTTGTCATGCTCAGTTTGGCTTGGGGGTGACCGGTGGAACAATCCAGGAACGAGTTGCGGTCTATGTTTGGGTGGAACGTGGCAGTTCCTAAGTCAGTCGGATTGCAACAAAATATTGATAAGTATCTATTATTTCTTTCAATTATTTTGTTTCAGTAATTTATGTTATGGATCAGCATTTCTTGGGTCTATATTATCTTCATCAAGGTTCTGCGTTAAATTCCATTAATGTATGAAAGATGTCTAAAGGATTACTAAATTTATAGCAAAATATTTCGTTATAGATCTATTGTTATTTTGAATGAGTATTAAAATAGGATTGTCCGGTTTCTTAAAAATAAAATCATCGGCATAACTGCTTAGACATGATTTCAGGTTATTAATAAATCAACATGGAGAAGCTCCTATATTATTTACTTATAAATAATATAATTCCCAGTTTTAGGATTTCCAGGAAGATCCCTAAAAGCTGCTTGGATTATATAATATTTACTTATAAATGGTAAATATTAATTAAACAAAATAGTTATAATAAATATGCCTTTAGGAACCAAAAGAGACTATTATATATATACAAGTTTTATGTATTAAACCAAAACATAACTATTCATATGCACAGAGCTCCAATATAACAATACATCCTCATATAAACAAGATCCATTGATAATTAAATTATGCATGATATCATACTACGTTTCCATCCTAAATTCATATAAACATAACTTAAAGAAATTACCTAACATATACTTCAACCAAGCACTATCCATCTACACGATTTTATAGGATACCATATATAAAATGATAAATTGTTTCCAAAATTAATACATCGGACTAAACAGAGTATATTTTCATACAAATCGAGAGTTATGACTTAAACCAATAGATTATGTATAAAATCCCCATAACTTCCATAAAACCAAACGATCCATAATTTAGGGCCATAGCTTCTATGTTCATAACCATAATACGAATTAATAAACATATGTACAAACATAATATATATTTATATTACATGAAAGACTACAAAGTATATATATAATAGTAAACATAATTAAAAGACTTCACATACAGATCAAACACTAGTAAATAGGATCCCTTATAAACTATAACAGGAGTTAGATCTCACTCTAACATAGTAGACCAAGTACTTAGGGTTCAACCATAATATAGAACAGAGCCACATAAACACCTGACAAAAGTCGTGGCAGATTTATAGAGACTTCACAATTTCTACAGGAAAGTTAAAATGCCAACTAAATTATACATCATTCATAGAATAGGGTAAAGAATACGCATTTTCCAGTATCGTTATGAACCATAGAATGACCTCATAAAAACTTCCTAGCTCATAAACTCCATCATCTAATCCTACTTTTAATGATTAGTTAAACTATAGCTTCAATCATAGAAAGTTAGGGTGTACACTATAGAAGTTAATAGACTTAGGATTAAGAGGAATAGACACACAGGAAAGGCATATATGAATACATAGAAACATAGACTGTTACATGGAGTAATTCACAAGAATTAAAAGAAGACACAAAACCATAGAAAACATAGCAGTAAACCCTAGGAAACAAGATAATGCGATTTCCATAGATATAGATAGAAATTATCGAACATCAATTTCATTATATATTAAACAATTGGTATCATTGATAGGGCCCGAGAGCCATCAGATATAAAGAGGTTACACAAAATCTTGAAACGGCCGAACAGGCTTACAGACTCAAAACACCCAAAAATATATGCTTCCAACAAGCTTAAACACATACACAGAGTTTTCATAATGATGCCCAGAGGGCTGCAAATGGAAACCATATTCCCCAAAGACCAACGCTGGTGAAATTACAAACAACTCAGCAAAGTAAATAACAAGGGGTTGGCTAAAACTCCTTGTCACTCCATAGCACAACCATTGAAACTCTGCCCTGTATCAAAAATCCACACACAGTAGGTATCACACATCTCATGGCAAAGGTGTTCGAGAGAGTCGAGGTCTTACCAGGACCGGTCGCATCCTGAAGCCTCCACCCTCTCCAACACTCCAGATTCCAACATGAAGTCTCCCAGTAGATAACACGATTGACCCTGGCACCAAAAGGAAACAGAGATAGAGTTAGTCAAAAATTACAAGCTGCTACGATATCAAAGAAATTATAAACCTAAAATTTGAACAAGCAAAGCTTACCTTCATGCCTCTGTATCATGCCCATGATGTTTCCATCTATAGAGGGTGTGCGCAGACCAAGAGCCACGCTCTGGTCATGCGCATACCCCTTCCAACATGACCAAATTCGCAGGGATCTCTTCGCTCTCTTCCAAACACCCAAAAACAAAACAATACAGAAATGCCAAAGGATAGGGTAAATTGACATTTACCCAAATTGCCAACCTAGAATTCCATTAAGAGGCCATCACATGGCCTGCATTAAAAACCTCAGTTGCCTCCACTAGCTATTCGATTTTTACCCACACTTTTATAGTGGAGTTCCCCTTATTTGTAAACTTAAGCGCTTGTGGGAAAGCTTTAGGGTTTAGTCATAGTACAAGGAATCCAACCGACTTTGGAGAAAATGTTGGCAGGAAATCCAAAGGTAACAAGAAATCAAGGCCAGGGCCCTAAAGGAGCCCTCTCGACCCAAAAAAGTAAGTGATGAAGATAGTCTCTTGGAATTGTAGAGGGATGGGGATCAAGTGGAAAGAAGGATCAATTAAGAGATTAGTAAGAATGGAAAATCTCGACATACTTCTTATTCAGGAGAAAAAATGGAGGAAAATGATTTTCTCCAAAGTAGTAAGCAATTTTGGAAAAAAGGGGGAGGACAAGCAGTCTCCTCCAGGGGAGCTTCAGGAGGTCTGGGAATTCTGTGGAATGATTCAACCTTTGTGAATATGCAAGAAAGGAAAAATAATCATTAGATATTTATGCAATTTCTTCACAAGGAATCAAAAGAAATTGTAAGTCTGTTTAATATTTATGGCTCGGTAAATTTTGGGGAAAAAAAGTGTTGCTGGGAAACAATTCGATAAATTTCTAAAGAAATCCCTCTGGAAAACATCATCCTAGCTGGGGATATAAATCTTACACTAAGTCAATGTAAAAAGCGAGGAGGAAATATTGTGAGGGATCTGGCCAGAGAATGGGTGGAGGAGCTGATTTGAGACTGGGATCTCTTAGACATCAAGCCAAGTAAAGGAAAATACACCTGGACTAATAGGAGAAGAGGACCTGGCCACATAGCTGCAAGATTAGACCGATTTCTCATTCAAAGTTATTTCTTGTTATTAGGTTTAGGTGCAAGCTCTGATATCCTTCCTTCAAGTGACTCTGATCATAAGCCTATAAAACTGGAATTAAAAGTGCAAAAAAATTTAGGTCCCATACCTTTTTGATTTATCCCCCTTTGGGTGCATCATAAAGATTTCTTGGACCAAGTGGAAACGGTGTGGAATTTTCTAGTAAATGGCTCTCCTTTTTTTGTTTGGGAGGAGAAATTGAGAAGAGTTAAAAGAGAGCTAAAAAATTGGGCGAACGTTTTACCCTCTCCGGCAGAAGAAATAAGGATTGCCCAGAACAACCTGGAATCCCAACAACTAAATATGGAAAATATAGAAATAACAAGGGAGAATTTGAGTACTGAAGAGGATCTCTAGTCAAAGTTCTGCAAGGCCTGTGCTCAAGAAGAGGAGTTCTGGAGACAAAAATCGCGTAGCCTTTGGTTGCAAGCTGGGGACAGAAACACCTCTTTTTTCATAAACATCCTCAAGCAAGAAGGAGCTTCAATTCAATTACAGATATTTCAGATGGAACTCAAACCTTTTCTGATTTTCCTAGCATAAACAATGCATCTCACCATCATTTTAAATATTTGTACACAGAAGACGAAGATATAAGACAAAGGCCATGTTTGACAGATCTAGTTCCTTTCAAGGTCACAGTTCAATTTAATTAGAAGCTTGTTGCATTGGTCAGTCGAAAGGAAATAAAGGAGGCTCCCCAGGCAATGGAACCAAACAAAAATCCTGGGCCAGATGGCTTCACTGCTCGCTTCATTAAAATTTGTTGGAAACAGTTAAAAAGGATCTACATAAAATGGTGTTGAAATCCCAATCCTGTCTTAAGTTAGGAGGAATCACGAACTTAACTTACTTAACATGGATTCCAAAAGAAAAGGGAGCGATATCGTTTGACAGGTTTAGAACAATCTCTCTTTGTAACATAGGTTACAAGTTGATCACTAAATTCATATCGAATCAGCTAAAATTTCTACTTCCAGATTTAATTCCTGATAATCAAGGAGGATTTGTTAAAGGACAACAAATTATGGATAATTTAATCTTAGTGCAAGAAGCGATACATTCTAGTCTCCAAAGAAAAGAAAAATGAATGGTGATGAAGTTGGACATGGAAAATTCCTTCGACGGAGTGAGGGCGCACAACTTCCTTTTTGAAGTCATGAATTTTTTGGATTTGACTCCTGGTTTATAAGTGGGATCAAGGCCTGTATTGCAGCCTTCGATTGCCCCGCTTGTGAACGGTTGAGCAACATATTTTTCAAAGCCTCTCGAGGGCTTAGACAGGGATGCCCTCTCTCACCTCTTCTCTTTGTTATTCAAGCCTCTGTTTTAGGATTTCTTCTAGAAAAAAATGCCTTGATCAAGAGTTAATGCGTTTAATGTTTGCAACAGGAGTTCGGGACCTAAATCATGCTTTGTTTGCGGATGAATCCCTCCTTTTAGGAGGAGATTCTATGATAATTGATAAAACTTTCCAAGTTGATCTAGATTATTTTTGTAAAGATTCAGGAAGTAGTGTCAATACTGGTAAATATAATATATTTGGTTGGAATTTAAGAAGTTTGGAACTTAGCTCCATTACCAGAATTTTTGGGTTCAATGGAACTACGCAATGGACCTCTTTCAAGTATCTCGGGCTGTCAATTTTCCTGAAATCCCCATGTGGTAAATATTGGCTTCCTTTTCTAAATAAATTCAAATAGAAATTGAAATCTTGGGGTACAACTTGGTTAAACTTGGCAGGAAAATTGGTTTTGATTAAGTCAGTCTTAAATATCCTGTTTATTTTCCAGAGCTCTCTCTTGCTTATTCCGGCGGGAGTCCTTCACAGAATGGAGAAATTAATTCGATTATTTTTCTGGAATGGAGGGAAAATGAATAAAAGGAGACTCCCACTTGTTAGTTGGGAAAAGGTTACAAAACCGATGTTGGAAGGTGGCCTTCAGATAAAGGATCTAAAAGCTCAAAACCTTGCGTTGGGAGCTAAAATTCTTTGGAGAAAAGTCTCGAAGAATCTAGGATGGGCTCAGAAATTCCTTTGGAATAAATAATTTCAAAATACAAGGCTCCATAGTTTAGAATTATCCCTGGAAGTTCACTTTGGCACTCCGATCTTCACTCTTTGTAAGCAAGCTCTTCCTTTGATGCAAGAAAACCTATTTTGGGTTCCTGGAAATGGAAAAAAAATAAAACTGTGGGAAGACAGAATTATGGAGGGTGATCCTTTAGCCTCTGTTCTAGAGTTGAGAAAATTAAGGCTCTGGATGACTAGGGAAGGATTTACAACATTATGGGATATTTCAGATTGGTCTAATAACACTTGGATTAGTTGGAAGAATTTGGATATTCCCCCTTATCTTCATCAATCTTGGAAAAAACTTAAGGAACTATTAATGGGAAAAGCTCCCATTGCTGCAAGGAAGAAGGACACAAGACATTGGTGTTAGCACCTGATTTTTACAGCATAAATATGGATGTGAAATATAGGGATACCTCAAAATTTCCCTGAAGAAATCTTAAATTCCCTTTATTTTTATAGTTAAGTGCTAAAGGTATGAGAAAGATTGATTTGGGGGTGTTAAATATAGGAAAACCAAAGGAAATTACAAAAAGTGCGACCAAAAGAGGTAAAAGGGACTGTAGGCCGAAGGCAAAAATCAAAACCATTAGAGACCATGCATGTTTCCACCATTGATTACGTGCACGAGGAGATCAACGATTTTCATTGATTGTTGCATATCCCAAATACGTGGGGAAATAGGGCGCAAGCGGTTGCGACAGGGAAAACTGAAAGCTACATGTCGCATACCGAAGGGATCGCAAATGGAAAGGGCAGTATGCAAAAGCAGCTTGCAGGGTGCGATACCGCCTAGGCAGAGAGGTAAGTTGTTGGCCACGTGGATGGCCAAGGCGAGCCGAAGAAGATCCTACGGTTAAAGGTTGGAGTTCGGAAAGGTGTAAGTGCAATGTGATAAAAGAATGGTTCATAATGTCCCACGATAGATCGATGGCCCACGATGATTGTCGCATAAGGAAGATGCACGATGGTTAGAGGAGGTAGTGGTCGCGATGAATAAAACCACCCGACAGGTGTTAACATCGGGGATAGTCGCAAGAGGGATAAGCGGTAACGAAAACTACTCTAAAGCCTCGAGACACCGCTTTGAAGAAATACGGCGCTGATAAAAGGACGGTAGGGATCAAAACCTGTGGGAAGATTCGATGGTGGATGATGAACGATGTCAAATCAGTAAAGTGAGAGCAGATATAACAGCCCAGATCCTTGCATAAGAGATCGACGGATAGAAAAGAGAGACAACTAGCTAAGAAGAGTGGAAGATAAGGGAAAAAGCTTATATATATATAAGCGCACATGAAAGTTGACATTTGCGTCTTGGAGCTGTCGAGGTAAGAAGCCTCCGAGCATGTGGAAGATGAGGAAGACGACAGGAGGGGTCGTTCTCAGAGCTTTTTAGTAACAGGTAGGGCCTTAGAACCCCCACTATTACCAAATCTAAGTCCGTTTATAGCAAGAAAGCAGATTAAGAACCAGTTTCTGGGAATGTTACGGTTAAATTTGCTTTCGGAGATAGGGTTTGGATGCATTTGATGCAGAGTCCCGGCTGTCGGTGCCTGAAATTAAGAAGAGATTGGAGGGTTTAGGCATGCATAAGGAGGTTCATTTGTGTGCGCATTAAATGCCTCCATTGGTTGGGAGTTTTCTGGAACTCCTGCATCCCAAATACTTGAAGCCGAGGGCTTTTTTGAAAGGTCCAGTTTTTCCCCTGAGAACTGCCAAACTTTCTTCAACCACCTATGTTAAGCCTAACCTAGAAGTCGAAGAAACCCCCTACCCTTTAAATGTCATCCCTTTTAATGGAAATACCCCATTTGGTCCTCTCTTTGATACCTGGGAACGCAACATCATCCACTGGCCCACTTGAAAAAGACTCAATAGCAGCCCTCGCCCTAGCTAGTATGCCCGAGAAACTCTCACAGCAGGGGATGGTGAACCTATGGATGGGGACAGTGGGGGTAAGAAATCATTTAAGGGATAGAAGGTAGAAGAGCTAGAGCAGTGGGTGAAAAAGGTGCAGGGAAAAGAATAAATTACTTGTGCAGGCTATCAGCTGGCCTAAAGGTTGCGAACGTGATGTGACCCACGCCATTCGACGGTCAAGATGAAAATAAGGTTAATATCTATGGTGTAGATTTGACTAGATAGATAGTCGGCTTAAATTCATCTCTACTACCACCAAAACTATTGAAGATAGGGCGGGGGCCACCTCAGCACCATCGCATACTTTTCTACCTTGCCGCAAATCCTGGTTAAGCATGTTTCATGTCAGCTCAAGCTTTGGACATAATTTTCGCTCGATTGGGAGATTCAGGCAAGTCATCATGGTAAGGGCGATCGCACGTAACTGCCATCATTGTCACAACCATTACAGACATGACCCCTACGTCCCCTGTTCGAAATCGGTATATGGGAAAGGTGGTGCACCTGGCAGTGCAAGCATCTTTCAGCTAGAGTTTGATCATGGAGAGGGAGCAGGAATCCAAAGTGGTCTTTATGCTCTAGTAGGCGTGGTCTGAGGTGGAGGAGGAACATGCTCCTTTGTCTCTTGTGATATTCAACCATGTGGAAATTAGCACCACCAGCGAAGATGAAGAGCGATGGGTATGCAAAAGGGTTCGACGTCGGGGAAAGAAGGATACCCCTGAAGAGAAATGAGACATCCACCAGGACATGGAGATTCTCAAGGATTTCATAATATCCACTGAAGAAATGCCACCTCCTCCTCCGGCAGAAGAATCGCAGGCAAACAGCTCTTTGAAAGTGGAAGACTTCTTTGATCTGCAGGGCCAATTGAAGACTCAGGAATAAGGTGGCATCCTGCTCATGATATTCCTGTTTCCCGTCTTAATCAATCTTTTTGAACTTGACACGTATGTAATATTTCCAAATTTTGAGGCTGTCAAGGTGGCAACATAATTTTAATTATTTCCTAAGAACAAATTCGAGGTGGAGAGCCTATAAAAGCATTGTAATAGAAGATCTAAGGGTTGGAAAATCATTCGGCTAAGGCGAGGGGGATAGAGCTCTGTTTTAGAACTATTTTAATACAATTGGCAATGCCTATGGCAGACATTTTGAAGAGATTCATGTGTTTCTTTACTTGTAATCTGTTTTTATCTCTTCTCTATGTGCTCGTACTTCCTTTTATGCATTTACATTATGTTTTCCCTTTCATATTTGAGATCAGTGTAGAATAGCTTAAAATTATTGGAAACAAGCTCTGGTTATTATCTCAGGTCTTCACTAAATATTGCTACTAAAGTTGATATCGAATTCATCTTTGTTGGATGCTCATATCAATGGTATTTTCTTACTTTCTTCTTTTATCACCAGAAAATAGCGTTGCGACAGCAAGAGGGTGGCTACCTTTCCTCTATTTTAATAGTCCGTACTATGGCACTGCTGTCTGATCTTCACATTGTGTCTTGACTCCATCGCCCAAGGTCTATGCTCTCGATTGACCCACCAAACTTTACAACCAACTGTCCCATCAGAAGTCTGACCTTCTGTGAATGTTTTTATTGAATATCTCGGATTGGAAGGTTGTGTATTCCCTCATTGATAATTTTTCAGTCTTCTGCAGAATGTTGTATGGTTATTATTGTAAAGATCATGAAGAGTTTTCAGTATTTTGTGAATATGGAGAGAGCCCTCTCTACTTGTACTGGGTCAGTAGCACAAGCTAAAGTGGTTAGTGGTTACCCTGATTCTGCCTCTCTACAACCTGGAGGTACATTTTGGGTGATAACAGTTGGGGTACAAAATCTGGTTCATACACCGTTGCACAGGGATACAAGCTTCTCAAGGCAATCCCAAACGTTCCTCCCAATCCAGCGGTTTGGGTTGGAATTTGGAAAGAAAAAATCATACCCAAAATTGATCTATTCATATGGAATCTGGGGCATAATAGCATTCTTATTGGAAAAAATATTCAAAAAGAGGTTTTCATGGAGCCTCTCGATGTCCATTCTACCAAAATCAGGAAGAAAATTCAATGCATTTGTTTTTGGAGTGATAGTTTGCAAAAGAAATCTGGACTGAGGCGTTGGATTTTTGGAAAAATAAAATAATAATTCCCTATTCTGTCACATCCCTGCTAGAAAACTGGAGCTCTCTATACCTCGGTACACTATACTCCAATGGTTAGTTCAAGTTGGGATGGCTAGAACTTCCAAAGTTTATTTGTTGGAAAATATTGCTTGCAAGGAACTCCCGCATCTTTCAAGATAAATATTTGAAACCGCTACAACTTTTGTCAAAAGCAAAAATTATTTTAAAAGATTTCTTTCAGGGAAAGGTTGGGCAGTATGCTATTAGTTTTGTAACCCAAGAAGAGAAATATTGGGGAATCCAGCTCAGTTTGAATATCCCATCCGATGAAGGATCAACTAAGAAAGTGGAAGACTGGAAAATCATATTAGAATGCAAGAATTTCATGAAGTGGAGGAAAAGCTCTGAAATACATAATCTCTTTTTCAATGGTGCGGCCAAAGGAAACCCAGGGAAGGCAGCAGGGGGATGGATTATTCGAAATCCTCATGAAACTTTTGAATATAGATATCCTTGGGGACTGGTTCACATTACTAATAATCAAGCTGAAGCTTTGGACCTATTACAAGATTTACGACAAATTAGAAAGAAAGGAATAGATCAAGCTAGAATAATTGGAGATTCGCACAATCTCATATGCCTTCTGGTGAAGAATTCGATCCCAAAATATTTACGATTAAAAATACTAGTCACCAGAATAAAGTATTTAGCCTCTTCCTTTTCAAGTCTTCAATTTTTCCATGTACTTCGTGCCAACACTAAAGAGGCGGATTGTGAAGCCAACAAGGAAGTCTTACTTCAAGCGGGATCTCTCCTCAGTAGTGACATGGGAGATGAATGGGACCCTCTTCCTTGACGTGTTTCAGCTGGCAGCATCAACGCGTGTCTTCATGATGGTTGACGGGTGGCATGTTAGATATTGTAAAGAATTCGAAGCCAGTAAGCTTGCAACTGAAGGCTTGGTCCCAACGAAAATAATAAGCTCGTTTTCATTTTTTTTTGTCTTTTGTTGCAGCAATTTGTTTGTATTAGGCATATAGTTATCATTTTGGCAATTGCCAGACTTCTAGAAGTCAAGAAGCTATGCATCTCTAGCGTAATTGTTTTCAAAATTATTCTAGAAGACAGACTTTGGGCCCTTAAAGTAGATTTTGTAAACATCCCAATGCTTTGGAAGCTAGTTCTTTTAAATATATAAATTATAATCGTTTCTGTAAAATAATAATAATAATATTCTTAAAATAATATTTTTTTATTAAAATTAAACTATTATATTATTTCATTCATAACTAAACCCCTCACTCTTTGAGATAGTTGAATCCAAGGTTGAATTCAATCCAAGGTTGACTTCAATCCAAGGTCAAATTCAATCCAGTCGTTGACTTCAATCTATTAATAATATTAACATTAATGACTTCAATAAATGGTTGACTTCAATTGATAGTTTACTTAAACCCATGGTTGACTTCAATCCAAGGTTGACTTTGAACAACATTTTTAAAAGTGGTTGATTGAATTTGAACCATGGTTGAATTCAATCCACAATCACATTTTTTAAAGTGGTTGATTAAGTTTGAACCATGGTTGACTTCAATCCACAACCACATTTTTAAAAGTGGTTGACTGAATTTGAACTATGGTTGAATTCAATCCATAGTTAAATTTTAAGCAAGGTTGACTTCAATCCATAGTTTATTTTTAAGCAAGGTTTAATTCAATCCATTGTTGATTTAAATCCATAGCTAACTTCAATCCATAGTTTCTTTAAGCAGGTCTGACTGGAATCCAAGGTCGAATTCAATCCATGGTTGACATCAATCCATAGTTGAATTCATTCCAAGTTTGAGTTCAACCATATTTGGCTTCAATCCATACTTGACTTCAATCTAAGTTCGACTTCAATCCATAGTCAACTTCAGTTGATTTTAATCAAAGGTTGAAGTCAATCCAATGTTAACTTCAATCCATAATTGACTTCAATCCAAGGTTGACTTCAATCCATGGTTGACTTCAATCCAAGGTTGACTTCAATCCTTAACTACATTTTAAAAAGTGGTTTATTGACTTTGAACCATGGTTGAATTCAATCCATAATTGACTTTTAAACAAGGTTGACTTCAATCCATAGTTTATTTTTAAGCAATGTGGACTTAAATCCATAGATGAATTCAATCCAAGATTTAATTCAATCTATTATTGACTTCAATCCAAAATTGACTTTAGTCCATAGTAGAATTTTAAGCAATGTTGACTTCAATCCAGGTTGAATTCATCCCATGGTTGAATTCAATCCATAGTTGACATCAAGCTAAGTTTGACATCAATACACAATTGACTTCAATTCATAGTAGACTTTCAAGTAAGGTTGACTTTAATCAAAGGTTGACTGCAATCTAAGCTTGACTTCAATCCAAGGTTGACTTTTGTAACAACCTCAATTTACACTAAAATTGGAAAGAAATAAAACTTGATGAAAATACGATGCATAACCTTTTCAATTAGGATATAAATATAATAATTAAACTTCTTAAACTCAATATTATGCATTGATTTATAGAATATATTTAACATGCTCCTTTATAACCAAAGCAACCCGATTTGTCTTTTAATCTTTATCTTGAAACAAATTATCCAACATATTAGTGTAACCCAATGTATACCTATCTCATATATGAAAATTGTTAGAACATTATTACACCTTTATATCATTGTCTAATATTAATTTGGTGATTATTTGGTCCAAAACATGGTTAATGATGTTAATCCAAGGTTGTTAGAATTTTGTTGGGGCATTTATGACACATTCCACCACCTAAGGGCCCAATTTGGGTCAAATTAGTTGTTAGGTGTCCTCATTTATGGCCACCTCCCTCATTTATTCCCACTACCTGAGTGAGGTGCGTCCTTATCCCATGATTTATGGATCTGTCTTTGACCTGAGGTGCCCATGCATTGAATGTGGTCATTTTTCCCCCTCTTTGGAAGTCTTGGCCTGTCATTGGCCACCTACACTCCACCAAATCCTGACCCACTCATGTGCCACCATCATTAATGCCTTCCCATGCCATCCCAACATTTAGTTTGAAAATTCGTGACAGTTTGAGGTGATTTGGGAGACTTTTGTTCAACCTAGGGGGGATTAAGGTCCAATGTAAGCTAGCCACTTGTATCTCATTCTGATGCCTCCAAAGGCTCACAATTTTTCCTAATTGTTATATAATGAATATCACAACTCATTTTTGGGTTGGATGGTTAATAACAAACCTGCTATTTGATCATTTGTGTTTGGTTTTTTTATCATATGTGTGTTCAAAGTGCTTCTTTTACACTATTTTCTGCATACTTATCCAAATTTATTAATTGTGAGGATATCATTAGCTAGTATATCCTACCGTGATTTAAATTTCACATGGTATCAAAGCTATTGGATATTCTAGTCGAACCAAGACTGCTTCAAGAAGTGCACTAGAAGAAGTGGAGCAACCACAGAAGTCCCTAGGGCCATTTCCTTGAAGCCGTTGGAGCAATCCTTTGGAGTCTACCTAGGGTGTAACGCACTCCCGAATGTTCCTTTTGTCAATGCAGGGTTCGAATTAGCTAGTTAGGATCCCCTCTTGAGTGATTGAGTGTTTGCATTGCAGGTTTACAATGTTCTTTGTCACCTAGTGTGCAAGCTACAAAATGGAGAAGTCTCATGTCATCTTGCTCACTCTGTTCAACTACTTTGAGTGGAAGGACGAAATGATAATCTAGTTAAGATCCAAGTGTCTCTTCAGAGTTACCATGGGGATTGAAACTGAGCCAAATTCTGCAATAGAGAAGTCAGATTTCTTGAACAGAATGGATGAAGCTTTTGGCATGCTTTGTCTCGGCATTTCAATAGACCTCTTGTTCCATATTGAAATTATCACTAATCCAAATGAAGTGTGGCTCCATATTGAGTCATTGTTTGGGAATATTGATGAGATGAGGGGCCACCAACTTGAGAATGAGTTGATATCACCTAGCCCAAGCATTTTCGAAACTATCCAAGACTTCTTCACCAAGTTCAAATCCTTGGTCTTGCAGCTCAAGCAATGTGGCATTGAGAAGAAGGCCGAACAATTGGTGTTGTCCATACTTTCGAAATTGGTCATGATTACTTTGTGTTTTTTTATACATTTCATTTCCACCAAGCTCACTGTTCGAAACTAGAAGATGCCATCTTTGGCAGATTTCATGGAGATGCTTACACAAGAACAAGATAAGTTGGTCCTAATGGGTGCCATCAAGCAAAAGGATCAATTTCTTGCAGCCAGGGATTCAAAGCAAGCAAGAGGAAAGCAAAATCCCAAGGGTTCGAAGAAGCAAGAGAAGAAGAAAGAAAAGGTGAATCCCAAATCTTCTGATGGGGGTTTAAATCCTATCAAGGAGAAAGGAAATAATAAAGATAAGACCAAATGCACTTACTGTCAAAAGGGTTGGCACTCTGAAAGTGCATGCATGAAGAATACCATTGACATGATGACCCATCTCCTTCAGAAAAATAACATTCCTCTTCCATAAATTTCAAAGAAGAAGGAGGGTGTTTCTGAAGACAAGGAGAGGTGTCCTGCATTGATGGCTAGTACCTCAACATATTCTTTTTTCATCATAGATTCAGGTGCCTCAAGGAACATGGCTTCTGCAAGAGAAATTTTCTCTACTCTTTCACCTTACAGTGGTCCTCCTATTCTCATGAGTGATGATTCAGATATCCTAGCAAGAGGCATTGGGAAGATCAATCTAGACAATGGGTACTTCAACAATGTGTTGTATGTGCCTTATCTTGCAGCAAATATTCTCTCTGTGTACAAAATGACCCACACTGGTTCGGCCAAGAGAATGATTTTCACTCAATAAGATGTGGAAATTTCTGAATTTTCTATAGGAAAAGTGGTAGCAGTTGGTGTTGCGGATCATGAGATAAGAATGTGGAAATTTCTGAATTTTCTTACTCCTCTCCTAATGTACTTATTTCACATGCTAATTAGGTCAGTAGAATTTGGCATGAGAGGTTTGGACACCTCAACTACATATATCTTCATGCATTGAGCAAAGAAAACATGGTTGAATGACTTCCAAACATCAGATTTTCCAAAGGCACTTACAAAGGGTGCATTGTTGGGAAGCATGCAGACTGCAAGTATGAGAAGGGGAAGGAAAAAAGAGATGCTCATCCTCTTGGTTTGGTACATTCAGATGTGATAGGACCTCTTCCTACAACCTCCTATGGAAATTCAAAGTATGTATTAACGTTCATTGATGATTTTTCAAGGTACTGTTGGGTATTCTTTCTCAAGCAAAAATATGAAGTCTTCCATTCATTCAAAGTTTTCAAAGCTTCGGTAGAGAACTTCAATAGAAGGTAGATAAAGGTATTAAGGACTGATAATGGAAGGTAATATGTCAATAAGGACCTGCAAGAGCTATTTGAAGAAGATGGCATTCAAATGCAACATTTTATGCCTTACAAACCCCAACAGAATGGTGTTGCAGAGTGTAAGAATAGAGCATTGAAGGAGATGGCCACATGTATGATGGAGGCTAAGTCCTTGTCTCCTAAAATATGGGTTGAATCCATTTATTGTGCCTCATATGTTCAGAACAGAGTACCGCACTAAGCCTTGAAAGGCAAGACTCCATTCGAGGATTGGATGGGACACAAGCCTGATGTGTCTCATCTCAGGGTGTTTGGCTCAAGAGCATGGGATAGAATACCTCCAGAGAAGAGAAAGGTCTTGCAGCCCCAAAGAAAGGAGTCCATCATGGTTGTATATGCATAAGATGCAAATGGATACAAGCTCTTTGACCCCTCATCCCAAAATACTTTCATTGAGAGTAGTGTTCAGTTCGAAGAAGAGCCCATGCATGCAGCTGAACAAGGAGAAGGGGAATGCTCAAACCCCCCACCCGAAGAGGATGTAAGTGATGATTCATATTCTGATATTTCTGATTTTGATGTTGAGTATGAAGATGATGACATGCGTGCATATCATGACCCTCCTAAAGGTCCCAAGTGGGATGATAAAACCATACAAGCAGCTAGTGAACTTGCAGGTGATCCAAAAGAACCAAGGAAGACTAGATCGCAGTTTAACAATGCATTGTCTTCTTGTGATTCAAATATTCATGGGAGGTATTTTCTCATGGTTGGATATGATCCACATTCATATGAAGAAGCATCATATGATCCAATATGGAAAACGACCATGCAATAAGAGAACAAGTCTCTCCATGACAATGAAAGTTGGGAGTTGGTCCCTCTTCCTTCCAAGATGAAGCTAGTGCAATGCAAGTGGGTGTATAGGACCAAGATGGCTGCTGATTGTTCTGATCTAAAGTATAATGCTAGATTGATATCTAAATGCTTCTCTAATTTCCATGGAGTGGACTACATAGATACATTCACACCCATGGCAAAGATGGAATCAATCAGGATAGTTTTGGCCATTGCAACTTCCAAGCGATGGGAGGTTCATCACATGGATGGGAAGAGTGCTTTTCTTCATGGGGATATTCATGAGGAGATATATAGGAAGAATCCTAAAGGTTTCATTGATAATCCATCACTTTTTTTCATGTTGAATAAGTCCCTCCATGGTCTCAAACAAGCTCCAAGAGCTTGGTATGCCAAGATGGACAATTTTATGCTATCACAAGGCTTTGAGAGATGCAAATATGATCCAAATGTTTACATGAAGCATGTTAGTGACCTTATTTTTATTATTCTATTGTAGTTTGATGATCTCTTGATCATTGGTAGTTGCATTGCATAACTAGGCTCAGTTAAAGCTGCATTACACAATGCATTTTCCATGTCAGATCTAGGATTGTTGAAACAATTTTTTGGTTTGGAGATTAATCAATCTAATGAAGGGATCAAACTTTCACAATCAAAGTAGGCTTCTTATCTACTACAAAATTTCAACTTGGATGAATGTAAGGATGATAAGTTTCCCTTCCTTTCAGGGGTAAAGCTTCATGATTGGGGTTCCTCACCATTTGTTGACAGTTCGCTGTATAAACAGCTAGTTGGGAGCTTATTGTATCTCAGTCACTCTCGACTAGATTTGTCTTATGCAGTAGGAGTTGTTGCTAGATACATGCAATAGCCTCATGAGATCCATTGGAAGGATGCAAAAAGGATCTTGCTGTTAAATTTTTAGTATTAAATCACAATACTATAGGATCTTTGCTGAGAGAATAACATCTACAGTATATCAATGCATGACAATCATAATATGACAAGCATCACAAGAATCAAAAGCATAGAGACAAGAGACACAGAGTTTCTGTGGGGAAAACCATAAGGTGAAAAACCCCACAACTTCCTCAGAGATAGAGAGAGCAATGGCTCAACCAAAATACAACCAAATAATACAGAGATAGTCTCCTAGCAGATGATCCTCCTCCTCCTCACTAGTGCGCCACTTTTCAGAGAGAGAGATAGATACTTTTCCGAGTGAGTAAAATAGAGATCTCCTATCTCTATTTATACTCACCTTTTTGCCCAGTGACCTACTGGGGCCGACTTGTCTACTTGAGTACATCCACATTATATTATATATTAATTAGGGCCGACCCCATAAGGTGGTCTAATAACCCATCGGCAAGTACACCCACTTGCGACACTTGTCAATCCACATGACGACACTTCCTTATAGAGGAATAACACATCTCTTATAAGGGTACAATAAATATATATATAATACACAGATGAAATACATTCCGAAGTTACATATACATCAACACTCCCTCTTAACTAGGAAGGTATTTCTCGACACAGATCTGCTAGACAAGTCTTCTTCTCTGGATCATCGTCATCGATGCATCGTCATCATCATCGTCACTGCTGCTGCTATCTCATCCAATCTCTGTCTCTACTCGTCATAGGAAGTTCTACAGAGCCAGTCCTTTTTCATACTGGATGTAGGCCCACCACTTGCAGGTCTTCGTCATCACTAGCCATACTGTGGAATCCTCAGGACTTTTACGTGCATCACAAAACCTCGCAAGAGCATCCCAGGCTGTTACGAGCACACAGCTCTACCTATAGGATCTCCCAGGGCAACGAATTACATGTGACCTCACCACAAAACCTCGCAAGAGCATCCCAGGCTGTTACGAGCATACAGCTCTACCTATAGGATCTCCCAGGGCAACGAATTACATGTGGTCATGGCAAAACCTCGCAAGAGCATCCCAGGACTGATTACGGGCACACAGCCCAACCTATCGGATCTCCCAGGGAAACGAATTACATGCCATAGGACAAAACCTCGCAAGAGCATCTGCCAGATATCCCAGGGCAACGAATTACATGCCATAGGAAAAACCTCGCAAGACTATCTGCAGATCTCCCAGGGCAACGAATTACATGTCCTCCCAGAGCAAAACCTCGAAAGAGCATTTTCCAGATGTCCCAGGGCAACGAATTACATGCCATAGGAAAAACCTCGCAAGACCATCTGCAAATCTCCTAGGGAAATGAATTACATGCTCATCTGCACAACCTGATCCACGGCCACAGAGTATCAACCTGATACTCACCATACATCATCCTGATGTATCCATGATCATCCTGATCATCATCACTGCAACGTCCTGCTGCATGTCATCTGGAGCAACATCCTGAAGCTCGTCATCTATGATCATCCTGATCATCATCACTGCAACTTCCTGCTGCATGTCATCTGGAGCAACATCCTGAAGCTCGTCATCTATGATCATCCTGATCATCATCACTGCAACGTCCTGCTGCATGTCATCTGGAGCAACATCCTGAAGCTCGTCATCTATGATCATCCTGATCATCATCACTGCAACGTCCTGCTGCATGTCATCTGGAGCAACATCCTGAAGCTCATCATCTATGATCATCCTGATCATCACTGCAACATCCTGCTGCATGTCATCTGGAGCAACATCTTGAAGCTCGTCATCTATGATCATCCTGATCATCAATGAAACATCCTGCTGCATACCAAGTATCTACCTGATACATATCATCATACATGATCCTCCTGATCATCAATGTATCCACCTGATACAAATACAAAACATATGATATATATCACCATACATGATCCACCTGATCATACAATGTATCCACCTGATACATATACAGATACATGGTCCAAGCATCCAACATGATGCATATAAAATACATACACATGATCCAACTGATCATATCCAGCATCCAACATGATGCGTACATACATACATAAAATGATCCAACTGATCATATCCAGCATCCAACATGATGCGTACATACTTACATAAAATGATCCAACTGATCATATCCAGCATCCAACATGATGCATACATACATACATAAAATGATCCAACTGATCATATCCAGCATCCAACATGATGCGTACATACATACATAAAATGATCCAACTGATCATATCAAGCAGAAACTAGAACATCATCCTGATGTTCATCATCCAGCGCTTACATCCACAGCCATGTGAAGGATCCTCCTTCCAACATGCTTGGAATGGCTTCAGCAGATGTGTCCATCACTTCTTCCTCGAAGTGTCTTCGATCTGAATAACGCCAAGCCTCTCTCTGAAGTACTCAAACTTCACCCTGGCTAGTGGCTTCGTCAACACATCTGCAATCTGCTCGTCCGTCGCAACATACAGGAGCTTCACAGCTCCTCTCTGCACCATATCCCTGATATAGTGGTATTTGATCTCTATGTGTTTCGACCTGTCATGAAACACTGGGTTCTCGGACAGCTTCACACAACTCTGGTTATCACAGAAGATACCAGTAGCTTCCAACGGGAGATCAAATAACTTAGACAGTAGCTTCCGTAGCCATACTGCCTCACAACTAGCTGAACAGGCTGCAACATACTCTGCCTCAGCTATACTCAGTGCTACGCAGGACTGCTTCCTGCTAAACCAAGAGACCACACCTGATCCCATACTGAAGCAACACCCAGATGTGCTCTTCCTATCTGCAGCACTGCCAGCCCAATCTGAATCAACATAACCCTGCAGGTTAAACTTTTGATTCGCCTCATATCTGAGCCCATAATCCACTGTACCCTTCAGGTACCTCAGAACATGCTTTACAGCAACCAGGTGAACACTCCTCGGATCCGTCAGGAACTGGCTCAATGTGTTCACAGCAAAGCAAATATCTGGTCTCGTGTTCGTCAGGTACATCAAGGACCCAATAATCTGACGATACATAGAAACATCAACTGGCTCAGATGAAGCATCACAAAGAAGCTTCAGATTCGATGCCATAGGTGTGGCCATGGCTTTGCAATCCATCATCCCAAATCTCTTCAGGATATCTACTGTGTACTTCCCTTGACCAAGGAAGATCCCACCTGCATTCTGCCACACCTCCATACCTAGGAAATAGTGCATCATTCCCAAATCTTTCATATCGAATTCAGCTGCAAGCTTCCTCTTGGTATCTGCAATCATTCTGTCATCTCCTGTCACAAATAGGTCATCCACATATAGTAGTAGAATCACAGGATTCCCTTCCTCAACCTTGTAGTAAAGGTTGGAATCCGCTTTACTCTTGGTAAATCCCAAACTAGATAGGAAACTGTCCATCCTACCATACCAGGTTCTGGGAGCTTGCTTCAAGCCATACAAGGCTTTCTTTAATCTGCATACATAAGATTCCCTGTCATGTATTTCAAAGCCGAGTGGCTGTTCCACATATACTTCCTCTTCTACTACACCGTTCAGGAAAGCAGTCTTGACATCCATCTGGTGTATCTTCCATTTCATTGCTGCAGCCAGGGCAAGTACTGTTCTGATGGAAGTATATCTGGCTACAGGTGCAAAGGTTTCTTCATAGTCTATTCCTTCCTTCTGAGAGAAACCACGAGCTACGAATCTTGCTTTATATTTTTCCACACTGCCATCTGCAGCATGCTTGATTTTGTAGATCCACTTGGAAGTCACAACAGACTTCCCTTTAGGTCTTGGGACAACATCCCAAACATCATTCTTCATAATTGATTGGTATTCCTCAACCATAGCATCCTTCCATTCTTTCTTTTCTGCTGCCTCTTCGTAACTGGAAGGCTCTTTGTTCATGATGTCACAGAGTAAAGCAACATAACTGGTGTGTGATCTGGTTCTCTTCTTTTCTCTGTGTTCTTCTTCTGGAATGCCAAATCTTTCTGCATCATGAATGAGCTCTCTAGCCCATACAGGTTTCCTCTTGTGAGAGTTATCCTCACGGTGTGGATCTACAGGTTCTTGTGGATCTTCAAACTCACGAGCAGTTTCTGGAACTGCTTCAGTCATGGTAGTGTCCTGAAATCTTGTTTCCTTAGGTTCTTCATAAACTTCGGTAGGTTCCTTTCTTGATTTGATGAATGCTGAATTCTCATCAAATGTTACATCCCTGCTGACATCAATCTTCTTGAACCCTGGAAAATATATTCTGTAAGCCTTCGAGCTTTCACTATAACCCACAAAGATGCCCTTCTTTCCCGAAGGATCTAGTTTAGTCCTCTTCTCCTTTGGGACATGAGTGTATACTGGACAACCAAATATTCTGAGGTGGCTGACTTCAGGTTTCTTACCAGAAAAGACTTCTTCTGGTGTCTTGTTGTCCAAAATCTTGTGGGGTGTTCTATTCTGCACATATACAGCTGTTCTAGCTGCTTCTGCCCATAGATGCATAGGAAGATCCTGGTCATGCAACATTGCCCTTGCTGCTTCCATGATAGTTATGTTCTTCCTTTCTGCAACTCCATTCTGTTGAGGATTATAAGGAGCAGTCAACTCCCTCTTAATCCCGGAATCACTGCACAGCTTCTTGAAGTCATTTGAGGTGAATTCTCCACCATTGTCAGATCTAAATGTCTTGATTTTTTTGTCAGTTTGATTCTCCATCAAGGTTTTGAATTCCTTGAATTTATCAAACACCTCATCTTTTCCCTTCAAGAATTATACCCAAGTCTTCCTGGAGAAGTCATCAATAAATGATACATAGTAAACATACCCACTTAGGGAACTGGATGACATGGGGCCACATACATCTGAGTGGATGATTTCCAGGATGTCTTTTGCCTTGCTTTCACTGCTTGGGAAAGCCTTCTTAATGTTCTTACCTTTTGCACATCCTTTGCAAACACCTTCATGTTTGGTCTTGATTTCAGGAAGACCTTCTACAGCCTTGCTTGCAATTGGAAGTGCTCTATAGTGCATGTGAGCAAGTCTCCTATGCCAAATTTCACTGGGCTCCATGGATTCATGTACCATGGCATGTTCAGGTTGACCCTTTAATTTATACAAGCCTCCCTCTTGCTCTCCAATCACTACTGCATCATCAATAGTCTTTCCCTTTGGCCACATTAGAACTTGGCCATCAACAAATGCAACCCTCATACCTTTTGCATCTAAAGCAGAGATGGAGAGTAAGTTTTTCTTGAGTCCAGGTACATACAGTACTTCTTTCATCTTCAATGATTTTCCAGAATCTAGGTTGTAGGAGGCTTCACCACTTCCTTTGATTGGATATTGATAATCATCCCCAAGTTTCACCTTATGGGGTGATTCATGTTCAGAAAGGTTCACAAAGGATTCCTTGAACCCAGTCATGTGTTTGGAAGCCCCACTATCAATCAACCAATCATTACAACCATGGGAGATGGTACCAGTGAGTGCAGAGATCAGAACATACTCTTCTTCACTTGATGAATCATCATCACTACTACTTTCTGCCTTAGCCTTCTTCTTTGGGGGTTCATCATCTTCAGCAGCATGAGCATGAAACCTTCTTTTGCTGCCCTTCTTCTTCTTACTAGGATTTTTGTTATTATCCCTTTTGTTCTTAGGAAAATCTGAAGCAAAGTGACCCTTCTCATTGCATGTGAAACATCTTAGGTCTTTCCTGTTCTTCTTTTGATGGGACCTATTGAGGCGAGAGGGATCCTTCTTGATTTTGCTTCTTTTGGTGTGAGCTGCAAGAGCTTGATCTTCTCCTCCCATCTTTTCCTCACGAGCTATAAGTCTAGCTTCTTCTTGAGAGCATTCTTCCCGAAGTCTACTGAAGGAGATCAACTTCTTCCTTGCACAAATTCCTTGAATAAAGGAATCGCATGACCTGGGTAGGCCATTTAGAGTAGTCATCACCACCTCACCATTCTCCACCATTTCATCTACTGCTTCTAATTGTTCCTTGATCTGAGAGACCCTTGAAAAGTAAGATTGAATGGTTTCTCCATTCTGAAACTTTACTGCTTTCAATTGGTTCCGCAGGGTCATCTTCCGATTTATGTTCTTTCCTTCAAATAGCTTGGTTAAAGATTCAAACATCTCTTTGGGTGTCTTGAGAGAAGACACATGGGGTATAAGATGGTCTTTGATAGAATCAGCAATGATTCTCTTTGCCTTGACCAAGTTCTTCTTGTGCAATACCTTGGCCTCGTCATCCTCTGGGATAGGGATGTCTTCTTTCACATATAAGTCCAACTCATTCTCTTCCAGGATTAGCCCAATCCTATACTTCCAGGCTCGGAAGTTATCAGCCCCTTCAAGCTTATCCTCAAGCTTGGTGTGAAGAGACATCTTTAAGAGTACTTCAAATGGAAATAGAAGAGATTTAGAACTTACCACTTGAAGTGCTGAAAACTGGATCTGGTCCCGGATTAGGGTTTGTCAGAGAAACCCTAGAAATTCAAAATGTGAATTTCAAAATTCCGAAAGGATAGAAAGATGCGCCTTGGAGAGCTGATCAGCCTAGTACATTCAGAATTTGAGATCAGCAAAGTCTTGCCTTCAGAATTTCCTTTTTGTCCTCCCGGGTTCACTGGGGAGAGCCCTGAATTAGGGTTTGAGTTTCCCGGAGATCTACCCAGCCAAAAATCTCGATCCAAAGCTCAAACCTTCGATTTTTGCAAGGAGCTTCCAGCTGTACCTTCAGTTTCCAGAAATTCCTATTTTTGTGGAAACCCTAATTTTTAGGGCCAAAACTGAAAATGCTCGGAACTGAAATCTGATTGGACAGAAAGATGCACCTTGATGAGTAGATCCAATCTACTATACTGAATTTCAAAAATCTGTGGAGAGAAACCCAATAAACAAGGAATACAAGCTTCCGTCACTGCAAAATGTCTTCTTCTCAGTTAAGCTCTGATACCATGTTAAATTTTTAGTATTAAATCACAATACTATAGGATCTTTGCTGAGAGAATAACATCTACAGTATATCAATGCATGACAATCATAATATGACAAGCATCACAAGAATCAAAAGCATAGAGACAAGAGACACAGAGTTTCCGTGGGGAAAACCCTAAGGTGAAAAACCCCACAACTTCCTCAGAGATAGAGAGAGCAATGGCTCAACCAAAATACAACCAAATAATACAGAGATAGTCTCCTAGCAGATGATCCTCCTCCTCCTCACTAGTGCGCCACTTTTCAGAGAGAGAGATAGATACTTTTCAGAGTGAGTAAAATAGAGATCTCCTATCTCTATTTATACTCACCTTTTTTCCCAGTGACCTACTGGGGCCGACTTGTCTACTTGAGTACATCCACATTATATTATATATTAATTAGGGCCGACCCCATAAGGTGGTCTAATAACCCATCGGCAAGTACACCCACTTGCGACACTTGTCAATCCACATGACGACACTTCCTTATAGAGGAATAACACATCTCTTATAAGGGTACAACAAATATATATATAATACACAGATGAGATACATTCCGAAGTTACATATACATCAACACTTGCATTATGTGCAAGGAACCAAGCCGTTTGGGATACACTATGAAGTTGGTTCATCACTTGAACTAGTTGGTTTTACTGATTAAGATTAGGCTAGAGATAGCACTGACCGGAAGTCCAGTTCTGGTTATGTCTTTATGATTGCACATGGTCCCATTTTCTAGTCTAGCAAGAAGTAGCACACCATTTCCTTATCATCAGCTGAGGCCGAATACAAGGGAGCAGTGAATGCATCTACACAATGTGTGTGGTTGCAAGGTATTCTTGGAGAGTTTGGCTTTGCATTTGATTCACCCACAGTCAATTGGTGTGATAATCAAAGTGCAATCAAGATATACATTGATCTAGTAGAGAGATAGAGGAACAAGCACATAGAGATACACATGCACTACATCAGAGGCTTGGTTCATGACCAGAGTATTGCCTTGCAGTATTTCCCTTCTGTTGAGCAAACTACTGATATCTTCACCAAGAGTTTCACTGAGAAGACCTTCACCTACCTTAGATCACTCCTTGGGGTGGGTGATGCATGGTGAAGACTGGTATATTTTACATATTTTGTTTCATGTCCATTTTTTAGGCGAGGTTTTATTTCCCATGTAGGTTTCCTCCTTACATTGGTTACATGGACTAATAAAAATTGTTGTTGTAAGAGGTGACTTGAGCCTTAGTTTCCAAGGCCTCATTTTTGTTTTGGCTACATAAGTCTAGCTTAAGGGGGGGTGTTATAACATTATTACACCTTAGGACCATAGTCGAATATTAATTTGGTGATTATTTGGTCCAAAACATGGTTAATGATGTTAATCAAAGGTTGTTAGAAGTTTGTTGGGGCATTTATGACACATTCCACCACCTAAGGGCCCAATTTTGGTCAAATTAGCTGTTAGGATACCTCATTTATGGCCACCTCCCTCATTTATTGCCACTACCTGAGTGAGGCATGCCCTTATCCCCTGATTTATGGATCTGGCTTTGACCTTAGGCGCCCATGCATTGAATGTGGTCATTTTCACCCCTCTTTGGCATTTTTGGCCTATCCTTGGCCACCTACACTCCACCAAATCCTCACCCACTCATGTTCCACCATCATTAATTCCTTCCCATTCCATCCCAACATTCATATTGACAATTTGTGACATTTTTAGGTGATTTGGGAGACTATTGGTCAACCTAAGGGGGATTGAGGTCCAATGTAAGCTAGCCACTTGTAGCTCATTCCGATGCATCCAAAGGCTCACGATTTTTCCCAAATGTTATATAATGATGATCACAACTCATTTATGGGTTGGATAATTGATAGTAAACCTACTATTTGATCATTTGTGTCTGGCTTTTGATAATTTGTGTGTTCATAGTGCTTCTTTTACACTATTTTCTGCATAGTTAGCCAAATTTCTTAATTGTGAGGATATCCTTAGCTAATAGATCCTACTGTGAGTTAAATTTCACAATAATGTAAGATACTGAATCAAATGTAGTTTTAGTATATCTTTATATGTTCATAACCCATACCCTATTAAATTTTTAAAGCTAAGACACACACACACATATATATTTTCACAATATTCCACAATATAATTTCTATATATATATATGTACCCCTATGTACATAAGTCATAATACATCAAGGGATAAATGGTTAAACTTGTCCATATATTGTTGTAAACAAAATAAGGCATATATATATATATATTGAAACACTTTTCTTTGTATTAAGGCCTTGTCGGGAAAATCTCTTCTATCTTAAAAAAAGAACCATGTTGTTTAATCTTTCAAATAGATCTCCTTTTCGTCTTCTTTTCTAACGATTAAATATGTATTTACCCCCCGTGATCCATGTAAATTAAATACGTTTAGCATCAAAGACCAAATCTATATATATTCATATATAACATGCATTTATATACGACAAAACAAGGATTTTAGTCCTCATTCGAAACCTTGAGAATGTTTCCATCAACATGTACATAAGTTATATGGTTAGTATGCATAATAGGTCTCGGACGTCATGCTATAAAGTAAGGTATGACCTTTACTTGATAATATTAAAGAAATCCATATATTATATAGATTTCTAGTTATGTTTTCAACCCGACATGCTATATTAGATAATTTAAGGTCGGCTCACCCATTTCGCCATATATATATATATATATATATATATATATAATATTTTATATTATGCAGTCAACCATAAGTGAATCGATTCAAACCATAACCGAATCGATTCCCATACTATGATAAATATGTGAGAGTTATGAAAAGATTATTGTAGCTAGTGTTTTCACACCAACTCGTGCTAAAGAGAGCCTACTAAGGATTCGAGAACCCTTAGTAGCAATTCATGTAAATGGGTAAAAACTTGTGAATAAACAAAAGATAACTAATATATGTGAGTGCAATAATGAAAATAAAAATTAAACAAACTAACTACTGCAGTAATAAAATAAATAGGAACCCATGAATGAAAATTTGATTTTATGTATTAACGTGTAAAAAATGGTTTACAATATAAGGTTACCTCAAAAGGTGAGATTGTAGGAGCCCTTGTAGTTTTACATTGAGTAGTACACCGAGTCTCTAGGGTTCCTTTCTCTTCTCCAAATGCTCAATGGGTTGGCCAAAACTTAACTAAATGGGAAACAAAAGCTCAAGGTGATAGGCTAAAGTTCAACAGGAATTTCGGCAGCATAAGGGTATGAAGAGTTGATCTTGGATGTGAAATGGGGGGCCTCCATCACCTTTTTATAGTGATTTTTGGTGGTGGAGTATTGACCCATGGTTTTGGGTAACCAGTAGTATTGGTTTGTAGTATTTGATATTTTCCTTCTTTTTTGAATTTATTTTGACTTTTTTCCCTTTTTATTTTTCTTTTAGGGATTTTGGACCCTTTTTTAGGGTTTTTTACCTTTTTTGAAGGAATTTCATTAATTAAGGAGGGAAATAATTATTTTTTTTCCTTTTTGGTTACCATTTGAGGGTTTTTTAGGGTTTTGGAGGCCAAAAATGTAGGAAAAGTGGACAAATGGGTTATGTGACTAGGGAGATGAGCTAGTGAACAATTTTTTGGTATTAACAGATTGCCCCCTGATGTGTGAGGGTAGGATCTCATCGTATGGCTGATAGACATCATAGGTTATGTCATTTTCTAGGGGTATGAGCATTATGATGGAGCAGAGAAGAAACTGGTTGGAGACCGGAACACGTGATCCATGCTAATTGCAAAGGCTAAAATACATGATCTCAAAAATGAATGAGGAATAATCTCAAAATATGGATGAGGCGGGCATACCCATGCCCGTATCAAGATATACAAATAATAATGAGGCCCATAAGGGGACTTGATCAATACATAGATTGTTGTTGTGTACATCATAATGGTTGAAAGGGGACACAAATATGGGACATACTCATGGTCCAACCATGACTGATTGGAAGAACTGATACATGGAAACAATGGCATCCATACTGATTGTGGTACTATAACAACTGATGTTTTGTTGGATCTAAAGGTGTCCAACAACTATGGGGACTCAATAACTAAGAGTCAGAATCTCAAAGGTACACTGAACTGCATCTGAACTGGATACTCTAGGAAGCACAGAGCTGAAGGGATTCTGACACTGTCGCCAACGTAGCCCGGATCTTCGCGAGAACATACAACTGGGGAGTTCCACATAGACTCACCAATGTGCTAGAGCCAGGGGACATCCAATTTCTTTGACCAATAACTGAAGGGACCAATAAGTCGAGCACGTGAGAAACAACCATTCTAAGAGGCACTAAGGAGATGAGTACAAGGTACAGGGACCTCTGGGTCTATCCTATGGAATAGATGGGTTGGCGTCAATAGAGGGATACCTGCAACTACCAAGGCAATGATGTGTCCTTGATAGGAGCGCGAGGTGTACAACGAAGAGGTGATAGTAGTATATGTGATACTGAAAGATGGTGGGGGGATACGAGGGTCGCGGAGTGGGGGGGGACTCAAACTTTCTTTGTTCAGAGTATGATGGAAAGGTTGACCTGGCCACATATGAAACTAACTTCAGGGAAGGGGATCATAGGTTGAGGGACCAGGGATTGTGACTGCAATGGGGGAGAATCAAGGGGGAACTAATGAGTGATATCAGGAGACTCTAAGGGTGACACATCGCAGAATACTCTGAAAAAAGGAGACCATGCTGGGGAGGCTTTCATAATAGTGGGACTAGATAGGATATGTTGTGGCGCCGAGAGGCACCGTTTGGTCCTTCTTCATGGTTTAAGGAGCTCAAAGAAGGGATATAAGTGTGCTCAAAATGGTACTGTCATGTGGATTTGTAGGAGCCCAAGACAGTGTGTGCTCATGGGTGCTTTCAATTTTAAGGAGTCTGAAAGCGATAAGAAGACTCTGAAATGGTGGGAAGGTACATTTGTGTGGATTTATATGAGCCCAGGATGGTTAAAGCTCATAGTTGCTTTCAATTTTAGAGATTCAGAAAGAAATAAGAAGACTCCAAGAGGTTCTTTTTTCGTGTGTTAGTCTCCAAGGCCTGAAAAAGCATAAAAGTATACAATGAAGAACTCTTCTAGCCGATGTGACTAGAGTATTCATTTTTTGTAA
The DNA here is from genome assembly GCA_027924585.1 of Larix kaempferi. Classification (NCBI taxonomy): domain Eukaryota; kingdom Viridiplantae; phylum Streptophyta; class Pinopsida; order Pinales; family Pinaceae; genus Larix; species Larix kaempferi. The sequence continues at coordinate 24,031,157 of BSBM01000338.1, forward strand.
TTAGTCTACCAGGTCTGGAAAAGAGTTAAACTTATACCATATAGACTCCCTTTTAGATACTTTTAGCGAGCATGAAAGGAAGCAAGATTGCTTGACGACCTTTTCATTCTTTTAGGAATCAGAAAAGATCTTAACAAAAAATCCCTAAGTGGATTTTTCGTAAAGGAATTGCTTGGCCTCAAAAAGGGGTAAAATTACACAGAACAAATATAATGGCTAGGAAAGGAGGAAGTGTTCAATCAAGGGACAATTATGAGAACCAAGAACGAAAGCGGGGGGTAACACTGATGGGGCCTCCTTGCGGGTTGATGAATGGTGGAAAAATAATGCAATGACTAAAGTATGGATGGAGCAGAGGGATCATGGATAGGTCTTGATGCAAAAATGGAAAAAAAATTACTGCGACCTGTGTGGAACGCAAATCGAGGTGGAGAGGGGGCATGGAAAAAATGCTTGAAAAAAGTTTTAGTGAGAGCGATAAATGATCTCAAGCATCATCAAGAGCGAGGAAATCTAAATTCGGCAATGCAAACTGTGCAAGAAACGGAGGTCAAATGAATCCGGAATGGTTAAAGGAAAAACTACATTAATGATGGCTATAAATAACAAAGGGGCCCTCTTGCCACATGTCATTTTCACTGTACAAATGGAGAGGAGTGTGGAGGGGCCCAGAAGAGGAAATTCAGATTTTGCTCAATCCGACCGGTGGAATCCAGTTCTGTGACTTGCGGGTAAGTCTTGTAGTGATTTTTTATGCTCTTGATGTATTTTGAGGGGGATTGGGGCCTTTGGGGAAGCATGCCAAGCTCGGCTTGTGCACCACAACATCAGAGTGCGGCTTTCAAGGGAAAAACCACACTTTAGGCGTGGCTCTAGGTTGTACATCCATGTTTTTGGAGCACGACTGTGGGTCATACAACCGCGCTTTGAAGTGCAACATTTATTGGGAAACATGTGCTTCAGGGTGTGCCTATGGGCCCCACAAGTGCGCTTGAGAGGTGCTCTTTTCGAGGATAAAAGCACGCTTCAGAGTGCACCTATGAGGAAAATATGTGTGCTTTGGAATGCGCCTTTTTTCTTAAGTTTGGTTACGACGATCCGGAGGAGATCGAGGTATAGTTGATATGGACCTGATGGGGTTTTTGTTGTTTGGTTAACAGGATGCCGAGAGTGACATGGAGAGAGCGTGAGCTCAGGAATTTGTTGGAGTCTATCCAGGATGATGAGGATGTTCAGGATACGCTGGTCCGTTGTGGACTGCTGAAGTTCGCAAACGTGCCCCCAATGCGCACAGCAAAGTTATTGATGAACAAGCTGGTAGAGTTTTGGGATGCCGATGTGGGGGAATTCATGATACAAGGGGAGCGATTATAGATATCGCTCATGGATGTGTACTTATTGATGAGGCTTCCATGGTTGGGAATTGTTTTGGACACCTAGCTGAGGAAGCCAAGGGATGTTTCCATGGAAGATTTGTTAGAGCGTCATTATTATGCCACATCATATGTGCATGAAAATGTGATTCTAATTCGTGACATAGAGAGCCCGGAGATGCGAGCGATAGCGGCACTAGTAGTGCGTATATTGGGGTCAAATTCGGCCCATAGGGTGTCAGGGGGACAGCTGGTGTTGGTGGAGTAGGTCTTGGCAGGCACCTATTTTGGTTGGGGCTAGATGTAATTAATAGGCACCTATGTTCGGTGTGATCTCAACAAGGCGAGCCGTAGAGGAGGGGATTTTTGTTTCCCCTCATTCCTTTGTTCATTTTTCTTTGAGCGGGTGTTGAATCTTCGATCGCATAGAGCAGTATGTGACGGAGGGCCCACTAAGTCGTGGATGCGACGATGGGGCGAGATAATGACTCACGGGGGTGGAGGGCTAGTGGGACAGTTTTTTATTGAGGATTTGTTCACTCAATGGATGCATCTTCTAGTGGTTATTGAGGACTATCCTTATTATAGGATGGACTACAAGGGGGATCCAGAGCTGTCGCGGCCTCTTGGTCAAGATTGGGGACCAGATGGTATGTATCGATTCAGTTTATAGTATCATGTTTTTGTATCATTTCATAGCATATATGGTATCTATACGATATTTATGGCACTGAGACTGATGATGTGCTTGTTTTGTGCAAATGTGGGACCAAAGCCTCCTAGGGAATACTGGGCACGAAGGCACCGGGTGGAGGGGGTATACTCTCTCGCGCATGGGCAGCGCTGACAATGGATTCCTTCGATGACGTTGGCGACATTGCGTGTTGGGATTGACCGCCTTCTTGATGGGGTGTTGGAGGAAAATTGGCAGCATTTAGATCAGGAGTTGATTGATATCTTCTATGATGATCCATGGGAGTGGAGGCCTATTATGAGGCGTATTGCGATGACGGAAGAGGTGGTGAGAGCCATGGCACAGGGGGATGCCCCCTACTATGATGACGAGGCAGAGTCAAAGTCGGATGATGAAGAGGAGTACGAGGAAGAGGAGGAGGAGGAGGAGGAGGACGGTGATGATGGAGATGACTCAGACTGACTAGGCAATTAATGGAACTTCCCCCAACGTGATGAGCATGGGGAATTTTTGTATGCGGCTATTATTTGATGACAAGGACGTTGTGGGGGCTCCTCGGTGCATTTATGTGTATTTTGTGCTATGGGAATTATGACATTTATATGATGATATATATATATATGCACGTGGATGCAGTGTATTATGTTGATGGTTCTCTTTTTTTTATGATTATGTATGCCTATATGACAGATATATGTCCATGGATGTTAGGATGATGCATTTATATGGTTTACTTCCTACATGTTGTGATTGATGTGCCAATCTAGAATATTGTTAGCCATTTGGTCTGCAACACTATTCTGATTTCGTGGGACATGAGTGAATGTAATGGATTCAAGTTGTCTGATGATTTGTCTAGTGCGCAAGAACTTTCTAAAAAGGAAAGGATCCCGTACCTATTAAAAGTTGTTGAGTTGAGAGACAAGAAGCTGGGATTCTGTTAGCACCCAAATTGACACCAAGGTTGTGGAAAGGTCTCCTTGAGGAAACACGCAGAACCACTTAAGGAGATATAAGCTGGCTTCTTATTGTCTAGAGAGGGATCTCTCACAAATTGATTAAACAAGGCCAGATGTGGATAAAAACTGTGATTGAATTGTTGTTGGTTGAAAGCAAATGGACACACATTAGGCAGTGGAGTCAAAATAGACAGAATATGATTATCATGACAAATTGCTTTGCAAAGAAACCCACGCAGAGGAAAGATAGCTACCAGCTCATAGTCAAAGAGCTTTTGTTTGGTGGTTAAGAATAATAGATGAACAATCCATTAATATAGAGCATATAACAATGAATTCTATATCAACTTTAGAAGAAAATAGTTGTGGATGCTTGAAATGAAAGGAACAGAGCATAAAATCTATGAATTCTATCCTAGTACAACACTTATCCAAGCATGAAAAAGCATGACAAAATGAATTGAACAATGAAGGAAAACATTCACATAAGAAGAGAAATAGATAGACTGTGAGACCAATAACACATGAATCTCTGATAGAACAACTTGCTTGGCCTTGATAGATTTCATTAAACAATATCAAAATGCTCAACACAGAGAGAACTCACGGGTTCCAAAGTTTTTCAACCCCTTTTCATTCTATTACATTGCTTTTATAGCTCTTCTCAGCCCTTAGGCTCGACTCAATCTTAATAGAAAATGGTTACACTACGAGTGACACCTACTCAAGACAGGCAGGCCACTCCCGAGACTTAGTTACAAAATAACAGAGATGGTAAAAAACCAGGCTTAATTTTCCTTTTTACAAATTTATTGGGCGTTCACACTATGTCAACAAACTCTTAGAAAAACTGAATAAGATGATTTTGTAACTATTTTCTCCAGCTGGCAGCTTGCACGATCTTCGAATCCTTTATGCATGTAGCTTCAGCTTAGCCTTTCCATATTTCTGAATGAGATTCCATTGCTCGGTGGTTGGAAAATCTAACATGGCTAGCTCCTTGAGCAACACCCTCATCTCTGTATTGTCTTTATAGGAATAATTCTGGAGGTATGCACAGCTCAAAGTCTTTGGTCAACTTGTCTACTACTGTCTGGAGATAAAACAACTGGTCCATGCCTGCAAAATCTGTATATTCCATCTTACACCCTGTCATTTTGTTTTGATATTCCTCTTGGGTGATCATAGTGCCATCTTCTTTCCAGAAAAGAGGTAACCCTTTCTTAAATAAGGGATCAAATATATCCCTGATACCTTTCATCTACTGTGCCATAATATCAATTCTAGACTCAACAGCCTTCACCTGTTGGTGCTTAAGCATCACTCTCTTTTCCCAGATGATGATGGACACCTTGTATTTTATGCCAGTCGTATTAGTATCCTCTCGAGATAGACCATTTATGAAATTAACAACATTCTCAGTGTGCTCAACAGGATTCTTGTTTAATTTCTCATTAGCAGCTGGAAACCCTTGCTTTGCCAATTTTATTACCTCTTCTTTGTCTAAGACAAAATATAGGAAGGGTCTCAATTTGTTTGCCTCGGTGATGATGTTGTCCCAACTCAATTTCCTGGCTTCCTGAAGTGAAGTCTGGCCTGTATCTTTCTTTGTCAATTCATCACATTCAGTCTTCATTCCCTGGTACTTTGTTTCCCAAGCCTGCTTTTCCTTTTTTGCAGTAAACAGTAGAGTTTTCAGATTCTCATTTTTCTTTTTTAATCTTGTCATGCCCATGTCCTCCAGACTAGCTTGGGCTATGGCTCTTACCAGGGATAAATATCCATCTTCTATGGACGGTGTTTCTGTAGTATCCATTTCCTGAGTCTTATCCTACCCTTCCATTTCCTAGTTCTTATCCTGCTCTTTATCCTTCAGCTTCTTCTCAAGCTCCTCAACTTGTGCCTTTAAGAGCTTCTCACTGGCCACCACAATGGACATATCTATCTGCCACATATTTTCCTTCTCTTCAAAGCTCAGCAACCTAACTTCACAATCTATTAGCTTACCTTGGAGCTTTTCCTTCTCTTCTTCCAGCTCAACCAGCTCGAATGCATCCACCAATTTAGTGGAGGGAATTTTCAACATCTGCTTCATTTGCTGGATGAGCTTGTCCTTATCATCTAATAACTTCTGTATGCTGGCTCTTTTGTCTTCATCAATCTCATTGGTTAACAATGCAGTTTGGTGCTTTTTTACTTGTGCTTTCAGGGACTTGTTTTCTATCTTTTCTATTCTCATCTGATTTTGGACTTTATCTTTATTGGCCTGCACTTTAAATAGATCCAGGGTAGCCTTTAGCAACTTATTATAGCTGACTTCACCAGTCTCTTTATGTAAATTAATTATATCCGGCATGGGGATGTCTTCAAGATTTACTTTCATCTCGGTGGCCTTATTCTTGGTGGCCAGGGCAAGACTCGGGGTGTTATGGGTTAGGATTTTGCTTGCCACCAAAGATACATCTTTCTTTGAAATCTTTCTCACATCTGCACATAATTTGGCCTCCTCAGAGACTGTATATGGACTCTCTTCATATTATTCTAGTAACTCAACCCTGCTTTTGATGGGCGCTGCCAACTTAGTGGATGGTTGATTGAATTTATGTTCTTTAACATCAAAAATAGGTACCTGGACCCTCACCTGTTTCTTCTTCTTGGTCTACCCTGTTGGCACTGTTACTAATTGTTGTTGAAGTTTCTCTATCTTTTGCCTCTTTGGGGCCTTTTCTGCATCACCATCAACCTCCATGGGCTCACTGCCCTCCAGCTTGCTAGATTTTTCTGAAGTAATGGTAAGGGGGACGACTGCTGACACTGATGGGATCAAGGTAAGAGAACCAGGCACCAATGATGCATTTCCTTGTTCCAAAGAGGGAGATCCTTTAGGTGTGTCTATCTCCATCTGGGCCTTTTCAGGATACTCTAACCAATTTTCCATCTCAGCCAAACATGTCAGCTTGAAATGCTCATAGCCCTTCCTGTTACTCCCCTTCCTCCTTTCTGAAATGATTCGGTGATGATCATAGTTCATTGTTGTCTTGGATTGGAATCCCATGTCACTCACCATTTGCTCAATGCATGGGAGAGAAACCTTGCTCTTGAAAATGAAAGGGCCTATTGTCCATGGGAAGCTAATGTCTGAGGACTTCTTGTCATCCAAGAAGTGTTCACATTCCGCCTTCAACTTTTGTCTTATGAATTCCAAGGTAAGTATTCTAGGGGTCAGGAAAACGGGTAACACATAAGGAGCATGGGAATAGCCATAGACTCTGATTACAGTGCTATGTTTCAGCAAGAACCAATCTCCAACTCCTTTCACCATGGAGGGCTGCAACAAGTCCTTCATTTCTGGTAGCACCCTAGGTAGCCTTTTTTGAAAGAAAATGAAGTATATGTCTGACAGAAGGTCATCCATGAATCCTTTATAATATGAATACATTTCTTTGGTGAGCTGTAACTATGGCACCTGTAGGTTCTCCTCATGTGATACCAAGAACATCTTCGATGGGTATGATTGGAATCTGAAAGTCTTTGTCTTAGGGAATTATACTAGTTGTGAGTGGATTCTTTCAGCTAGGGCTTCATCAAACTTGAGGCATGCACACTGGGTAGGCAGGTTGGGGTCCTCTGAATCGATAGGGAAAGTACTTAAAACAAACATCAAGCTTATCAAGGGCTCAATTATATACTAGTCACTATCTAGCCCTAAGAAATGGGCCAGCATGGAAATAACACATTTTGACTCTTCCTTAAAAAGGATGGATTCAGTAGGGAAAGGTACACCCTGGATAGAGGTGTTTGGTCGTAGGGAAGCATCGTAAAAACTCTGTTTCAATGGAATTTGTGAGAGCCTGTAGTGTTGGATTAGGGCTTCTTCCCTGTAGCTTAGGGATTTTTGGAAAAACTCGACTAGAATGGCTAGGGATTTTCTAATAGATAGGGCATTCACATAACACAAAACGTTTGACCTAGAGGTGTCCATGATCGCTCTCTGACTTGGGGAGTAATTGCAGGCACACTATTCTACAAATCTAGGACAACATGAGGTTTGATTGGTTGTGAATAAGTGGAATAAAGAGTGGTAAACCCTATGAACATCTATGTTTTGGGCCCTTATGACCTCCAATTTTTCTTTTGCAGTCACTATGGAGCTGTTAAGCAGCATAGGATCGTAAACATCACTGTCTTTGTCCTCCACCAACTCACTTATCTTTTGGTGCTCAAAACCCGGGGGTTCCACAGATCCGGCCATTTAAATACTTTAGCGGGGATGTGGACGGCCTACCTGGTTGTTTGATAGCTGGATTTAGTTCCCGAGCCCTTGGTTGGTTGGTTGGATCCTGCACGGTCTGCTCCTATCACTTTCTGATGCAAACAGGACAAAATGGATGTGAATCTCCGTGCAAGCGAGCCCTTTTTATTTTATAAATCTTGCCATATCATCCCTACAACTATGACAGTGAGGGAGCCATGTCATCCATTCATCCACGCAATTGATCTTGAGCCGTAGATCTCCTTCATCCTCCTCTATGGCTCCCAAATTTGTCGCATGTCATCCTGCTAGCACCTTCAATCCATGAAAGCAATTTCCATTGTCGATCTGGTCCTTACCTATATCTCGACTGTCCAAAGGTGCGTCCTTTTACTGGGTTCACGGATTTTGGGACCGCCAGTTTCACATGCAAGTCAAATGTGCAAACTCACATTTAGCCTTCGATCTCCGTCGCGCCAGATCTACACCGTTGGAAGGTGCGGGGTCTTACGAAAAGTTCACAAATATGAGAATCAGATTCCTTCACGCATGTTGAAAATGCAAACAACTTCCTGACTGTAGATCTGCGCTGGCGACCGTTGATCCAACCTTTAACATGCTCGCCAGCTAACACTCCGGCCCGTGCTTAAAAAACCTCATCCTTATTTCACAAAGCGCATTTATGGACGTAGATCTGCATTGATCTAGATCTACGCCATCCATAGATGCCGCTACATGACTGTATGCGGATTTTCACCATTTTACTCCTTCTCTGCAATATTTTAGACTTCGACTTTGATTGTTTCCTTCTTCACTCCACAAATATTTTCCAGATATCTCACTTTGGCCACCCGATGGGATATTTGACTCGGACCACCGAGGCTTTCTTCATTCTCTTCAAGGATTCATCTTTCCATTTCACCCAGGACAAAATTAGTGCCAACAACTGGCTCCAATTGGGGATGCTATCCTCCCAGCGAGGTAGCAAAGAACCCTGCAGACCAGTGCCTGATCCATTGGGCCATCTCTCAAAACTTAGAGCTCTTCTCTTTCTTTCTCTACTCATGAAAATAAAAACAGAACGAGTGGTTTTCCTCCAGGTCTTAGGGCCTTCTCCTCGAGCTTCGAACCCTTTGGTCCACCATTTAGCTAAAACATAAATGCAAAACAATATATGAACAAATATGTACAGACTATGATACAAGAGTTACCTAGCATCCTCAGGACAGGTAATGCTTCAAAAACCTCCCATTAACTGGACCTCTTGTAAAGGGAGACCCATCCTGATGCTCCAGAATGAATGATTTCACACCTCTATTCGCTGCGATGACATAAGGGCCCACCCACATATGATCAAACTTTCCATGTTTATCTTCTTTAGGAGCATCCCATTTCAAAACTAAGTCATCAATCTGAAACTGCTCCTCTTTGACCTTCCTGTCAAAGGTCTTCTTCATCTTCTCTTGGTGCACCTGCACTTTGTCATATGCTTTATCTCTCAGTTCATTCAATTCTATTATTTGGTTCACTCTTCTCTGCATATGGTTGGGTTCATCTTCCTGCCTCTGTAACAAATTCATAACTGGCACCCCCAAGGACGTGGGAAAAACAACTTCTGCTCCATATACCAACTGGAATGGTGACATCCCAATGGCCCTCTTGGTACTGATCCTATCAGCCCACAAAGCATATTTTAGCTTTGTATCCCAAGCCCTTTTGTTCTCTTCTAACAGCTTCTTAATTATCCTCACTAGGCTCTTGTTCGAGGATTCTTCCAGTCCATTTCCTTGTGGATAGTATGTAGTGGAATGGTTTAGGATTATGTGGTATTTATGATAGAAATTTATCATTTTCTTGGACTTAAAAGTAGTTGCATTGTCTGTTACAATCCTCTTGGGGCGCCCAAATCTGGCCAAAATGTTGTCCTCTAGAAAATCCATGATAACATTCCCAGTTTCCCTCCTAGTAGGTATGGCCTCAATCCATTTTGTAAAATAATCTGTGGCTGTAAGGATCCACATGTGTTGGACATAATATTTTGGGTTTATATCCCCTATGAAGTCCAGCCCCCACTGCCGGAAAGGTGCTTCCACTGAAATTGGGTTAAGGGGAAGTGAAACCAACTTCCTCTTGCCATCGAAGATCTAACATTGATGACATGTAACAGTCTCTTTATATACATCAGCAAACAAAGAAGGCCAATAGAGCCCAGCCCTCAGAATCTTGTTGGTTGTCACCTTCCATGAATGGTGACCCCCACAATCCCCTTTATGAAAATCTTTCATGGTTTGTTGAGCTTCATTTTCCAGCAAGCAACTCAATAATACTCCACCAGGATCCTTCTAGTACAAGTACTGGTTCATGATACAGAACTTGGAAGCATTCAACTTTATAGACCTGGCCATTGTTTTGCTCAACCCTACAGGGGCTTGCAAATTTTGCAACACATACACAATGTTAGTATACCAAGAAGACATAGAAAATTTGAGTGGCTAGACAGAAAATTGAGCTGTAAAGATTCACAATTAGCTTCAGTCATCATTTTTTCCAGTCCTTTTCCTTTAGTCAGCTTAGTAGGCTTGATATCAAGTTCATATTCCAACAAAACAACAATCCATTTTTCCCTTTTCCCTTCAGGATCGGGCTGGGTGAGGATGCTCTTTACTGCATTGTTTGGGACATATGCAATAACATGTGAATGCAGGATGTACACTCTGAAATCTTTCAAGGACTTCACCAAAGCATATGCTTGCTTCTCCATTATGTCATACTTCAATTCCCCATCCCTCAATACCCTACTGAAAAATGCAATAGGATGCTCAGCATTCTGGTCATTCTTGTACAATAGGACTCCAGCCACAGTGTGTTCGGAAGCATAAGAAAAAATCAAGAAATCTTTAGAAAAAGATGGGCTTGCTAGGACTGGGGCCTCAGTGATGGCTTTCTTAATGCCTCTAAATGATTCTATGGCCTCTTCTGTCCATTTTCTTTGACATTCCTTTCTCAACATGTTAGTAATGTTTCTCATTATTTCTGCAAAACTGGGGATGAATCTTCTTAGGAAACCTACTTGTCCAATGAAGGATTGCACCTCTTTCTTTCTCCTAGGCTCTCCAACTTTCAGAATTGCACTTACCCTTTCAAGGTCAATCTTGATACTATTCTTTGAAATAATATGCCCAAGGAGATTTGCTTCTTCTAATGCAAAATTTGACTTTTTTTGGTTAAGAGAAATACCATATTTCCTGCATTTGATGAAGACCTTTTCCAAATGATTAAGGTGCTCTCTGTCGTACCTAGAATAAACTGTTATATCATCCATATAAACCACCACAAACTTGTCTTTCTCTTCAACAAAGGCTATGTCCATTGCTCGCAGGAATGTGGCTCCTGCATTCATGAGCCCAAAAGGAATTTTTGCATACATAAATGTGCCCCAAGGAGTGGTAAAGGTAGTCTTCTCTTGATCTTCAGGGCACACTTTAACCTGATTATACCCTGAGAACCCGTCCATGGTTGAGATCCTCTCAGCTCCTACCACCTTCTGCAAAATATGCTCCATTTTTGGCAATGGGTAGTTATCCTTTGGTGACACCCTATTAAGGTTTCTGAAATCTAGGAAAATCCTTATTTCACCATTCTTTTTTCTGACAGGTACTAGATTTGCTATCCATTTTGAAAATCTCAGGGTGACAATGATCTTGGCATTGAACAATTTCCTGATTTCCTTATCTATCACATGCAACAATTTTGTGTTTATTCTCCTCAGCTTCTGCCTGAAAGGCTTCTCCCCAGGTTTGATTGGAATTGAATGTTGTATAATGGAAGTGTCATATTCCTTTATGTCCTCATAGCTCCAAGCAAACACATCAGCATATTTTTTCATCAACTTCACATACTCATCTCTTTCTTTGGAAGGTAGCTTTTTGGACAGTTTCACAATTCGAGGTATCTCCTTTGTGCCTATGTTCTGGTCTTCCACAACATCATTTGCAGGTTCGACTTTAGGATTTTTAGCTACGTCGCTCTGGTCGAATAACGTTTCCAGGGGTATCAATCCTTTAGGAATAAAATTACTCTTTAGCTGAACAATATCCTTTCCCCCTATCATACCCTTCCATCTTTCTCCTCCATCTTTTTCCTCTTCAGCAGGTTCTTTTCCCAGGAAACCTTCTAAGTTTTCATTTTCTGCGTCAACCTGAACATTTGCAAATTCATCAGATAATTCCAAAAACCTTTTAATCTGCATGTCATTGTCAAATACCTGCCAATATTTGGAATTGTCTGGAATGGATGGCCTGTTTACTATCTCTACTTCATATTTTGTTTGGGAGTAGATAGGGGTCTTGAAACTCTCAGCAGTAGTGGCCAAGGAGTATGCCACTTGATTCTCAATCTTGGGTATTACCCTGATCTTGTGTTCTGAGAAATAGTTTCCCAACATATCCCATACTTCATTCCTATAAGCTTGCATCCTAGGATGTTTTGTCTAGTAGCTGTCGTTTACTTGGTTTATTACCAACTCTGAATCCCCAAATACCTGTATCTTCTTTTCCCCCATGTCTTTCAAGGCTTGCAGACCCAACAATAGGGCCTCATACTCTGCCACATTGTTAGTGCACTCAAAAGTCAACTTATATCATAAGGCTTTAAATTCCTTGTCAGGAGGGATGATCCAGACTCCTTCCCCAGCACCATTTTTGCTCAAAGACCCATCGAAATACATTGACCACAAACCTTCTTCATTCTGTTTATTTTCCAAGGCCTCTTGTCTTGCTACAAATTCCTTACCTTCCTCCACTTCCATGTGTATAGGGATCTTAGGATCAATTTGGGGTTCGTCATTAAAAAATATTGAGGATCCTAAGTCTGTATCAACAACGTATATGGGATGGTTCTCAGGTTTATCCTGGCTGCTAACCATGTAGGCCAACCTCTTCTCCTTGTATAATCTCATGTTTCCTCCAAACAAAGGTATTGTGGCATATGACCAATCCAGCTGCATATTTCCTCTCAATTTTGATTCCCAATATCTTGACAACAGCATACCAAATTTTGCAGGAATGTTAGCCACCACCACATCCATTACAATACTCTTGGCTAGAAGGATTGTAAGGGTCACTATCATGTCCTTTATCAGCCCCAAACACTTGACCTTTCTTGACTCAAAAGAGTACAGGTCTTTGTAGGGCCTAGTAACCTCCAAACCCAAGTTGTCTACCATTGTTTTGGGCATTAGATTATGAGATGCACCAGAATCTATCAGTGCATTGTGTAAAATCATATCATGAACATTTAAACTCAAATAGAATGGGGGAACATATTCATCCTCTGCATCTTCAAGCTTGGGTCCAAAAACAATTGTGGGAGCATCATCTGTCACTTCTAAAATATCTTGCTGACAATCATCCTGACCTTTGACCATGTTGGTAATCTCTTCCCTGTATTCATTGTTCCTTAGCAGCTCATTAAAAGGGATAGAAATTTTTACCTTTGACAACTCAGCCTTTAAACTGAAAGATGAGATTGGCTTCTTTATCTCAATGGCTTCTGATTGTCTAGTTTCCTTGGACTGTTGTTCTTTATTTTTAGGGCTCTTTTGTGCAGCAACTTCTTGCTATTTTTTTGGGCTCTGCTGAGTACTGATGGACTGACTTTGATGAGACTTCAATTTGTTTATTAACACATCCCGACTTCTCGGCTTCATTTTTCTCTGAAAGTCATCCATTGCATTTTGATAACCCATTTGATACTGCTCTGAGTCTAGTTCAGGAATGGGAATAACATTTTCCTTCGTGAATAAATCATGCTCTCTCTCAGTTAAATATATCATATGGTCAAGGTCATCAAAATGATGAATCTGATCACCCACTGGGTCTTCTTGCCCTTCTTCAGCCACCAATTTTTCTGGGAAGGGGGTCTTATCTATTGGTCATCAGGGTTTCTTTGATTTCCTTGAGGAAATTGTCTCCTAAAGTTAGGGTTCCTCACTTGATTTTCAGGTTTCTCTCTATTTGGAGGCTTGTTATCTAAGTCCATCATGTCCATCAACTTCTCCATTGTCTTCATCATCATATCAAACTTAGCATCACTAGCTGAGGAAGGAGTGGAAGTGGATGGTTGGTTCTCTACTTTCTTCTTATCTATTTCTGCCTTAACTTTCAGCTTCCCTAAGGCCATCATGTTTGCTTCTACTTGCAGAGCATCTTTAAACATAGCTGATAAGGTAGGTGATTTTCTTTCCCTCATAATACATGAGAAGTCTCCTTCAAAAGCATCTGCATAATGCAGCTTAGAAACACCTATCGGGGGTTTTATGTCAGTTGGGATTGAGTTGTACACCCTCATGAACCTGCCATAAAACTCATGTACATATTCAAAGTTTCCTTTCTTTAAATGGTTGTATTGGGACAATATTTACGATGGACTTTTTACTACTTCCCACCCATCTAAAAACAATGTTTGGAAGGCTGCAAAGGTATGGATAGATGCATCTGGTAATTCTCTGAAGCATTTCCTAGCCTCTTCAGAGAAACTTTGTGCGAACAACCTCATCTTAGCATCCTCATAATATACTTCCTCCAAATTAGTAAAATTGTAAAACCTCTCCACATGTTGTCTTGCTGAAAAGTCTCCTTCTCCATCGTACAAGATAATTCTCTTTGAGTAATTTTGGGGGAGGTCATGCAAAATAGCTGGCAAGTCCAAAGGTGCAAACCTGGCTGCCATTGGCCTAGGTGGATTTTGGGCTATAGGAGGGATATTCTGAAGGATACTATGAAGGGGATTTTGAGCCAAGTTTGTAGTATGTGAATGAGAGGTCAAGAAATGTGGGTCCCCCTTCCCAACCTTCATAATACTTTGCAAATTATACCACACAGGGTCTAGTAGATATGACTCAAGATTATCTGGATTCAGTTCAACTAGCTTGAGATTTGGTTCTGATTTTGATCTTAATAAAGGCCTGCCATTGTCTAACTCTAAATTCAATTCGTGCAAATCACACAACCTTTCTTTAGACACAGATATTTTAACATTAGAAGTGCTAGTCTTATATTTCTCACTCCTATGCCTAAGTAGAATTTCTGGGTTTTCCACACTTAGCAAAAGTTCAGAAAAGGGGTTACCTCTTGTATGAATTATTATGGGGGCCAGGGTTCCTTCTGAAACTTCTTTGGAAATGGATGTGGAATCATCTATATTCCCAGTGGAGTCTCCTTTAAACGAAAATTCTGATGGGTGGAGTCACCAGGGAAAATACAACCTTCTTTAAATCCAGAAACCTCTGGTTTCCCTCAGAAGTCTCTTCTTTCTCTGAAAACCGGAAATATTTGTCGTTCTCCCAGGGATGATAAGACTTTCACTCCCCGGCAATGGCACCAATTATGTTAGCACCCAAATTGACCCTAAGGTTGTGGAAAGGTCTACTTGAGGAAACACGCAAAACCAGTTAAGGAGATATAAGTTGGCTTCTTACTCTCCAGAGAGGGATCTCTCACAAATTGATTAAACAAGGCCATATGTGAATAAAAACTATGATTGAATTGTTGTTGGTTGAAATAAAATGGACACACATTGGGCAGTGGAGTCAAAACAGACAGAATACGATTATCATGACAAATTGCTTTGCAAAGAAACCCACGTAGAGGCAAGATAGCTACCAACTCACAGTCAAAGAGATTTTGTTTGGTGTTAAGAAGAATATATGAACAATACATTAATATAGAGCATATAACAATGAATTCTATATCAAATTTATCAAAAAAATAGTTGTGAATGCTAGAAATGAAAGGAACAGAGCATACCATCTATGAATTCTATCCCAGTACAACACTTATCCAAGCATGAAAAAGCATGACAAAATGAATTGAACAATGAAGGAAAAAATTCACATAAGAAGAGAAATAGACAGACTGTGAGACCAATAACACATGAACATCTGATAGCATAACTTGCTCAGCCTTGCCAGATTTTATTAAACAGTATCAAAATGCTCAACACAAAGAGAAATCACGGGTTCCAAAGTTTTTCAACCCCTTTTCATTCTATTACATTGATTTTATAGCTCACCTCATCCCTTAGGCTCGACTCAGTCTTAACAGAAAATGGTTACACTATGAGTGACACCCACTCAAGACAGGAAGGCCACTCCCAAGACTTAGTTACAAAATAACAGAGATGGTAAGAAACCAGGATTAATTTTCCTTTTTACAAATTTTTTGGGCGTTCGCACTATGTCAACAGTCTCTTAGCAAAACTGAATAAGATGCTTTTGTAACTATTTTCTCCAGCTGGCAGCTTCCACGATATTCGAATCCCTTATGCACGTAGCTTCAGCTTAACCTTGCCATATTTCTCAATGAGCTTCCATTACTCGGTGGTTGGCAAATCTAACGTGGCTAGATCCTTGAGCAACACCCTCATATCTGTATTGTCTTTATAGGAATAATTCTGGAGGTGTGCACCTGCTTCTCTAAACATCATACACAGCTCGAAGTCTTTGGTCAACTTGTCTACTATTGTCTGGCTAGACAACAACTGGTCCATGCCTGCAAAATCTGTATAGTCCAGCTTACACCGTGTCAATTTGTTCTGATATTCCTCTTGGGTGATCACAGTGCCATCTTCTTCCCATAAAAGAGGCAACCCTTTCTTAAATAAGGGATCAAACATATCCCTGAGACCTTTCATCTGCTATGCCATAATATCAATTCTAGACTCAACAGCCTTCACCTGTTGGTGCTTAAGCATCACTCTCTTTTCCCAGATGATGATGGACACCCTGTCTTTTATGCCAATCGTCTTAGTCTCCTCCTGAGATAGACCATTTAGGAAATTAACAGCATTCTCAGCGTGCTCAGCAGGCTTCTTGTTTAATTTCTCATTAGTAGTTGCAAAACCCTGCTTTGCCAATTTTATTACCTCTTCTTTGTCTAAGACAAAATCGAGGAAGGGTCACAATTTGTTTGCCTCGGTGATGATGTTGTCCCACATCACTTGCCTGGATTCCTCAATTGAAGTCTGGCCTGTAGCTTTCTTTGTCAATTCATCACATTCAGTCTTCATCCCTTGGTACTTGGTTTCCCAAGCCTCCTTTTTCTTTTCTGCAGTAGACAATAGAGTTTTCAGATTCTCATTCTTCTTTTTTAATATTGTCATGCCCATGTCCTCCAAACTAGCTTGGGCTATGGCTCCTACCAGGGATAAATCTCCAGATTCTATGGAAGGTGTTTCTATAGTATCCATTTCCTGAGTCTTATCCTGCCCTTCCATTTCCCGGTTCTTATGTTGCTCTTTCTCCTTCATCTTCTTCTCAAGCTCATCAACTTGTTCCTTTAAGAGCTTCTCACTGGCCACCACAATGGACATATCTATCTGCCACTTCTATTCCTTCTCTTCAAAGCTCAACAACCTAGCTTCACAATCTATTAGCTTACCTTGGAGCTATTCCTTCTTTTCTTCCAACTCATCCGGCTTGGATGCATCCACCAATTTAGTGGAGGGAATTTTCAACTTCTGCTTCATTTGTTGGATGAGCTTGTCCTTCTCATCTAACAACTTCTGTATGCTGGCTATTTTGTCTTCATCAGTCTCATTGGTTAACAATGTAGTTTGGTGCTTTTTTACTTGTGCTTTCAGGGACTTGTTTTCTATCTTTTCTATTCTCAGCTAATTTTGGACTTTATCTTTATTGGCCCGCACTTTAGATAGATCCAGGGCAGCCTTCAACAACTTATTATATATGACTTCACCAGTCTCTTTATGTAAATTGACTATATCTGGCATGGGGATGTCTTCCAGATTTACTTTCAGATCGGTGGCCTTATTCTTGGTGGCCAGGGCAAGACTCGGGGTGTTATGGGTCAGGCTTTTGCATGCCACCAAAGCCACATATTTCTTTGAAATATTTCTCACATATGCATATAATTTGGCCTCCTCGGAGACTATATATGGACTCTCTTCAGATTCTTCTAGTAACTCAGCCATGCTTTTGTTGGACGCTGCAAACTTAGTGGATGGTTGGTTGAATTTATGTTCTTTAACTTCAAAAACAGGTACCTGGACCCTCACCTGTTTCTTCTTCTTGGTCTGCCCTGTTGGAACTATTACTAATTGTTGTTCAATTTTCTCTATCTTTTGCCTCTTTGGGGCCCTTTCTGAATCACCATCAACCTCCATGGGCTCACTGCCCTCCATCTTACTGGATTTTTTTGAACTAATGGTAAGGGGGACGACTGCTGACACTGATGGGATCAGGGTAAGAAAACTAGGCACCGGTGATGTGTTTCCTTGTTCCAAAGAGGGCGAGCCTTCAGGTGTGTCTATCTCCATCTAGCCCTTTTCAGGATACTCTAACCAATTTTCCATCTTAGCCAAACCTGTCAGCTCGAAATGCTCATAGCCCTTCTTGTTACTCTCCTTCCTCCTTTTTGAAATGATATGGTGAGGATCATAGTTCATTGTTGTCTTGGATTGGAATCCCATGTCACTCACCATTTTCTTAATGCATGGGAGAGAAACCTTGTTCTTGACAATGAAAGGGCCTATTGTCCATGGGAAGCTGATGCCTGAGGACTTCTTGTCATCCAAGAAGTGTTCACATTCCACCTTCAAATTTTGTCTCATGAATTCCAAGGTAAGTATTCTTGGGGATTAGGAAAACATGTAACACATAAGGAGCATGGGAAGAGCCGTAGAATCTGATTACAGTGCCATGTTTAAGCAAGAACCAGTCTCGAACTCCTTTCCCCATGGAGGGCTGCAACAAGTCCTTCATTTCTGGCAACACCCTAGGTATCCTTTTCTGCAAGAAAATGAAGTATATCTATGACAGAAGGTCATCCATGAATGCTTTATAATATGAATACATTTCTTTGGTGAGCTGCAACTCTGGCACCTGTAGCTTCTCCTCATGTGATACTAGGAACATCTTCAATAGGTATGATTGGAATCTGAAAGTCTTTGTCTTAGGGAATTCTACTAGCTGTGAGTGGATTCTTTCAGCTAGGGCTTCCTTGAACTTGAGGAATGCACACTGGGTAGGCAGGTTGGGGTCCTCTGACTCGATAGGGAAACTACTTAAAACAAACATCAAGCTTGTCAATGGCTCAATTATATAATGGTCACTATCTATCCCTAAGAACTGGGCTAGCATGGAAATAACACATTTTGACTCTTCCTTAAAAAGGTTGGCTTCAGTAGGGAAAGGTACGCCCTGGACAGCGACGTTTGGATATAGGGAAGCATGGTAAAAAATCTGTTTCAATGGAATTGGGGAGAGCCTGTAGTGCTGAATTAGGGATTCTTCCCTGTAGCTTTGGGATTTTTGGAAAAACTCAGCTTGAATGGCTAGGGATTTTCTAATAGATAGGGCATTCACATGACACAGAAATTTTGACCTGGAGGCGTCCATGATCGCTCTCTGACTCGAGGAGTAATTGCAGGCACACCATTCTACAAATTCAGGACAGCATGGGGTTTGACTAGTTGTGAATAAGTGGAAGAAAAAGTGATAAACCCTACGAACATCTGTGTTTTGGGCCCTTATGACCTCCAATTTTTCTTGTAATCTCTATGAAGCTTTTAAGCAGCATAGGATTGTAAACATCACTGTCTTTTTCCTCCACCATCTCACTTATCTTTTGGTTCTCAAAACTCGGGGGTTCCACAGATCCAGCCATTGAAATACTTTAGCAGGGATGTGGACGACCTACCTGGTTCTTTGATAGTTGGGTTTAGTTCTCGGGCCCCTAGTTGGTTGGTCGGCTCCTGCATGGTCTTCTCCTATCGCTTTCTAATGCAAACAAGACAAAATGGATGTGGATCTCCGTGCAGGCGAGCCCTTTTTATATTATAAATATTTCCATATCATCCCTGCAGCTATGACAGTGAGGGAGCCATGTCAGCCATTCATCCATGCAATTGATCTCGATCCATAGATTTCCTTCATCCTCCTCCGTGGCTCCCAAATTTTCCGTGTGCCATCCTACTAGCACCTTCAATCTGTGAAATCAATTTCCGCCGTCAATCTGGTCCTTACCTAGATCTCGGTCGTCCAAAGGTGCGGCCTTTTATCAGGTTCGTGGATTTTTGGCCTGCTAGTTTCACGTGCAAGTCAAATGTGCGAACTCACATTTAGCCGTCAATCTCCATTGCGCCAGATCTACACCATTGGAAGGTGCAGGGTCTTACGAAAAGTTTGCAAATATGAGAATCAGCTGCCTTCGCACAATTTTAAAACGTGAACAACTTCCTGACTGTAGATCTGCGCTGGCGTCTGTTGATCCAACCTTTGACATGTCCGGCGGCTAACACTCCCACCCGCGCTTAAACAACCTCATCCTGATTTCGCGAAGCTTGTTTATGGTCGTAGATCTGCATTGATCCAGATCTATGCCATCCATAGATGCCGCTACATGACTGTATGCAGATTCTCACCATTTTACTCCTTCTCTAGAATATTTTAGACTTCAGCTTTGATTGTTTCCTTCTTCAAACCACAAATATTTTCCAGATATCTCACTTTGGCCACCCTATGGGATATTTGACTCAGACCACAGAGGCTTTCTTCATTCTCTTCAGGGATTTAGCCTCCCATTTCACCCAGGACAAAATTATTGCCAACAGAGTCAAGAAATACATGAAGGTGAGTTATTCCCATCTGGTAAGAAACAGTCAATATACCGGTCACGACATCGTACTCATCCTAGTTATTGGTGGCAGCACAGATACACACTCCATCGAGGTGGATCAACTCTTATGAGGGGGAATATAATAGCCAAGCTGTAGAGGTGAGCTTTGGAGACCATCGACTTGCGTTGTCGGCGGAACCAACATAGAATGGTGGAACATGATCCACCAATGGTCACGCATGGAAGCAATGTGTAAGGTTTTAGATGCAAAAAGTTTTAAAAAAAAAAGAATGAAATTGTACGACATGGACTAGTGGGTCCAGAAAAGGGCTAAGGGTAAAAGCATTTGAGATACAAACCATTACAGGGGTTGTTCAAGGGGTGTCCTTCAGAATCGTTAGGATGTATGCCCCCTTGCTGAAGCAAGTTTGGATGATGTATGGGCCTTGCCACGTGGATTCAAACTTTCCTTTACCGGTCTTGTCATGGGCTTGGTCGTAAACAAGGACTAGATATCCTTCTTGGAAATTGCGGGGGTGGACATGCTTGTCATAACTGGATTTGGAACAGTTTTTCACGGCCTCGATGATTTGTAAGGCTGTTCGGTGATCTTCGTTCGCTTGTTCCAAGAGGATTAAGTGTTGCTCAAGTGGTGAGGTGTCTGGGAGAAGTTCAATAGAAATGTGTAAAGAGGGAATCTGACACTCGATGAGAACGATAGACTCTACACCATGAACCAAATGAAAAGGGGTAAAACACGTGGCAGTCTTAGTGGAAGTACAGTAATCCCAAAGTGAAGAAAAGGGCATATGGTTCCAATTGGAGTTATGTTGGTTAACTGTTCGTTGAAGAACTGTCTTCAAGATCTTGTTAATAGCCTCAACTTGGCCATTCCCTTGAGGGTAGTAGGATGAGGCATATTGGTGGTCGAACTTCAGAAAGGTAGACAATTCTTTCCAAACGGTGTCTTCGAAGTGTTTTCCATGATCGGACACAAGTTGTTTAGGGACCCTGAACCGAGTGACGACGTGATTGAAAAAGAAACGGGCTGTGATTTCATCTTTATAGTTAAATGTAGGCATGGCCTCATCCCATTTGGTAAAATAGTCAACAACCACAATGATGTAGTTATGGCCATTCGCTGATGGGGGTTACACTCCATAAAATTAATGGCCCACTTAAAGAAAGGGCCAACAGTGATGACGGGATGGAGAGGGGCGGGAGGGGTCCTGGCCTTGGGGGCAAAAAGATGGCAATTCGGGCAAATATTTGACTGCCGTAATGCAATCAGTAAAGAGGGTGGGCCAAAAATATCCAACGCGGATAACCTTTTGGGCAATGGCCATTCTAGAGAAATGGCCACCATAGGCTCCACTATGACAACCGTTTAAAACTTGTTCAACCTCGCCTCATGTGAGACATCGACATAAAATGGTGTCGACACCGCGCCAATAAAGGACATCACCAAGGAGGAGATAGTGCGAGGCATGTTGGCATAGGCGATGACGATCATCACGACTGATATTGGGTCAAAACTTTTATGTCCGTAGTTATACTAGGATGTCGCCATACCAGGGGTCATCCGACAAAACCGTAAACAAGTTCTCATCAAGAAAGTTAGTGGGAATAGGATGTGGCATTGACGAGGATGGTAAGTCATTCATGAGTTGTGCCAATGCAAGGGCTTTGGTGCTCTTTGGTGTAGCAAACATAAGGTCGTATTCTTAAAGTATGATGACCCATTTAGCCACGCGGCCTTGAAGAAGGCGGTGAATCAAGAGATTGACCATGGGGTTGGATTCTGCCACAACTGTAGTTAGGCTTAATAGGATATAGTGGTGAACCTTCTGAACTGAGAAGACAACGGAAAGGGCCAACTTCTCCTCATGGGGGTAGCGTAGTTGTGGGCCAGATAATGTCTGGCTCCCATAATAAATGACATGTTCTTGTCCTGCATTATCTTCTTGAAGTAACACCCCCGAAACGGCATAGTAGAATGTCGAAACGTAAAGGATAAAATCCTTTGAGAAATGAGGAGTTGACATCAACGAGGCGGAATTGAAGGCTTGTTTGAGTGCTTCAAAAGCCGCTTGTGCTTTTTCATCCGAAACGAAAGGAACGTGGGTGCGAAGCAAGCAAAGGAAACCATGAACTTTCATAGCATAGTCTGGAATGAAGTGACGAAGAAAGTTGGATTTCCCTTGAAGGCTTTGTAATTGATGTAATGTATGTGGGAATGGGAGGTCAAGGATGGATTGAACCTTCAATGGGTCTACAGTGATTCTTTTTTGGGAAACGATGAAATCCAACAACCAACCTGCAGGAACAAAAAATACACACTTGAGGGGGTTCAGGTGGATTTTTTACTTGCGACAACACAAAAATAATTTATGGAGGTCGTTTAGACGGTCGAACCATTTCTTGGATCGAGCCGTGAGGTCGTATAGGTATACAAGAATGATATGAACCAAATCATGGAAACAAAAGGTCATGGCCCACTGAAAAGTGGCACCTCCATTTTTAAGATTGAAAGGCATGACTCGATAGGTAAAGGTGCCCCATGGGGTAGTGAAGGAAATCTTGTACTGATCTTCCTTGCGAATGTGAATTTGATTATAACCAGAGAAACAATCCATGAAGGATAGATTCTCGTGACCCGCACATGCATCAATAAGTTGGTCAATGAAAGGGGTAGGAAAGTTCTCTTTAGGACAAGCTAGATTCAAATCACAAAGATTGGTACAGACGCGAATGGTGCCATGTTTTTTTGTTAACAGGCATAGTATTGGAAACCCAGGTGGTGAAAGCGATGGGATAAATGAACCCGGATTGACGTAGTTTCTCGATCTCAGCTTTTATGGAAGGGAGTTTGGAGGGGTGGATGGGTTGTTGATTTTGGCGAATGGGTGGGACATCTGGCCAAGTATCAATCCGATGTTCAACAATAGCGGAGAGCGGAGTCAAGACCAGGAATCTTGGTATAGGACCAAGCAAAAAGATCACGAAACTCTTGGAAGAGCTTCTTATAGGCATTAACTTTGTCTTGAGTACAGGAAGCACCTAACATAATGATTTTAGGCTTACCGGGTGGGATGGTGTTAGAAAAACAGGATCGTAGAGCAATAACAATAAATAGAAATGCAAATATAATCACACATACACATTACAAGAGAGACACAGATATATCGTGGTTCACCCAACTTGGGCTACATCCACACTGAATTTTCCAATCCTTATTATTATTACCGTCCAGCAAGGTGAAGGGATACAACCTGCAGCACAACCGCTGCACTTCCTCTTCTCTGTTTCACAGTCTCTCTCCTGATCTCAGATATCTTTACAATGCATAAAACCTAATACATCATCATCCCTAGCCGTATTACAATGTATTTATTTTATAAGGGAAATACAATGGGAAAATACCACGGGATACCCAAAACCATGGGCCCGCAAAACAGCTGGAGAAAACAACCCCAAACATTTTCTTCGGGGGCGTTGCTCCCGAACCCCCATTTCTCAGGGGTGCTGCCCCCAGACCCCCCAGCCAAGGGGGATGGTCCCCCCTGGAACCCCGTGGGGGGGCGATGCCCCCTCGCTGGGGTGACTGTACAGTCCACCTACATATCATATAAAACTAGGGTACAAACACAGCTGATACAATATCATCTATGAGACTAGAAGATCTGGCTCCACAACCAACAATCTCCCACTTGGAGACTGATCACAACAACTCCACTGCTGCTGCACTTGCTGGACTTGGACTTGGAAAATTTCTCCTCTTCACCTTCATGCTAGAAGGCCAACTGAAACCGAGCACGAACTCAATTTCTCTCTGGTCACTACCTTTGTGAACATGTCTGCAGGATTCTGGCTAGTATGTATCTTTTCCAGCTTTAACAGTTCATCTTCCAGAACATAGCGTATGAAATAGTACTTGAGCTGTATATGTTTAGTCCTGGAATGGAATGCTGAGTTCTTTGCAAGGTGAATGGCACTTTGGCTGTCACTATACAATCTGCTATCCTTCTGCTTCTTACCCACTTCCTCCATAAACCTCTGCAACCAAATCATCTCTTTATTAGCCTCTGTAATGGGAACATATTCTGCTTCTGTTGTTGAAAGTGCAACAACCTTCTGTAGTTTCGAAATCCAGCTTTTTGCTGTTCCACCTACAGTAAGCACATACCCTATGGTGCTCCTCTTGTTATCCTTGTCACCTGCCATATCTGCATCAACATATCCCTGTAGAACAACGTCTGAACCTCCAAAACATAATGCCTCAGTGGTAGTACCTCTCAAATACCTGAGAATCCACTGTACTGCCTTCCAATGTTCTTTACCTGGATTGTTCATATATCTGCTCACAACTCCCACTGCATGTGCAATATCTGGTCTTGTGCACACCATGGTATACATCAAGCTGCCAACTGTTGATTGATAGGGAATCTTGGACATGTAATATGTCTCTTCTTGTGTCTTGGGACACATTTCCTTACTTAGACTGAAATGGCTAGCCAAAGGTGTACTTATAGGTTTTGCATTTTGTATTCTGAACCTCTCCAACACCTTTTGTATGTACTCACTTTGAGACAATGTCAATTTGCGATTTTTCCTGTCTCTCGTTATTCTCATACCAAGGATTTGCTTTGAAGCACCCAAATCCTTCATCGCAAATGAATTAGATAGCTTCCTTTTGAGTACATTTATATCCTACATGTCAGACCCTGCAACAAGCATGTCATCCACATACAATAACAAGATAATATATCTTCCATTGTCTAGCTTCTTGAAATAAACATAGTGGTCAGAATGACATCTACTATAACCTTGTTCTGTCATAAACCTGTCAAACTTTAGATACCACTGCCTTGGAGCTTGCTTCAAGCCATACAAGCTCTTTTTCAACCTGCATACCAGATCCTCCTTACCTTTGACCTCATACCCTTGTGGCTGCTGCATATATATTTCTTCCTCCAAATCCCCATGGAGGAAGGCTGTTTTTACATCTAACTGTTCAAGATGCAAATCTTCTACCACCACTAGACTTAAGATACTCCTAATTGAAGTCATCTTAACAACAAGAGAAAATATTTCATCAAAATGTATACCTTTCTTCTGTGCAAACCCCTTTACAACAAGTATGGCCTTGTACCGCTTCTTACCTCCTTCTTCTTCCTTTAACTTGTAAATCCATTTGTTTTGCAATGCTCTTTTACCAGCAGGAAACTGAACCAAATCCCAAGTCTGGTTTCCTACCAATGAGTCCATATCCTCATTCATGCCTTGCTCCCACTTCTTTCTACTTTCCACCTACATTGTTTCTTCATAACATTCTGGTTCACCAGAATCAGTCATCAATAAATAATACATTGAAGGAGAGTATCATTCAGGGAGTCTACTTAACCTGGTAGATCTTCTTACAGTTGCAGGAGTTTCAGGTACTTGCTGCTGCTCTTGATTTTTTGGCACCTTCGGAACTTCATTTTCTTTAATTTCATCAAGCACTATGTACTCTATGTTTTCCTTTTCCTGTTTCTTTCCCTGCAACTGATCTTTATACATGACCTTTTCATTGAATATCACATCTCTACTCCTGATGATTTTGTTATTTTCATAATCCCATAAACGATAACCAAATTCATCAACCCGATATCCAATAAAGGTACATTTCTTGGATTTAGCTTCAAGATTTGTTCTATTTTCTTTATCAATATGGACAAATGCTTCACAACCAAACATTCTCAGAAATGAGTAGTTTACCTTTTTATTTGTCCATGCTTCCTCTGGAATACCACCATCCAAAGCACTTGAAGGTCCTCTGTTTATTTAATAAACAATAGTATTTACAGCATCCGCCCAAAATTGTAAGGGTAACCCTGCATGCAGTCTCATACACCTTGCACGCTCCATGATCGTTCTATTCATCCTTTCTGACACACCATTTTCCTGTGGTGTTCCTGGGACTGTCTTCTCTCTACGAATCCCATGGTATGAACAGTAACTATCAAACTCCTTGCCGCAATACTCACCTCCATTATCAGATCTGAGACACTTCAATCTTTTTCTTGTCTCATTCTCAACCAAAGCTTTCAACTTCTTAAAAGTAGTAAACACATCAGATTTCTGTCTAATGCAATAAACCCAAGTTTTTCTAGTTGCATCATTAATAAATGTAACATAATAATGAGATCCACCAAGAGATTGTACCTAAGCTAGTCCCCATACATCTGTATGCACAAGCTCTAATTTTTCATTCTTCTTCTGTTTCCCAACCCTGAGAAATCTGACTCTCCTCCGTTTTCCATAAACACAGTTTTCACAGAATTCCAAACTTACCTGCTTCAAATCCGGCAGCAACTTTCTTGAGTGGAGAATCTGCATCCCCTTCTCACTCATGTGGCTAATCCTATGATGCCACAATGTTGTATCTGTTCCTATGGAAGCTAAAGAGATAGAATGGTCAGTATTATGAGGACATAAATACAACGTACCTACTCTGTCTCCTTTTTCTATCACCATTGATCCTTTAGTGATCTTCCACCACTTTTTTCCGAACGTAGATAGACAGACGCCATCTCCCAACTGCCCTATTGAGATCATATTTCTTTTCATAGCAGGAATATTCCTAACTTCTTTCAACAACCAATTAGTTCCATTCTTAACTTCTATCCATACCTTACCCATTCCAACAATTTTACATGGCTCATCATCACCCAATAAAACATGTCCAAAGTCACTAGGAACATACTCATGAAAGTATTTCCTATGGGGTGTAACATGACATGAAGCTCCTGAATCTACTACCCAATAATCACTAGTATTATCTAATGCAAGAATCAAAGCATCTTGTAACACATCACCTGCTACATTTGGTTCCTAGGTAGTTTCCTTCTGTGCATCTCCTTTCTTATTTAGAGATTTGTAGTCTTTCTTCAGATGTCCTTTCTTTCCACAGTTCCAGCACTCTATCTTTCCCAGTCTGGACTTGGATCTTCCCGTTTTAGACTTTCCACGATTACCTTGGCTCTTTCCTCTCTCCTTTTGTCTTCCCCTGCTCTCCATGGTCAACGCATTACTTGATGTCTCACCTGTGCTTTTTCTTCGCATTTCCTCGCTAAGAATAACACCAATAACATCATCAAATTTCAAGGTGTTTGAACCAGAGACAGAGTTACTTACAACCATGACCAAGCTATTCCAGCTTTCTGGCAATGAACACAAGATTAGAAGAGCCCTAACCTCATCATCAAAGTTCACACTTACAGAACTTAGCTGATTTGTAACCGTATTAAACTCATTTAAATGATTAGTAACAGATCCACCTTCAGACATCTTCATATTAAATAAACGCTTCATTAGAAATACCTTGTTGGAGGCCGAGGGTTTTTCATATAGCTTACCCAATGCGCTCATCAAACCTTATGTTTTCGTTTCTTTTGAGATATTGAAAGCCACCAACAAAGCCAGGATCAACTGTATTGTTCCCAAAGCCTTTCTATCAAGAAACTCCCATTCTTCGTCCTTCATAGCCGTCGGCTGCTTTGCTTTTCCTCCCAACAGTAGGAATAGATCCTTCTGGTACAGATAGTCCTCCATTTGCATCTTCCATAACCTGAAGTTTTGGCCGTTAAACTTCTCGACCTTAAACTTTCCTTCTTCTGCCATTGCTCCCACTCGAACCAGAAACCCTATCTTCCTGCGGGTTTAACTGCCAAATAGACCTTTGGCTCTGATACCAATTGTTAGAAAAATAGGATCGCAGAGCAATAACAATAAACAGAAATACAAATATAATCACACATACACATTACAAGAGAGACACAGATATATCATGGTTCACCCAACTTGGGCTACGTCCACACTGAATTTGCTAGTCCTTATTATTATTACCGTCCAGCAAGGTGAAGGGATACAACCTGCAGCACAACCGCTACACTTCATCTTCTCTGTTTCACAGTCTCTCTCTTGATCTCAGAGATATTTACAATGCATAAAACCTAATACATCATCATCCCTATCCGTATTACAATGTCTTTATTTTTTAAGGGAAATACAATGGGAAAATACCACGAGATACCCAAAACCATGGGCCCGCAAAACAGCTGGCGAAAACAGCCCCAAAAATTTTCTTCGGGGGCGTTGCCCGCGGACCCCCCAGCTAGGGGGGATGGAACCCCATGGGGGGGCGATGCCCCCCCACACCCCCCCACTAGGGTGACTATACAGTCCACCTACATATCATATAAAACTGGGGTACAAACACAGCTGATACAATATCATCTATGAGACTAGAAGATCTGGCTCCACAACCAACAGATGGAAATATAGACCTGAAAGGTAGGTGAAATGTAAGCCATGTTACCTTCCTTGGAGGCATCGGGAGCTGGGATGGGGTTCTCAAACCAGTCCAATTTGTTAGGGAGGAAGTCTTTTGACTCAACTGAAAGTTGGTTGGCCACATCAGTGGTAGACTCCTCAGGAATGAAGTAGGATCGATGATGCATATCATCCCAAGGGTAGTCAACTGCGGTTAGTGCTTCAAGGATTTCTTCGTAGGTACGAAAGCACTGTGATGAAATATCGGTAGAAGGGAGGTTGGATGCTGGAGGAGAAATGGGTTCACCATCCATGGAAATCATGTAAGTGGTGTTAATTTCTCTCAAGGAGGAGGATTCATGGGGATGAATCTCCTCGATGGTAGTGATGGACGGCTCTAAAGAAGATTGATTTAGCTTGTGGAGGACCAATTTGTACTCGGGTAAATCTGGGAAATGATGTGAATAATGACCGTAGACTTCGCATATGGCGCAGGAGTGGTTGGTACGCAATGATTTTTTGTGCGGGTGGGGGGCGTTTTGGAGTTCGATAACCAGAATATTGGGGTCATCGTCCAGCGTATTCATGTGTTCTTGGAGGTTTGGTAGTTGTGGACAATTATGGGTAGCATGGCCCAAATCATCTCACAAAGAACACTTAGGAGGTGCATGGTATGTGGGGGGAGGTTTCCTATTTTTGGTGGCGTGTGGTATAGTATGGGTGTGTGTGGCCTTGCCCCCAGTGTTGTTGGATGAAGACATGGTCTCCACACCGAGGGTGGACGATTAGCAGTAGTGATTGGTTGGACCGGTTGGAGAACGACTTCTGGTGTCGGGGGAGTATTAGGAGAAGGTAAGTACCGCACGGGCAGTCCTAGTGTTAACCCGGGGAGATTCAGCATGGCCATAACTGGTGTACTTACTACTCTTGAAGGTGGGAACAAGAACAAGATTGTGTCAATTGGTGTGGTTCCAACATGACTAGGGAACAAGGGTGGTTGAGTAAGCAATGGTGGTTGCGAGTTATGCACCGATTGCTTGGACGAAACGGTGCACAGACCATGTATCTCAACGGCCGACGGAGGGGGTGGGACAAACCTAAAAGTAGAGTTCATGGGAGTTTTCGAGTAAATTCCAGGTCCAACGGTGGAAACCAAAGAGGTGGGTGTACCAAAAACAGGTTGTTCAACCATGGGGAGAACATTTTCTGGTGCAGCGGGTGCATTTGGGTCATAATAAGTAAGTTTTTCGATTTTAACAACCCGTCCTTCATGGGGGAACATCAAAATGCGGAAGATTGATGAAGCAACAACCTTCATGGTGTACATGTAACTGCGTCCTAGCAGTAGGTTATAGTTGAGATGTGCGTTGACGACTTCAATGTCAATAACGATGGTTTTACCCGCTAATTGGATCGAGACATTGGCCATGAGGCCTTGGGTTGGGATGAACGACCATCATAAGCTCGTAAGGCAGTCATGGATGGTTGTACGGTAGGGGATCCGAGCTTCTGCCACACGAATGTAGACACGCATGTAGAGGCACCCTCATAGATTATACACCGATGGATAACAAGATTCCATACTGAAACAAAAAACTTGAAATGCTAATGTGGAAGGCATGCGTGGTTCATATTGGTCTAAATCTAATGCCATCATCCGTGAGTTGGAAGGGTCTATCCCACCTATGGCAGATAACAGTGTTTTTCGTTATGCAGGGCAGCTTTTCAAAACTTCGAGGGATGACATAGCAGCAGAGGACTGGGATAATTCATCCATGATATTATAATTGGGGGAAGCACAAGCATTGGGGTTGTTATTAATGCGACGCAAAGGAAAGCGAGGAGCTTTCAGGGCCATCGCATGGTGTTGGAGGTATGTGTAATGACTAATCTGTGGGAAGAGTGTTAGCAGCCTTGTCGACGGGAATGGGTTCGGTGGTGGAACCATACTGGTTACAGCGTGTTTTAAGGTTGACGTCAGATGATGACATCATCAGAAGGTGATGGGTACCTGAGTCAATAAGTTGACTAGTGGGTGCAACATAAGTGATTTGCTATTGTGGTGTGGCAGTCCCTTGAGGGTGAGCCAACGGTTGGGTGGTCATTACCCCTTGTGTGGGTTGTGCATTGGGTTGTGGTGGGTTTGGGGGTGCAGCATGTCCCCGGCGTTAGGTGCCATTGATCCAAAGTTGGCGAGATCACTCCAAATGGGGACAATTGTGTGTGGAATGGCCATATACCCCGCAGATACAACATGGGTGTTTCATACGCAAATTAGGGTTTTTTCCTTGTCGATGTGGTCGATCGAGATTTTGATTAGCTGGGGCAACACCATTATTGTTTGGGGATTGGGTGGTGGACGACCGTGATCTAGGGGTTGGTTGTTCCCTCGGTTACGACCTCTTCCTTGATTTTGTTGGCCTTGTTGGTTTTGTTGGGCAAGTTGATTTTGTTGTTGGTTTTGTTGAGGTTGTGTAGGCGTAGGTGTTGTTAGTGGATGGTAGTAGGCAGGTGGTGCGGTAGGGGGAACGTACGCTGGTTGGGTATGTCCGTAACAATGTGTTGGACAAGAAGGTACGTGTATATAGGGGGCTTAGGCCGGGGGAGCATACAAAGATGTTGCTCCTGACTGGACTGTGGAACACGAAAGGTCGGAGCCACTAATGGCAGAATTGGGCATAGGATTATAAGTCGGGGGACTAGAAAGAGGCATATGATTATAAGGATGACTATGAGATGCAACATGTCCAATAATGTTGTCGATAGCGTGGGATTCCCAGGTGCATCTTTCCAGGATGAATCGTCGCAGTGGGCATCAGGTAAAATGGAGTATAGGTAGCATGATTGTGCATAGATGAGGTCAAAATGCTGGTCTTTTAGAATGGCTTCTTTTTCGGTTTGGGGCCATTTAGATGCCACATCCTTGGCGATAACTGGTATGAGGGATTCCAAGAACCAATCTAGGAAGACGTGGTCATATAACTTGATCTTACATAAACTACGAGGTCTACGCCATTCATGAATATGGTCAATGATATGGGTAGTTGTGTTCTGTCTGCAAGATAGTAAAATCACAACACCAGCATCATAATGGATGGGTAACTAGAAGAACTGCAGGAAATTCAAAGCAAGGGATGTAAAGGTGGAATGGGTACCATGTGGCTATTCAATATACCACTTAGCTGCAGAACCAGTAAGTGTCCGTTGTAAAAGGCGGAGGCAGATCGAGTCATCCACAATGGAGTTGGAGGAACACCATAAGTGGAAGGACATGATGTGGTTTTGAGGGTCCTCACCACCTTTCCCTTCAAACTTAGGGATGTCCTAAGGGATTTTTGTAAAAATGGGAGGCCAAGCGGGGTCATGTCGAATCGGATCATTTGCCAATCGGGCTATATCAGGGAGTTTAGTACTATCCATGCATGAAAAACTTGTAGAAGGATGTGACATGGTCGTAGGGGCATCTGTGCTAGTCGTAGCGAAAA
Organism: Larix kaempferi; assembly: GCA_027924585.1. Taxonomy (NCBI): domain Eukaryota; kingdom Viridiplantae; phylum Streptophyta; class Pinopsida; order Pinales; family Pinaceae; genus Larix; species Larix kaempferi. The sequence goes on from BSBM01000338.1 coordinate 24,062,868, forward strand.
TTATGGGGCCACTACACCAAGTGGGTGGAGCAATGGTGTGGGTCATGGTGGGGATCAAGGGACCTCGAGCAAAAGGTGGGGGAATCGTGTAGGAAGGGAAAGTGCCCCCAAGTGTGATACTAATCACCAAAGGGATTGTAGTTGTAACTGATCCACTACCCATATGGATGGATGTAGTGATAGGGATGTTAGGTGTAAGTCCTGTAGATGGTATAGCAGGGATGGATGTTGAAGTGGTAGTTGGTATAGTGGTGGACCCACAACCAACAATTTCTTCGTAAAAGGGGTTGGGGTTCACACCAGCCATGGGGCTTGACAGAGCTGTGTATATGGGTAACTCTGACTTGGAATGAGAGGTAAAATAAGGGGTGATCTTGTGACAGGTGCGGTCAAGTGGACCGTGCTATGGGGATAGGCCTCGGAGGTGATGAGAATGTCTCGGTGAATCAATGGTGATAGGGGTAAAAGTGTTGAGGGGCTGTGGTGAATTAAATGCTCAAAAATCCTAGTGCAATCATGTGTTCAAAAGGAGAGCTCAAAAAATATGGCACTCAGGCCAACAACAATGCTCAAAACATGTGTTGGAACAACGTGCTACAGCAAGCGGAGCGATAATAAAATGGTCAAAATACCAACAAGCAGCACTCCTAAAAAATAAAAAGGTAGACTCACTAATCCAATGGGGGTTTAAGAGCATGCAAACACCTATCTAAGAGATATGAAAGCTCACACAAATCGTATTCCCTGCAAGGTGATGAAATCCGCACTCAAGCAATACGAAATGGAGAACCAAGTGGCTAAAAGATATCCCTATACCGAGAGGGACTCCGGGTAAAAAGAGCCCTAGAATAATGGTAACTAAGCTACCCCGTTCATGGCACGTCTGGAAAGGTGTCCCACAGCTTCAGTTCTTTGGCTGTCGCACACCTAGTATGGGCGCTAGTATGAACGACAAGAACAACGAGTTGGTGTCCTTCAATACAGAATGGAGAGTGAAATTCCACTTAGACTTCCAGAACCAGTCTTGCTACTTGCCCTCATAAGGGAGAGGCCTTCCGACAAATCGGTGTTAACCGTACCAAAAAGTAATAGGGGATTTTGGATCCCTAGATGATAACAACTATGTCTCAAATGTAAATGAAAAAAGGGGTGTTATTTGGATGCCTAACCTCAATTTCCTACCTACCTACAAATTTCTCTTTGTTTTCCCCACGTGGGGTTAAAGTTGGTTGAGTTAAGTAGATTTTAGGTCTCACTTGGATTATGGTGACTGAGTGTGTGCACAAGTATTAACTGCTATCTAAATAACTAAAACTTTGAAATGAAAAGTATTAACTGCTATGTAAAATAAATGAACTTGCTGAAATCATGTAATGCAAAGTAAAATATTTTAAATGCTACAGCAAGTAAATAGCAGAAAAATACAGCTAAAAAAATGGATGTACGCAAACAGATGGCTATTAGAGAAAGAAAAAGTGGGGAAAAATAGCTATAGGGTGCGGCTGTGAGGAAAAAACTCGTGCTCTGGGTGCGTCAAACTGTAGAAAAATTGCACTAGAACAGATCAGTAGGAACATAAAAAGGGTGCGGGTTTTGAGGCGACAGTGGCGCTAAAGCATGGGTTACAGGATGAATAGCATGCTAAAGCACGACTATCACGTTGAAAGCTGTGCTAATGAGCGCGCGTTCTGGGCCGAAGGTTGCGCTAAAGCATCGGTTTTGGTCCGAAAGTCGAGCGAAAGCGCAGAAATTAGTCGGACAGTCACGATCCGCGACGCGGAAAAAAAATTTGGTAGTCGCAGGTCGAGCCATAAAATTGGAATTTTTTAGGGTTACTGCGAAGGCAAGGGCCAGATATGCAAGTATGGGGTGCATGGTTAAACCAGAGCTCTAAAATGCAAGAAAAATAACAAGTACAAACTAAAAATAACAAAATATTGTATGGGAATTGACCTAGTGGATTCGCCAAAACTGTAGCTAGTGTTTTCACACCAGCTCGTGCTAAAGAACACCTACTAAGGATTCGGGAACCCTTAGTAGCAGTTGATGTAAATGGGTAAAAAATTGTAAATAAACAAAAGATAACGAATATATGTGAGTGCAATAATGAAAATAAAAATTAAACAAACTAACTATTGCAGTAAATAAATAGGAACCCATGAATGAAAATTTGATTTTCTGTATTAATGTGTAAAAAATGGCTTACAATATAAGGTTACCTCAAAAGGTGCAGTTGTAGGATCCCTTGCAGTTGTACATAGAGTAGTGCACCGAGTCTCCAGGGTTCCTTGCTCTTCTCCAAATGCTCAATGGGTTGGCTAAAACTGAACTGAATGGGATACAAAAGCTCAAGGCGATAGGTTAAAGTTCAACAGAAATTTTGGCAGCATAAGGGTGTGAAAAGTTGATTCTGGATGTGAAATGGGGGGCCTCCATCACCTTTTTATAGTGACTTTTGGTGGTGGAGTATTGATCCATGGTTTTGGGTAACCAGTAGAATTGGTTTGTAGTATTTGATATTTTCCTTCTTTTTGAATTTATTTTGACTTTTTTCCCTTTTTATTTTTCTTTTAGGGATTTTGGACCCTTTTTTGAAGGAATTTCATTAATTGAGGAGGGAAATAATGATTTTTTGCCTTTTTGGTTACCATTTGAGGGTTTTTTAGTGTTTTGGCGACCAAAAATGTAGGAAAAGTGGACAATGGGTTATGTGACTAGGGAAATGATCTAGTGAACAATTTTTGGGTGTTATCAATTATAATAAGGATTAAATGAACAACTATATCATAACTCTTAGTGGATTAGGTGAGGCAACAAGGGACAAGATAACGAAAAAGATGAATAGACTTTCAGAACTTAAGAATGCAGTCATTTCAACTTTACAAATAATGTTATATGCGATATCGCAATGTATTCAAGAGGACGGATATCTCGATATTTTTATACATGCAAGTCCACTAAATGCCACGTTGCTAGGATAGTGAGAATCAATGCTAGATCTGGAGCGTTCACGATTTATCAACAAGATTTGATTAATATTCAATCCTAAGAGATATGGTGTTTGGTTAGATAATTTCGGAATTGTAATCTAGCATCGATATGTTTGCATCAAAATTTCTAGCAGGATGCGAGAATTACAATATGATTTACAACTATTACTAAATTCGTTGTTTCTTTAATTGATCAACTCCCAATACTTTCTATGTCTAGTGATATTATAGTTAGAGGTATGCAGTCGATGTATTGGGAAACAAGTAATGAACATGTCTTCCAACATAGTAAAAGAATTTATGTAATAATATTGATGGGAGATGACTGGTCAAAAGGTTTGGCATTTAAAATATGTAAATCAGAAATTTTTGATCAGTCATAAGATAGATTGCACCATGTCTTTGTTGACGGAAGACACCAATTAGATCTGAATCTCTAGGAGGAAAACCTTCACTAGGTCAATGATTAGTTATCTATATGTATACAAGTCGATCTAAAGCTATCTCAAATTGCACCCTTCCTCTAAATATTTATATATGCTACAATCTGAGCTACCTTAAATCTTGCAAAATTTATGAGTGATCTACTAACTAAAGAGGCTTGCAACTTACACTCCAAGTGTGTGCAGTGGTCTACTACCATGTCAAATGTTCAATACTTGGGGCAAACACAGAGCTCGATTATTTTATATAGAACTGAGGACTGGGATGGATTCAATTTGTAGATATGTTGTTTAAACAACGGTCACATAAATCATTAAATAATAGGTAGAGCCAAGGTTGAGTCTAGACAACAGAGGATGGATCGAATATAAACTCGAAACCTTTCTTAGTTGAGTATTATGTACTCTCTGGTAAACCAAAGATTCGTAAGTTAATGGGGTCATTACCATAATTGCTCTATTTTAGCAAGGATTCAATCCCTAATAGGAATACCCCGATCTTTAACTTCCGTAACTTGAAAAAGTATAATTGTTAAAAAAATATGTGTAACTATAGAGGTTAAGTAACAATCTACATATTTTTACGATGTGTTAACATTTTAACCAAGATCGAACTCGGTGTAACGACAACATAATTTACAAAGGTTTGTTCAACATCTAAGTTATATACAATTCTTAACATAGTGTATTATATATGAAATCTATGCAAATCCCACAAGGATTTATTTTAACATAGTCAATGTCGTAATCACTTAAGTAAATTAGAGATATTCACAAACTATCCTTATACAATACTTTGAATAATATCGTTTTATACAATGATATTAAAAAATAGTATAAAACTTACTCAATAAACTTAACACAGGTATTAAAACTAAAAGGAAATAATAATGAATTTATTCATGGTATAAATGACAGGAAATAATCTGAACCAATGCCAAGATGGTTCATCATTTATTTTTAAAAATAAAACAACAATAAACTTTATGCTATCAATCAATATTAACCAATATAAAAGAAGTACACTTACTTGAAATATATTGGGAAAATAATACTTGGAGAATCAGTTCCTCCCAACCATAGAAGAGGGCAGCAAAACTGCTAACGCAACTCCACCCACGAGCTGGATTACCACCATGCACAACTGAACTATCAAGCAAGGTTTGAACGCAACACTCTTTCTCAGAGTCTATAATAAAGAAATGATGGACTTACTATCGAAATGATAAATACTCAACAACATGCCCTCATAGCAACAATCTCTCCATGAGTTTTGTCATTTGAGTCCTTCTTAAATAGCTTTCTTCAGTCTTCAAACATTTGACGTGGGTTCTTCCATCCATGATGTCGTTTTGAGTGAGTGATGAATTTTTCTTTGTTTGTCATACTCACGGATGGAGAAGAACCTTTTGGATCATCATCAGGCGAATCTTCTTGAATGGATGTATTTTATTATTATTATTTTAAACCATTTATTTGATGGATATGAAACTTTTCAGATATTTTGACCCTTTCTTATAATCCTTTTGGATGTAATTTCTTGTAGCATAGGATCATTTTAATTTCCACACATTTTCAAGAATTTCTTCCTTTCCATGGGTCAGTTATAGTAGGCCACTTGAGAAGGTTATTTATGTGTAAGTGAGTGGATCCCCAAGATAGTAATTTAGAATTTATAGATCCTAGTTATTTCACAAGGTTTACACTGACACAAAATGAAACAAGAAACAGGTTTCTCCTTTTAAAAAAAAGCAGCAATTAAAATCATTAGTGATATTGTTGTTACAAAAAGAACTCATTTTGTTATGAAGTCAATTCTAATCCTTCTGTGATTATAAGAATTTCATATGAGAGTGTTAAGATGTTTGTATTTTTGCACATCACTCTAAAATTTGAGTTGGGCTTTATTTAAAACATAATTAAGCAAGCAAAAGAAAATCAAACAAAAAATGAGATAAGGTTGAAAATAACTAACCTAAGAAGAAAACAAATGAAATCAAACGGGAAGGAAAAGAAACAACAAAATTTATTTATGTACAACGGATCTCCCTAAATCTAGGAAAATTATTGTTTGAGCGCTAGGCCATTGACGGGGACGTTTTCTTTCTCCCCTCATAGATCTTGTAACTTATAAGTTGTTGGGCCAAGATTATCCACAACTTCATAAGGGCCAAGCCACAGTTGTTGTAACTTGGTGTGTTTTCCCTTCTCCTCGTGAGGATGGTACCACTTTAGAACTAGATCTCCTACCTCAAAAGATTTCTTTCCATATTTGTGATCATAAAACCAGTTTTTTTAAATATCTTGGTGACGATTGAACCTATCCTTGGCCTTTTGTCGTGCTTCTTCAAGTTTTAGTAAGGTATTAATGCGTGACTGCATGATTTCGCTATTTGACCCTCGAGATGCTTAAGCTAACTGCAAGGAAGGGAGTAGTATGTTTGGGGGGAGAATAACCTCTTTTCCATAGACTAAGGTGTAAGGAGAAACCCCTAAAGAATTTTTTGGAGTGACCCGATCTGCCCATAAAGCATTGGGAAGAGATGTATGCCAATTTCTTTGGTTTTCAATAACGATTTTCTTCAATATTCGTATGAGGTTCTTATTAGTGGATTCTGCTAACCTGTTCCCTTGAGGATAGTAATTAAATGAATAATGCAATTTAATTCCCTTTTCAATAGCAAATGTACTTAAATTAAAAAAATAAAAATAAGATGCATTATAAGAAACTAACGAAACTGGAACCCCAAACCTGGTGATGATGTTTTCTTGTAAGAATCTGATGACATCATCTTCATTTAGTTTGCACAAAGGAATGGCCTCAGTACATCTTGTAAAGTAATCAGTGGCTGTAAGAATATATCGGTGTTGCAATGAAGAGTTTGGATTGATTTCCCTGATGATGTCTAAACCCCATTGTTCGAATGGTTTTGAAATGATGACTGGTAGTAATGGTCCTTCTGATTTTGGTAGCCTACCGACACTTATCTGACATATATCACATTTCCTTTTGTAAGCATGAGCATCCTTAAAAACAGTGGGCCACTAATATTCGGCTCCCAATATTTTATGAGCGGTAGTATCCCCAAAATAATGTCCTCCTGCGGGACCATCACATAACTCCTTAACCAATTTGTTCGCATCATCTCTTTCAAGACATCTGAGAAACACTCCATCATAATTGTTTGTAAAAAGTACTACATCTATTCATTATCTTGCTTTGGAAAATATCCATGTTGAAGATAATGAATTAAATCCATATACCAAGACTGTGGATTGGTAAAAACAGAACATACTTCAATTAAATTCATTTCGGATTCATTTTCCCATCCAAGATCTCCATTATTTGGTTTTTCAGTAAGCAACTTGCATAACCCTTGACCTTTGATGATATTAGTTGGTTTAAATTCTAGGTCATATTCTTGTAACGCAGTCACCCAATTTCCTCGTCTTTCTCCCAACTCCTTTTGTATAAATAAATATCCGATAGCCAGATGAGTATTATAACATTTGTTTTATTTTTTAGAATGTAAGGTCTGAATTGTTTCACCACCTTAAATACTACATACGCTTGTTTGTCTACAATTGGGTAAGTTAGTTCAGCTCCCTATAATCCAGTGCTCAAAAATGATATTGGATGTTCATCTCCTTGCTCTCCTTTATGTGTAAGCGCTGCTGCAAGAGAATGATCTGATGGAAATGCATATATAATGAAATCCTTTTCAAAATCTGGATTGCTTAATGAAAGCGCATGAGCAATGACATGTTTCATATCCTTAAAAACATTCTTTTCGATATTGGTCCATTTAAACTGTACACTTTGCTTCACCATTTTTTGCAAAGGTTTTATAATATGTGCAAAATATGGTACGAACCTTCGAACAAAGTTTATTGTGCCCATAAATGATTGGATAGTCTTCTTATTATGGGGCATAGGAATCTGAATTATGGCTTGAATTCTTTCCGGATCTATAGAAATGATGTGTCCTAAAGGCCAAAAGGAATTATTCTATAAGTGAATGTTCCCCATTTTGTGCGAAAGGTAGTCTTGATTCGATCGTTCTCGGCCACTAATAATTGATTGTAACTTGAACATCCATCCAATAAGGAAAACATCTCTGACCCGATACCATCTGTAAGATTTGTTCCATGGGTGGAACCGAATAGTTGTCTTTATCTGATGCCCTGTTCAAATTTTGAAAATCAACACAGAGTCTTATTTCTCCTGATATTTTTCTTACAGGCACCAAGTTTTCCACCCATTCAGAATGTCCGACTTTGAAAATAATCACAGCATCCAACAACTTCTTTAATTCCTTTTGTATTAAGGGTTCAAGCGTAGGATGCATCTTCTGGAGTTGTTGCTGAAATGGTTTCGCTCCTTGCTTGATAGGTATCATATGTTGTATGATGTGTGTATCATAAGTATTCAAATCATCATATGTCCATGCAAGAATGTCCTTCAGAATGCATATTCGAAAATTCCATAGATCTCATGATTTATATCGACGTTTCAAGTCAACAACAAGACTCATCATTAGGACAATATGTCAAAGAAGAGCTGGTGATCATTATTATAGCATTAATACTGAAGTGGAGAGGGGTAGTGATGAAGTGTTGGATAGGGTTTTTGTTTTTAGGTTTTCTGAATTAGGTTTTCAATTTTATGTTTGTTTTAATTATTTAATAATTCAATAATTAAGGATCTTGTGTAGTTTTTAATGATTTCGTTTTTAAATTAATATAGGATTGTTGTAAAGAGAAATTTAATGCTATCATTTATTAATTTGTTAATGTTAATATTGGTATTAATATTAATATTACTATCAATATTGATACTTGAATTTATATAATATAAAGTGTTATTTAAAAAATTGAGAATGGTAGTATTTAAGAATAGAATCCTTTGGAATAAGCCAAAGCATTCTAAGAATGTCCTTGCATTGCTGAAATAGTTTAATAAATTTGCATCTCTCGCAAGGTGAACAACACTGTCCTAAATTGACATATTTAGGCTCTTGTTCTATATCTACATTTACTAGATCGTAATGCATTGAAGAGCTATTCATTTTGAAATTTGTTGGTTTCCTGAATTTATGTTGTAAGTCAAATAATCCTTCAATATTTCCTATTCCTTTTGGAATAAAATTCCCCTTACTGATATCCTTATCTTGTAATTCTGATTAGTGTTTGTCTTCTTCAATAATGGATTCTTTGAAGGTATCTTCATTTGTCAAAAAACTGATAATTTTTTCATCATCATAAAGAACTCTCCAATTTGTAATGTTATCAGGTACAGATGACCTGAAAAGAAATTCAATAGAACATTTTTTATTGGTGGGTACTAACTGTGAAGCAGAAATGGCTAGTAAATCAATAACAACATTTTTTAACCTAGGAATGGCACTTATGTTTAAAAAATTAAAAATTGATATTAAATTTCATACCTCGGATTGGTACCCTTTCAAGTGTGGATATAAACAATGAATGGTGTTCCTTATCTGCCTAATAACTATCTTTGAGTCACCAAAAACATTTAAATCAATGGCCCTTTTCAAGCCCTGAACTAAAGCTTCATATTCAACATTGTTATTTGTGCATTCAAATTCTAGTCTACAAGAGAGAAATTGTTTGTTTCCTTGCGAATCAACAAGAACACAACCATCTCCTCCTCCCTCTTGTGTCTTGGAGTCATCAAAGTATAAAATACAAAACTTATCATCTAATTCAACTATGTTAGTATCCTCGCCTATGCTAGTTACTAACTCTACTATGCTACAGTCAATATCATCAGCACGTGCAAATTGAAGGAGATCAGACAATGTGTCTGAATCATGGCCAATATTTTATGTGTGATAATTTCTGGGTTCAATTTCTAGAAAATAATTTCCCAACACCGAAGATGAAAAATTTACTGGTTCATTTTTACCTTCTAACTCAATTACGTTATGCTTCATATGAGGTTCTCTCAACACTTTAATTTGATTTTGTTTATTATGATATGGAAACCATAGGTAATACCAATTTGTTGCAAAATAACCATCCAACTTATTTGACCAATATCTACTCAATATCAAACCGTAAGCTTCTGGCATATCTACCACCATGATATCGATGAATCGACACACTATTGGGTCTGTTTCCATCCTAATCAGTACATTCTTCATTTCCCCAATAACTTTAACATCATATCTATCAAGTTGTATAATACGAGAAGGGGATGCAATGGGTTGTCCATTCATCCTTTTTCAAATAGATATTGGCATAATGTTAGATGAAGCCCCAGAGTCTACCAATTAGTTATGCACATTATAATTAAATATTTCAAAATTCAAAAGGAAAGGAAGAGTTTGAGATTTCGACTTTCCACCAATACTTGCTTCGTTAATCTCGGTATCAGACCCAACCCTTTATGACTGTTTGTCTACTGTATCGCTTGATTTTACATCAAAATATTCTAATAACGTTTTCCTCTGTTGTGGAAGGTTACACATTTCAAACAGAGATATGTTTTCCTTTGTTTTCTTGATATCTTCTACAATGTCAGATCCCATATTGTGATTTCCCTCAGTTTTTTCACCAATATCAAATTTGTTGACTATGGGGTTTACTTGCTTATTGATTGACGAATCCATTTCTTTTAAATCCCTGAATTTACTTTTGGTTGTGATGAATTCATACTGTTATTCTTTTTCGTGTTTTCTTTGGCTACCTTCATTTTGGGTAAGACCATACCTTGCTCTTCTATTGGTCCCTTACTTTTGGTAGCATAATCTACGGATGATATTTGTATTTCTTTCAGCTTTTATTCTTCATCTAAAACCAAAGTTGGCGCCCAATCCCATAATACCAATGTGGTTTCTTCATTTTAATCTTCTGGTTCATTAGATTTGTCTTCTTCCTAATCTTCATGATATGTTAGTTGTGTATCCAATAATTGATCCATTACCAGAGTCATTGAATTAATCCACTGTGGGAAATTCTTTTCAGAATGATGCTCTTGATGAAATGTGCAAAAGTGATCCATGCCAACTTCATTCAAATTAAAAACAACAAAATTATTTGATGGTGGTTGTGGTTGTGTGCCTTTTTCCTTTCTTTACAAAAAGGTTTAAATGGTTTTCTTACAGAAGAACTAGCACCCTTTTCCTTTTTCCGGATCTACTATTTTATTGGACAACTTTTGAACCATTTTGACCACATTTTCTAATTCATTTGAAGAATTTTCTTTAGGTCTAGTCAATATCAAAGGATTCTTATTTACTGTAGGTTTTACTTCCAGATCCAAAGAATGTTTGATAATATTGTCTATGTTTGCTTCTACTTTCTTCGCCTCTTCAAAATTTTATGCTAAAGTAGTTTTAACAAATCTTTTAACAAGCATGGATATGGATGGGAGAAGCACTGTAGTATAATATTCTACCAATGACTCTTTAGCAGGTTTCGTTGCAGCGCTGAAACTATTCAAAATCATAGTAAATCTATGATTAAACTCTTGTACTTTCCCCTTCTTTTCCATCCACATAGACAATAATTCTTTCATAAGTGAAGCCATAGTCTTTTGGGTACTAAACTTATTCAGAAAAATATTTTCAAAACAGTCCCAATCTACTATAGAATCAGTCTGTAAGCTAAAATACCAGGATGATGCTCTAGGTTCAAAAGTATAAGGAAATAATATGCACACCACATCGTCATGTTCCACATTGAGCATATTTAATGCTAAGTAAAAGCTCTTTAGGTGATCATCAAAAGAGATTCCTTTTCTAGGATCAAACTTGGGTAGCACTCGCTCTACGTTCTTAGGTAAATCATGCAAAGGAGCACCTAGGTTGAGTGGTCCTCTGGCTCTCCATGCAGGTGGTTCACTGGCATTGTGAGCCATGTTAGCAATACGTCCAGGAGAATGTGGAGGCATATGGGGTGGTGTAAGAGTCTGTATGTGTGGAGAAGTGATCGACTGCAAAGAATTAGGTCTCAATTGATTAATCGGATCTAGTATATCTTGTAATGATAAATCAACTAATTCTTCCAAAGATTCCACAAGCACAAAATCCCTAGTTTGCACAACTTGTCTTCTAGGAGATTTCCTTCTAGGTAGTAAAGGTACCACCGATAATCCTCCAAGTTTCCTCATGCACGATCTAGTGTGTCTCCTAAAATTTTATACTTATGTGTGAGGAACAACATACAGACGTTTGGTATGATCAGTTTCAAAATCCAACTTTTCTTGATAATTAGTTTTAGAAAATATTTCGTCTGGTTCGCTTGTTTCCAATGGAGACCCAGAGAAATTTCCTCTTGAAAACAGATTTCATCTGCCAGCCATGCACTGGCAGCCCTCCTTCTAGCACCAAAACTCTTGATGCCTGGAAAATTCTAGCCTCGATAGTAGGTATTATCCCCAATGAATAATCCCAACTAGATCATTCACTATTTGGAATGGGGAATCCGTCCGGTTAATGGTCCGGCTACCGTAGATATGTTTGTTGAATTTACCGGTAGCAGCCTGGCCCACCATTTATGTTTTGTTTAATTATGAATAGTGTAGCTTCCCTAATCTAACCAATGGAAAACCTATAATTGACATGCAGAAGCCTCACAAGTGATGCGCAGGTTCTTTCCTCCCATCTTATCACTTCTACCTTATCAATCCACTAACCCTACTCTAAATTATCTATTCTATCCTTGCATGGAGCGAAATTTAAGGAGAGTAATATATGAGAATGCTTATACAAATCCAACATATAGCTAAGATGAAATATTTACATTCATAGCAGAAAAGATGCAAAGATAGATTTGTTAACATTTATATCCATTTATTACTCTAGTATAACACAAACATTTGCATAGACAAGTAAAATCATTCATCACCGCCAAAATAATTCAATGAAGTTAGAAAGATCTCATAGCATGATTATGAACACAGGAAGAAATAATTCCAATATGTCATTCAACACATTCCATGCAAATATCCATGCAAGCTTTACCCAACAAATAGGTTTTGATCATTAGCAAAAAAGTAGTTCTCTTACAAAATTTCATCAGCATCTATTTCACCATAAAACTTCCCCTCTTCTCATCCCTCTCCCCCCTATTTAAATTACAAGATAATTTGTCTTCATATGACTAATCATTTCACCTACCCTAACTCTTGGGATGCCCCAAATTTTGTCTCTTGTGTTTGCACAAATAAAACAGATAATTATTTACAAATTATATTATTCAGCTGGTGGGGCCTCTAAACTGGAAATATAACTATCCCATACTTCAGTTGCATGAAATATTATATCACCTTGTAAAGGTTCTAATAACTTTAAAGAAATATCATGACTGGATAGCTCTTTTCCCGCACTTATTATTCCCCTAGTAGTTGCTTTATAATTTTATTCCAAAAAATAAGCATTCATAGATGCTTGTCCTATGTGTTGTTTGATATATTCTTCATTCAATATGTCCAGCTTCCTTTTGTACTCCATGTCTTCTTTCAGACTATTTTTCAATTCTGCTATGCGTTGGTCCTAGCTGGGTAACTCGTACATATCCTGGGCAATTGGCACATGGCATGTCTCATGCACTTGAAAAATATACTTGTAGATTTCTTCACACTTTGTGATAGATTTTGGCACTTCTGCTTGTATCCTTCTGGCTTCTTTTCTGCAACTATCCAAAAGAGCTATATCTAGCTTGAGCCCTGCATCTGATTTGTTTGGAAAAGGATGTGGAAAATATGGATGTTCTCTTTTCCAAGCGATCAACTTTTTTTATTTTGGGAAATGTATTGTACAATTTCTATCTTACAGCAAAGGCGCTTGTAGAAATCTCCCTCATCCTGTCTATCATTTTCAACATTTAATAAATTTCTCCAACCAACAATTCCTACAAATGGCATATTTGTTCTTTTATCTTGCTAGCATGCTCATAAAAAGGGGACAGGTCTTGCTTTTGGTTATGAGCCACTTGGACTTGCTCCATCAAGGATTTTTTATCGCTTATCAATCCATCAATCTGAACTTGTAAAATTTCTTTTTCAATTATCATTTCATTTACATGTGCTTGTAACGACTCTGTAATGTCCCTCAAATCTTGGATTTTTTTATTATTTTTTATGTGGGGTCTATTGATAGGCAAGACCAAGGATTTACTTAAGAACATCCTCAACATTATAGTTAAATACTAGAATTATTATGAAACCTGTAATGTTTCCATTGATTGGTTGCATGATCTTGGTCTAGCATGATTTAACTTCAACTGTATCAATTAATGCCATTATTGTTTATTCTACAATGTTGTGTGCTTCTTATAGTGTTTAAGTGTGTTTTGATCTTGTTTCATACCTCAACCCTATTATTGTGCTTATGCATTATGATGAATATGATATTACTTGTGATGTGAACTAGGCCTGTAATTCCTTGTTGGAAATAAGGGTTTCATGGCCTCATGACTTACTTAGGTTTCTCATAAGCTAAATACTCGTATGATACTTTTGTTGTAGGTGCCTTAAAGGAGAGACCTAAGGTAGCACTTCTAAATAAAGAGTGTGCTACCTCACAAGGAGTCTCCTGTTTCCCCTTCCTCCTCTGATTCCTCTGAATCTTGTTCTCTCTCCTTAGGGATTGGTTCACATTTTTTTTGGAGTTTTTCTTTGCTCTGGTTTTGACAAGTTTTTCGGATCCCCTTCCTTAACTTCCTCTTATGCCGAACCCAAAATTGCAAAATTGTTCCCTTGTTCCTTTGAACTTGCTTTAGTCGTACTTGAGCTCCCTAGATTTGTTTGTTGTGCTTTCCCTTCCCCTTCCTCTCCGATTATTTTCTCCTGCTTTAGGGTTGGTTCTGGGATTATTGATTTGTTGCCATCCTTCCTCTTTCTCTTTTTCTGAGGCTACTTTTTTTCGACAACTCTTGGAAAAATGTTCATACCCATGACACCCTTTACACTTAAACGGGAGTTTCTCACAATCTAGTTTCTGCATGTGTGACCAACTTCCTACCGTGAGTTTAATGGCCTCTCGTAACCCTACTTCCAAGTCCACTTCCACACAGATCCATGCACAAGTATATTGATCCATGGTATTTTCCGATCTATGAATTTCCCTAGGGTATTCTTGATATATTGCATGGATTCCCAACTCCAACGGTGAATTGGAAGATTCAGAATCCGAACCCAAACCCGTATTGTTGTTGGGAAATCCTCCGAAGGGTCAAATCTAGATTCCATCTGTTGATATACAAACCTTGTGTCCTAATAAAATAGGGCCCATTTCTGAAGATCAAATCCTTATCTTCCTTTGAAATAAACTCAAACAGAAAGAATCTGCAGCCCATAAAGTAAGAGGTCACACTATTAGAAATCAGAGGCCTTCGGTTTTTATGAACTGAAGCTTCAGTAGATTTAGGGGAGGTCCACAAACCTGTAAACTTCCCTACAAGAGCTCTTTCTGTGAGATACACCACTACCTTCATAGGCCTTCTGGAAGGAGGGCCACTGTCGATATTTCATCAATCCTCTTGACAAATATAGAGGAATCCTACATATATTTTTTTGGAAGCTACTAATCTCTTGAATGCTTTGGGAAGCTACTAATCTCTTGAACGCTTCAACTTCAGGTGGAAGTAGTGGTGGTGGGGGAGCCTGATAAGGAACTCCCACATCCTCCATTACTCATATGAGAACCTTAGACCAACCGATCCCTAGCTCGATGGCTCCCGACAAAACCAGAGCAGCGATCCCTTAAGAATATTATTATCATTACTAACAATATTAGTAATATCATTAATCAAGTTAAAAATAACATTTATAGTAAAATTAACAACATTAATTATTTTAATAAAGTTAACATATTATAAAAATAACATTTAGCATTAACAATATCGATATTAGTAATTCACTATTAACAATATTATAATCAATATTATAAATAATAACATTATTAGTGTTATATAATATTAATCACAACATCATTATTATTATTATCCGTCTTAGTAGTGGTGGTGGTGGTAGTGAGAACATTAATATTAGCATTAAAAAAACAATAATATTAATATTAATGATGTTATTAATAATAAATATATTTGAGATCCAAATGGAATATACATTTTTAGTAAAAATTAATTTGTTTTTGTAATATCCTGAGAAAATACTATTTATTTTTAAATGTTAATTCATTTTGTCTGGTGTTGAGCAAGTGAGTTGTGGAGCGCCTAGATTGTTTTAATTAGGTGTTGAGCAAGTGAGATATGAAGAGCACCTAGATTATTTTAATATTGTTTTATTAAATATGTTGAGCAAGTGAGCTCTGGAGCATCTAGACTATTTGTACTAGTTAAATTGGTGTTGAGCTGTCACGTACCCACCCATCCATCCAAGGCAAGGGAGGGAACATGATGCCAATCTATGTGGTTTTTTAATAAAAACTCAGCCCATTCATTAGATTCATACAATTAAAAACCCATGTGTACAGATGTAAATTCAACAAACATGCACAACAGAGATAAACTCATCCACACACATAATTTCATAAGCATTCAATATATCAATAACAGTCATTTAATTTGAACACTGCAGAGGCAAAACACATAGATAGAAAACACTTATCTTTGTTGTGCAATTGTCCCACACAACTAGCTATGTCGCTGCAATGTTCCTCCCAACCGTAGGTCTCTACCCAGCCTGTATTATTTCAACACTCGGAGACCACCCCCGAGTTGGGCATGATATCTACAAGGAAAATGGGACTCTCAAGCTCATACAAAGTCAAATAATCCTTTGCATTTAAGCCAAGCCAGTCCACAGCTGTGTTTATCAGGATAAATCTGAACCCTCTTCATTTGTGGATGCTTCCATTCAAGCTCAGGCCAAAACAATGGAAACCCATTTCAACCCCAACAATCTCCTACACATAGAAAACTCATAAACAAGGCATGGATACACATAACAGCAAAATGCCAAGTGTTGGATATGAATGGAAAACGTGGGAAACCAAAAACGAAGTGAGAAATGGGGAAAACAACCCTGGGAAGGCAATTTCATTTCCAGAAAACGTTTGTGGGCACCCAAGGGACAAAAACGGCCTCCATAAACCCCAAATTCATGCATCCCTTCCTCCCAACCATTGTGCAATACAAAAACAAGTTCCTAGGCATGGAAAATGTAGGATATATATGAAAAACGTAATGGGAAAAGCCCCAACTAGCTCAGACTGCGTGAGAGGGAAAAGGCTTGGGCATTCAAGGGCCAAAACGACCTTCACACAGTCTTTAACTGGCAACAGGCAACCAACATGATTTTTGGGCAAAACCATGACAGGTTGGCACCCGAAATTGGCACATACATAGTCACACAATTGATGGAAACATTCAAAATGATTTCTGAGGTAGGAGATAACTACTGGGTCACAAAAATTATTTTTCCATAATGAAAACCAATTTTGGAAATTCAAAAACTATTTCATAACAATAAGGAAACAATAAGCTGTCAAACTTTTTTGTTGAGCTTCCCAATGGATTCTCTTCTTTACCCACAGTCCATCCATCACAAAAATGGGATTCTCAGCTTGAAAACCAGTGAATTTACAGCGTACTCCATGAGAGAAAGGCCCAACAAGCTCCAAAAACATGAGAGAGCAAAAATCGATCATGAATAATGGCTTGGGAAGGAAATTTGTGGGTGTTTTCTTACTCAAGAAGGAGAAACACGATTTTCCATGAGGGTGGCTTTCCCATACTCGAATTTGGACAGCCATACCTCCCCAATCCCCAAGGCATTAACTACTTCACCCAACTCTTGGGAGAAATGAATAATTAGGAACCAAAGTCAACATGGGTAGTTGATGGTTGATGGGTTCTCTCATTGACACTTGTCTTGACTTCATTGGCTCAAGGGTTTGAATATTTCCCTCCCAATTCCTTGTAATATCATGCCCCCATCTCTTGTTGCATTGCATAGCTAGTTGTGGTTTTATTAAATGCATATTTACAAGATATTTAAAATTCCAATGTGCCTAGCTAGCACGTAAACCATATGCATCAATAAATCGATGGCAGGGCCTTGGTCTTGAGCTCCTCTCCATGATTTTATAACAATATTACATCATTTACATTTTAATGCAATGGGTTCAAGATGGGGACGTGACATTCCCCTCCCCTTGGAATAACACTGTCCTCGGTGTTCCAATACTTCAGAATATATACCCACTTTACACATGCCTCAAAATTCACAACTGGTGGTAGGTCTGCCCGACGTTTCATCTCTTTACTTTGAACCTACAGGATCAAGTCCTTTGGCTTCCACAACTGCTCCTGCTGTCTTTGACCTTCCATCTCTGCAGGTGGGCATTTCTCCACAACAACCCCTTCCTTTTATTCACCTTCCAGCTATTCTGCAAGTCTGGAATTTCATGGATGCCAACTTTCTCGCTATCCTGGAAATTATTTGAGGAATATTTTAAGCCAAATCAAATAGCTTTTGGTCTGCTTCCATGATCACGGTTCACGACTGGGTCTCACTTTTCTCACCAGCAACACTTGGCTAGTAATAGCTGCAATCAATGGCTTTCAATTTTTCACCTGTGAGACTCATCATGCCAATTCCTGTTAGGACAAGCATAACACACTATTAAAATTAGTCAATTATTTTTCCAATTGACTTGGAACGTCCATGCTTTACTCATGAGAATTCCACACATTTTATGCTTTCCCAACATACACATGAACTCATTCATGTTCATCCTTTCACAGGGAAATAACTAATTTAGCATTCACAATTTATTTCAAGCAATTAAACACAATCTATTTTCAGTCACGGCATGCATTCACCAATTTTATGTTTCTAAGATGCATCACTAAAAAGGAAGGAGAAGAGTAAGAGTTTCTCCCTCTTAGTCTTGTTTTATTACGGAGCTATGCCATCACTGCGGTTTCATGCTCCTTAGTCTCTTTCACTTTAATGTGAATGCTTGAATTGCCCTTTATTGGCTATGACTCTTAGTGTCTAAGGTCTGTCTAATTATTTTCAACTTGGGTACCCCTTCCCATTATGCTTACAGAACCACTGGTTGCTAGGACCCACTCATGTTCACTAGCACTGTTAACAACTAAAAAGTGCTCACTAGCTCATTTCCTTATTCACATGACCCATTTGTCCACTTTTTCCACCATCTGAGCCTCTAAAGCCAACGAAAGGTCACCAAAAGACCTTAATACACCCCTTTTCCCACTCAAAAAGATTATTTTTCCTAAAAAAGCATAGAAAACCCTCAAAAATGGTCCAGAATTCCCAAAAATATTAAAAAGGGAATAAAAATAATAAAAATATTCAAAAAAGGAAAAAGGAGGGAAAAAAGTACCTAAACCATGTTGGTCAATTCCATTGGTTTCCTCAAAACCACAATGGTATTCCCCACCACCAAAACCTATAAAAAGGTGGTAGGGGCTCCTCATTTCACATCCATCCACCTTCCTATCCTCATGCTGCCAAAATCTCCCTTGAGCTTTTGGCCATTGTAGCAACCTTGGAGAAAGGACCCTTTGGAGTTTGGAGCTGCTCACCCTTGGAGCTTCTCAACTATCTTCATCATTTAGGAGGTATTATTATTGCAAGCACTTGCTTGGCCCCATTTTCAATACAAATTTATTTTCTCTATTTCTTGTTCTTGCTTTAATTCAAAAAGTTTATTATGATATGCACATGCTAGTTTAGTTTTAGATTTAGATTTAGTTTATTGTTTTTGCTTAATATTGAAACTGCTGCTACTAGTTAGCAGGTGCCCATAGCACAAGCACCATCTTTTATTACTGCTCATATTGAGCTCTTTAGGACTGTCATATGTCCATATGCATCCCTATGATGCCTTCTTGGTCCTTGCTTCCAACAATACCTACACTCAAACATTGAATCAATTCACATGTTTAGTTTATTTCATAAGGTCTTTCTCTAAACAAGAGTTTGAGAAATCATAACCAAATCATATACACACGTATATTCATAAGAAAGAAGCTGCAAGATAACCAAATACTTATCTGTATTGGATGTCTTCACTTTATTCCACGGAATCCTTCTTTGCTTTACGAGCCTTGGATTTCCCGTGGACACAATTATGAATATTGGGCTAGCACGTAGGCTACTCCACAATCATTTGAATAGGCAATGCCAGGCCAATACGCTGACTAGTTTTATCAATTGTTTAAGGGGTATTGGGCCATCATACATGTTGTTTCACAATATTAAGTAGTGAATGCCCAAGCAGTTACTCTCTGGATTTATCAATAATTTCATATCGCCCACTCATTTAATCTATGGATTTACCAGTAATTTTATAGCGCTTTTAGGGTCTTGCTTTCCTGCAATGACCAAGGTTTCCAACAAAGAAACATTAGTGTATCAACTTAGTTGTTAGAAGACTTATACCTGAAATCTTCATTATTCCAAACAAGACATAAATGAAACTGAATACTTATCTATATCGTGTGTTTCCCCTCTGGTCCACAGGATCCTGCTTTGCTATGCAAGCCTTGGGATCGCCTATGGACTTGGATGTAGTTAATGCTTCACCAGTACACCTTCATGCCGACTGGATTTACCAAGCATTTGGTGGTGCCCAACCAGTCCCATACCTGGTTGGCCCTCTCCATTGTTGAGCCAGCACATTCATCTGGGTCATCGACCAATGGAAGGAAACTGCACCACCTCACCATTATAGGTCAAGGCTCTACTATGGATCCATAGGAATCTCAGGTTTTCTAGTCAGTCTTGGCGCCCGCCCTCCTACTGCTGTCCCAATAGAGATTTTATGCCTTCACCAATGTCACCACACCTTCTTGCACCACAACCCTTCACACAAACAACTCTTCATTCATACAAGGATGTCACTCCTTTTCTGGTGAAAATCGGTGGTTCCTTTTAGAAACTTTATAGGTGAAATTCTTGACTACAGGTTAGCATGACCCCACTCACACAAGGATGATAGCTCTTCTTATTAAACAGCTCTTCGGACCTGTCCATCCCGTCTGGTAGTATTTCGTGTGAGCATAGAAAGGTTACCAATTTCGATACAGTCCTTTTGCGTACCCTTCTTCACTTTGCCTCTTAATGTGCAGTAACAATCTGCATCTGTGTAGGCTAACAACACAAGAAGGATAAGCAATCTCATCAGTATTGTTGTTCAATTTTGTAACCATAATCCATATCATTCACTATCAAGTATTGAAACACTAGGAATGTGTCCATTCCCTTAGGGTGTAGTCAATATTGAAAACCCTATCATGACCCAGCACCAGAAAAGGTGTGCACACCCTTTCCGATGTGCGCCATGTAGGCCCTAATCATACTCAAGCAGTCTGCAATGATATAAATAAGATAGAGCATGCTCTGCATATTAACCCTAATAATTAAGACATGCATGTTCTTGTCTAGGGTCACAGAATACTCATTCATTTTGCAGATGTATCTCACATGCCTTCTGAGCATAGCTTTACCATCTCAATCTCATGATTTACCAACATGCGGTTTGGCTGAGATATTATCAATGGTGTTTCACCCGAAACCCATTTCCAAAGCATGGGGTCTTTCCCATCTAGTTTGGCTTTTGCAGGCCATCACTCCTGGTCTTCCTGCAATGTGTCTTCCTGGAACATTTATCAAATAGCCAAACAATGATTAGCAATTATAAGCGATTCTCAAATCTGAAATTTGTAAATCTTTTTTCCTACAGAAATTAGATTTACCACCATGGGATTATTCTCACAAATTTATAAACCATAAAATTTTCAGATTTGTTCCATGCATAAGTTACGCCCATGAGAATCTTCTCATAACCTTTGGCTTCTGCACATGGTAGATCCTGGTCTCTACTATGGACTTATCCTCATTGCCGCCTGGAATCTGAAACTTCAATCAGCCAAACACGTTGTGAGTATTTTATGCATATAATCCTTTCATTGCTACAACAGTCACTGAAGTGATCTTGGAATTATAACACCCAATAATTCAAACATCTTCAGCTGTTAACATTTGAAATGTAATGAAATATATACATTTCTATATATATGCATCATTATCAAAATAAAATTGCAAGACACAGTCACACTATCCATGCAATTTAAATAAACTGTAAATACCCATTGCTTCATATTTCATGCAATTATGTCCTTCCAAAAGAGTGCTCTGGTAGCCCATTACATGTCCACCTTCTTCATGCAGTCTTTCCCCTGCATTCATAGCAGCTCATGAAATGGTATCAGGATTAACAATAGTTCACCATTTCATCTATTATCTAACTGCATTGAATCATATATATATATATCACAACCATGCATTCACACAATGCATCTCAACATGTGCACCTATACATATGCATGCACTTTTACATTACTCACATAATATTTTAGTGTGCAATCACTCAATGTATAACCACAAGATTGTACATAATATTTTAATGCACATATCCTCAATGCAACCCTGCATTAATTTATGAGTACTGTGCATTCAAACATATTATGGCCTAACCATGTACTCCCATGACAGGGCCATAAGTTTTCACTTGCTTTGGTTCACAACCGTCATGGCATGACATAATTTCATATGAATGCATTGAGATTTCTAAGCAATTATAGGGTGTACGGATCATTGCCTTCACTTACCCATACCTCACCATACTTGGTAGGTTAACAGTCCCATTCGGGCACTCAATACCATATGCAAACCAAATAATCATAGTTCAAAACATAGTTGAAGGGATCTTACCAAATCTCTTTCAACATTCATGCAATTAAGCACAAATAACTATTACCTGCATGGTTGTTATTAACTTTTATTAACATCGCTTGATTTTACCTGATCGGTTGGCCTCTTACCAAGGATACTCAGTCCTTTTTCCAACATCATGATCACGGACTTGTCGCACCATCCTCTCTTCATAAGGTCATTGGTCATGTGCAACAACGTCATCAACTTCTTTAGCCATGTTTTGATTGTATTTGTCCTGCAACCAATGCGGACACAACTAATTATTAGCAACCACCATAATTATCTCAATTGGCTCATTGCATATGTGAAACCTCACTATTTTACCAATATGCAATGTCCTATTTATGCACAAACATTTCACATGCACTGTGCAATGTTTCTTAATGTGCCTACTAGTGCATAGTCATATCATCTATCTAATCTCTTGCATTTCAGCATTCCTATGCTATAATTTATATGAACGACCACTTCAGAATTATAAATACAATATCAAGAGGGTAGTGGAGGAATTCTCCCTTCCAATTCCTCATTGTAGCATGGAATTTCCTCTTCCACATCGTAGCTGATCCAATTTCATGGGCTCTCTACCATGCACACAAGCAATTATTAGCTATGATCTTCTCACAAAGTAGAAATTCAATATATGTATTCACGTGTATAACATTCATTCATGATATTTTCCAAGCATACAATTATTATGTTATAAACATAAATGGTTTAAGGTGAGAGATTTCCCTTTCATCAGCGTTTCCTTATTGCTACCATTGCTTTTCCCATTTGGCGCAAATATTAAGGCTAAAATGGCCGCCATTGTCGCGGATGTTAAGATTGTTTTTTCCGCCATTGTCATGGATGTTAAGGTTAAAAGTGTCGCGGGTGGCGCGGCTCTTATCACAAATTTTGCCGCCACCTGCGTCACAGATATTAACGCTAATTCTGTCGCCTTGGGCCCTTCATAGAGATATAAATCATTGTGTGTATATTTAGTAGTATTTGGAATTAAAATGAATTAAAGAAACCCGAAGATCTCATAGCTTCTCTTTGATAAAGATGGGAAATCATTCCCATGACTGTTTTGGTGATTATTGCAAAATTGCTTGCATGGATTTCATCTTATGAAAGTGAGGAAGGAGGGAGAAAATCCCTTTTCAGGTTGAATGCTTACTTACATTGTTTCTAATGCAGTAGCATTCTGTTTTTGTATTTGTTGATTGCCTCCATGGAGGAGAGAAGGAGGCGCAACCTCTTGCCATCTTACATTATTTTGTTGTTTTGTTGTTTCATGCTTGACATGGAAGAGGTGCAATATTTCTTGAAACAATTTTATTGTTTTATTCGAGTTTGATCTATAAGTAGCTTACCTCTGTAAAGAAACAAATGACACATTTCCAAAACAAATTCTAACTGTCTTTGAAAATTTGCAAAATTTTTCTAAGTATTTATGAGTTCTGTTAAAGGCTACGGCGGTGGAATTAACGATAAGTTTTGCGCACAGTGGCGACAATTTTAACTTTAAAATCTGCGATGCGCGCGGTGAAAGTAATGTTAAATTCTACGACACTGGCGGTGGATCTAAGCTTAAAATTTGCGCATGGCGGAAATTTTAGGCTTAAAATTTGCGATGGAGGATTGCGCGTGGCAAACGATTTTAACCTTAAAACCTGCAACGCGGTCGCAGCAACGAAGGCTTGCAGGTGCAAAAGTGAAGGTTATCTTTTGCGACACAGTCGAAAGAGAAGTTGGTAATTCTGCACCAAAAGGAAGAGAAAATGTCAAAAATTTCTAACTATTTTTGAAATTTTGCCTAAGGGTTGCGGCGGCAAAAGTTAAGCTAATTTTCTGCGCGCGCCGCGGTGAAAATTAGGCTAATTTTATGCACGCACGACAGCAAAAATTGGGTTACTCTTGCGAATATGTCGGCAAAGATAAGCCCAAAAGTGCCGCAATGGTCGGTGAAATAGTTGTTAACTCTGCGCCAAAGGGAAGCGGTCGGTGGTCGCAGGGTTTGCAGTCGGAGATTTTAACCTTATCTCTTGCGATGCGATCGGTGGAGATGTTGCTAATTTTGCACCGAAAGGAAGAGAAAATTCCAAAATTTTTCCAAGTGTTTCAAAATTTTTCCGAAGGCTGTGTCGGCGAAGTTAAGGTTAATGTTTGCGCACGGCGGCAGAATTAATGCTAATTCTACCACCGCGTATGCATAAGTTAACGTTAATTTTACCCGCTGCGCACAAAAGTTAACCATAACTTCGACGACACAACCTTCGGCAAAATTTTGAAACACTTGGAAAAATTTTGGAATTTCCTCTTCCTTTCGGCACAGAATTAGCAACATCTCCACCAATCGTGTCACAAGAGATAAGGTTAAAATATCTGACCGCTAACCCTGCAACCGCCAACCACTTCCCTTTGGCACAGAGTTAACAGCTATTTCGCCGACCGTTGCGGTGCTTTTGGGCTTATCTTTGCCGACAAAGTCACAAGAGTTAGCCCAATTTTCGTCGCCGCGCACGCAGAAAATTAGCCTAATTTTTGCTGTCGCGCGCGCAAAAAATTAGCTTAATTTTCATCGTCACAACCCTTGGGAAAAATTTTGAAAACAGTTAGAAATTTCTGAGATTTTCTCTTCCTTTTGGCGCAGAATTACGAACTTCTCCGCCGACTGTGTCGCAAAAGATAACCTTCACTTCTGTGCCCGCAAGCCTTCGTCGCTGCGACCGCGTCGCAGGTTTTAAGGTTAAAATCGTCACCGCGCGTAAGCCTCCATCGCAACTTTTAAGCCTAAACTTGCCACCGTGCACAAATTTTAAGCTTAGATCTGCCGCCAATGTCATAGAATTTAACATTACTTTCACCGCGTGCATCACAGATTTTAAAATTAAAATTGTCGCCACCACGCGCAAAACTTATCGTTAATTCCGTCGCTGCAGCCTTTAACAGAACTCATAAATACTTAGAAAAATTTTGCAAATTTTCAAAGATAGTTATAATTTTTTCTGGAAATGTGTCCTTCGTTTCTTTACAGCGGTAATCTACTTACAAATCAAACTCGCATAAAACAGTAAAAGTGTTTCAAGAAATATTGCACCTCTTCCATGTCAAGCATGAAACAACAAAACAACAAAATAATGTAAGATGGAAAGAGGTTGCGCCTCCTTCTCTCCCCCATGGAGGAAATCAACAAATACAAAAACAGAATGCTACTGCATTAGAAACAATGTAAGTAAGCATTCAACCTGAAAAGGGATTTTCTCCCTCCTTTAAGATGAAATCAATGCAAGCAATTTTGCAATAATCCCCAAAACAGTCATTGGAATGATTTCCCATCTTAATCAAAGAGAAGCTATGAGATCTTTAGGTTTCCTTAATTCATTTTAATTCCAAATACTACTAAATATACACACAATGATTTATATCTCTAAAAAAAAAAAAAATGCAATCCACCGAAAGAAAGTTGTTCCAAATGTTTGGTTAAAGATCTAGAAGGTAATACGCATGGGATGAAAGAATACGATCCACAGAATGAAATCCGATCCAATTATGTAATTCTAGATCCAACAAAATAATGATATGCAAGAGCAGATAGAATGTGATACACAGAGTGGAAACCCAATCCAATAAATAATTGATTTTGACAGAGCATAATGCAGAGTGAATGCAAGCTACGAAATGGAAGTCTAATCTAAAATTCTTGATTCGACAGTGCATAATGCATTATATCACCTTCCGACAATTAATATGTAATTGCAGAGTATGAATTGCGATCAGATCACAGTAGATTAAAATTGAACTGATTTTTTTTTCGAAATAAAACATAGTGTATAAAATTTCAAACTGAACGTTGAATATTTCATTCTGAATCATTTATAAATTAGATCCGATATTTTGGATTATGAGCACAGTCATATAAATTAAAATTACAAACAAAACCCAGTCCGAATCATTTATAAACTAGATCTGATCTTTTCGATTATGAACAGATCCATATAAATTAAAATTACAACAAAACGTAGTTGGAATCATTTATAAACTAGATCTGATCTTTTGGATTATGAACAGGGTTATATAAATTAAAATTTCAAACAGAATCCAATCCGAATCATTTATAAACTAGATCTGATCTTTTGGATTATGAACAGAGTTAAGAAATGAATTGTTACAGACTATAACTATATGAAAACGGAGTCTAAAATTTAAATAATTACAGAGTATCTAAAAATTACAAAAGTATAAAACAGAGAGCCCTAATACCAATGTAATTGATGGAGCCATCAAAAGGTGTAAAGGTCTCATAGAAACACCTCAAATTTACAATCTAGAATATACGAACAGTTCCTTTAGTAGCATACATCTGCTTATAAACTTTTTAAATGGGATTTCCCAGAATACACAGATTAATCTCTGATTTTCTAATATTCCAGCGAAGTTAAAACATCAAACTTTCAGAAAGTAACATTAATACAGAGATCTAATATTTCACACAGCTTCAAGATCCATAACCCTTATTAAAACATAAATTATATATGAAAGATAAAGAGTGAAAGAACCAGTAGAATTAGCTCAATCAAAGGTGTAGCCCACGAAATTGTAGCAATAATCCCGTCGTCGTTAACCCTCAAGGCTCGACCGGCTCTGATACCAAATGTAGGGCCCCTCCTGTAGGGTACTTCATGCTTAACCTGAAACTCAACCACTTGATACAAAAGAGATGAAAAGCATAATGACAAGATAACAAAACTAAATAAATGAATAACTTAGCAAATTAAAACAAACCATAACCTGTCTTTGATACCATCTTGTCCACTGTCGTCTGCGTCTTCTGTAGGATCCCTCCAGCAAAGCTTGTTCAACCATAGGCGAAGCAACCGTTAGCTTCGCCACCCAACCATAGGCTCATGCTTTCAGTTGCATGGCCTCCCCCGAGCTTTGGGTCGTAGAGCTCACACATAATAATCCAGAAACCCAGCTTGGCTTTCCCCCCCACCAAGATTTCCATCCAAACCCTCAATAGCAGCAAGTCATGAGGTAACTCAAAATTATGATATTCATCCAGGGTCTGGGTCCTTTTCCCATTCCCAATGCCTTCCTTATAAAGGAAAATCTCATGCGACACATGTCGCTTCATGCAAAAATATTCATTTTATTAAATTAATAAATTAATAAAACTCACCCATCCATGTGTCAGTTTCTCTAGGAGATGCACCAACATCCCTAAGTTTGCTCAAGTTTGTCCCCTAGATATTTCACTTAATTCCTAGATTTGTGGTGTAGGTGGAGTTGACTAGGTGTCCATGCCTAGGATTCCATTTTGCTCCTAAATAAATCTTTATAATATTTTTGAATAATCAGAAGTATCCTTTCATGTGCAAATGCCTAAATAACACTTAATATTATTTAAATGCCAAAGTAATCGTTTATATGCAAATGCCTAAAGTACTCAAATACATTTCTAAGTAATGTTCTAGGTGCAAACTTATACGTTTCAATGCAGTTAAGTTTAGCAGTCAACTTTTACTAGGACCCCAGTGCCACACCATTGGGCCTCCTTGTTCCTTAATTTAATTTCCCCAACATGGCACCACTCCATAGGGTCCATTCATCCATAGTTTCCATTCCTCGGCAAGGTACCACATCGTTGGGCCCTTGTGTCCGTTCTTTCCGTTCTCGGCAGGGTACTGCACCATCGAGCCCTTCTGCCGTCATCCTTCCGTTTTGACTTGCGGGAACTTCATGTAGGGATTTTAGGAGTCGTTACCTTCCATCCTCTGTCTACAAGCTATTAGGGACTAATGGCATTGAGGAGTGAGTCCGTTCTCACTGCGCGCCCCCCCCAACTCGTACGTGACCAGCTCCGTCGTGGCAAACCTCGTACGCCCTCACGCTTTCCTCTTGAGCAAGCGGATCAATGCTTATCTGCTCAAGCGTGGTATTCCGTCGAAAGTCAACATCGTCGTCGCTCTCCTTGTGTGTGATTTACCCGTACTCTACGACCCTTAATATTTCTTTGTGTGTCCGTCGGTGAACTGTTTCACCTGTCGCTAAACACTATTATCACAAACATAAATTAGTAGCACTGTTCTCAATAATCACAATTTGATTTATAAATCTGTTTCTTCATTAAGCATCTATAATTTACTCAATCATTACTCATTTGTCTAATCACATAATCAATTGAACATCTAGTCGTTAAGCATCATTCATATCAAAGTTAATCATTAAACAACATGAAATCGTCCATTCACCATAACTACCCAAATGCACATATATCAATCAATCGTAATCATAAATATACTCAAAATAAAATCATAGGGTTATTTTATTAATGTTTCAAACAGTCGGGTCACTCAACAGGTCCTCTCAATGTCTACAATAGTCTAGGGGCACTACAAATAATTATAACTCATTTCCTATCTTTTTACACTTGAAAAAGACACATCTGATCCATGGAAAAAAAAATTCCAGAAATGTTTCCAATAAAATGCAAGACAAAGAAAAGCACCTAACAATCTTATCTAACTCAATTGCACACAAATCTAAAACAAGCATTTCTTCTTCTTATGAATGTGAGACCAAGAATTTCAAATGATCAAATTAAAGCAAGAAGAATACCTATGTTTTCCAATTTCATGAATATAGCAAAAGAGTGACAAAATCAAGCTTTTCTTTGAACTAAAGTGGAGACAAAGAATTAATCTTTTCCAACAACCATTAGATAGATCAGCATGCAAAGGAAACAAGATGCATAACCCAAGAAAAGAGGCTCAAAAAGACATGGATATCCCACACTCTTCAAGTCTTTAAAACAAGCCAATCATGCCAAACCAAAAAATGATCTCAAAACCTTGAGATGGGTCAAAACAACTAAAGGATGCACGATTCATGGCCCCCCCCGACCATGAGGGGGAATTTTTTTTAAAAAATAGAACCCATTTCACTTTAAAATGTAAGCAAAACACTAGTTTTGACTCAAGGGGACAAACATGAATCCAAATCTCAAAAGACCCAAAAACCAATACAAACAAGCCAAACAAAACACTGCTAGACAAAAGGGTCTCTGCCTGGAAGGTACAGTGCAGAGGAGTCTGCACACAAACCAAAACTCAAATCAGAAATGGAGAAGGGGTGCCTGTATGGAAATTTTGGTAGATCTGCGCAGTCTGTGCTTGTACACAGTGCGACGTCGTAGTTTACCAATGCGAGGAGTGCAACGATGTCACAGTATACCAATGGACGGGTTGTGACGACTGACTAACAGGAAAAGAACAAAGATAAAAAATGACACAGTGTCACTCTAAGTCCACTGACCAAGTGCGACAGGCGAGATCCAAGTTCAATAATGATCCAAATCTCCAAGTAATGAGCAATGAACTGTTTGAAAATAAGAAGTACAAACTCAGAGGAAGGTAATCAGACTCTTCAAAGTGAAGATCTGATGATGAAACCAGCTTAGGAGGAAAATGATAAATGAAAAAGGCTTGGCAAGAAATCAATTGAAAACAACATTCAAATTGACACTACAAACCAATGTTCTTCCCCAATGGAGTCACCAGATTTGTTTGATGAACAATCCACTCGAGCGGACGCGAGCCGTATCTCCCTAGCTCAATGTGAGTCTAGAACAAATAGTACAGACTACAAACAACTTTCCTAGATCTACTTAAGGATCAAGTACTAGATGCCTTACCTTAACTTTCGCAATCCTTTCTCTTAGATGCTGCTCCACGTCTCGCGGTCGTTAGATCTCAGTTGAAAAACCTGTTAAGACACATAGAACAATGCAAACGAGTAAAAAGCATCTATACAATAATATATCTAAGTAAACAGTTAAGCAGGTAAACTACACAATATCATCACACATGAACAATATTGGTCGAAAGCATTTATATTACTGTAAATCAGGAAAGTACATAGATAAGAAATAGACTACAACCAAGGCTTAACGCAGTATCCCTTCTCCATCCAATCCAATTGCCATATCCTTCCAAGGAAGTATGATTCTCTCAATGGATGAGTTAGAGATCTCTCCAATATGATTTCACCAGCATGTAGACACTATAGATGTCCTCCCTTTGGAGAGGTGTAGAGATTCACTTATATAGGACTAAGTGGATAGGGTGTGGATAGGGTAGTTGAGATATGGTAGGAGAGAGATAGGTGATCCTCCCAAGAGGTTAGGAACCGAGTGCCAGCTCCTCCAAGAGGTCAGGGATAAGAATACAAGTCAGCAGGCTTTGAGAATGAGCTCAAAAGGCCTATTTTTGCCCATTAACTGACTTCGTCGCATTCTGCAATAAAGCAAGATGCGACGTCACAGGTTGCATGAGTGCAGCCTGCGACAACCTCTCAAAATCTAGCATAAGTGCAATGGTACCCCTTCCAGATGAATGACTTAGCCAATGAAACTTCAGGGGTGTATAAACTGAATCTCATGATGGTAGGATTTTAGGTGTAACAGAACTAACTGAACAAACTTTGATAAAGTGGTCTTTTGAGCCTGGATATGTCTTAAACAATTGAGAAACACTTGAAGATGCACATGAAGACAAATTTGATGAATGAAAACAATGGATTAAATGGAAATTTGTGGAATTGGATACTTTATCTGGAATTGATGAATAAATGTATGCTTGCTTAATGTTTTATGGAATATATGATGTATATGTTGCTTAACGATTAGCTATGTAAGGAAATATATATGATGTGAGTGAAAGAAATGCATGTTGGCTTGATGATTAACAGTTTATGAAATGAATCATGATGATCAAGAATAAATTAGGATGCTTAACGATTAGCGGGTTATGAAATAGATTATGATGAATGAGAAACAAGACTATTAATGTGTGCTTTTGAGCATGTGTGTAGCGATAGGTGAAACGGTTCACCGGCGGACACACAAAGGAAATAAGGGGTCGTAGAGTACAAATAAAATCACACACGGAAGGACGACAAGGGTGTCGACTTCCTACGGAATCCACAGACAAGTTAAAAAGCTATTAGCCACTTACTAGGGGACGTGTGAAGTCATGAGAAGTGGACCGTGACGGAGTTGGTCATGTACGAGTTGGGGGGTGCGCAGTAAGAACGGACTTACTCCTCAGTGCCATTAGTCTCCAACAGCATGTAGATGGAGGATTGAAGGTAAATAATCCTAAATCCCTACATGAAGTTCCTGCAAATCAGATGCAACGAAGAGGTATCGAAGAAAGGACATGACAATGTGGTACCTTGTCGATAAACGGAAATGATAGACGAAAGGACCCAACGATGTGGTAGGTTGTCGATAAACAAAAATGACGGATGAATGGACCCGACGGTGTGGTACCATATCGACGAAAGAACATAAAGGATGGATGGACCCAACGGTGTGGTACCTAGACCCTAGACGGAAATAATTGATGAACGTTATGCATAAATCATATAAATTACATTTAGTCCATTTGCACATAAAATGCACTTTTGGGTAATTAAAATAAAAGAAAATATTGTTTTAGGAGCAAAAGGAATACTAAGCTTTAGCATTTAGTTAACACCACTTGCACCCACAAAAATAGAAACTAGATTGAACATCAAGGAGACAAACTTGAGTAAATCTAGGAAGCTTGGTACACACTCTTAGAAAATGTTACACATGGATGGGTGAACTAAATTGCATTTGAATAATTAAAAATTAGGCATTTTTGCATCAAGCGACATGTGTCGCAATGAATTTTCATATTTAAGGAAGGATTGAGGAAAGGGAAAGGGACCCTATGGCTGGATGGTTATCATAATGCGTGTAATCCATTGATTTATTGCTATTGGAGTTTGGAAAGAGATCTTGGTGGGGGGGAGCCCACTTATGGGTCTCTAGTTTTGTGTGTGTGAGCTCTACGACCCTGAAGCTTGCGGGTGGCTATGCGACTGAAAGCATAATCCTATGGTTAGGTGGTGAAGATAACAGTTTCTTCACCTATGGTTAAATGAGCTTTTGCTGGAGGGATACTACGAAAGACGTGGACGGAAATGGACAAGCTGGATCGGATTGACGACGACAACGACTACTCCTCCAACAACAAATTTGACCTACAGTAATAGGTTTTGTGTTTTTGTCAGTTATCAAATTTGATAAGTTTAATTAATGATTATGCATTATAATGGTTATAATATTGTGTTTTTAAGTTTTTAATAACTTTCTAAGTAGGACCTGGAAGGGGGGGGTCCCTACATCTCCTCCACAGGTGGAAATGGGTCAATAGGGGAGCCTTGAGCTTACTCGAAGACAAGAATACAAGATTGAGTGCAAGCATTGGCAGCTCCTCACTCTAAAATTTCCTCCATAAAACCCCACAACACAAGACAATCAGCTTAATATATATATATATACATAAAAAAATGCAAAGAATGAATAGAACATAATCGAAGTCGTATGAAATCGATACCAAGGAATGAGAAATGAGTCACGTAGCCAAACCCAGAGATGATCGCGAAGATGCCTCTAATATAAACCCACGAAAACGAACCAGAGACCAAAAGCGTAGCTCTTGTTACATGCAAAGAGTTTAAAGAAAATGAAGCAGAGAGGAATCCCTCAGCTCCCCTCTCCTACAAAAAAAATGATGGTTCGAATGAACCTTCCCGAAAGGGGAAAAAAGGGGAAAACCAACCTCAAGTACTACAAAGCGTGAATGATTTTTCTAGCATGGATGATCACCATTCTCCTCATGTCTTCCCATCACATGGGATACATTAAATAAATACCTACCGCCACTAATCATATACATTTCATAATATGAGTTTGTACAAAGTCTCAACGATTAATACAAAGGCTCATTACAATATATATTTCGCTATGCATGTGACTTGCATGACCAATGTTAAAGTTTGGTTTTTTCATAAGCAATGTTAACATCTTTTTATATAGTGTGAACTTGGGTTGTTATATTTCCTTGCTTAAGGACTTAGGGTATGTTGTAGAATAGGTCTTATGCTTATAAGCATCGTATAGATCATCCAATACCTGCAATAATGTCATATGAAATAATAATGTTATCTTGAGAAGTTAAGTAAGAACTTAGGAAACTATTGACCAGAGGTCCACCCATAGAGAATTTTCCATCGATAAGACAATTGAAATGTAAACAAACAAAGTCAAAACAAATTTCATGACAAGCATATGATCAATTACAGTAAACAGTCTTTAATATCATTATGTCATGGATCAAGTTAAATAGACCAGATCATGCTATGATGGATAACTGCCATAAGTGAGATAGACAGTCATGCCAATACATTAAAGAAACCAATTTTATACATACAGATCAGTCAAGAAATACAAGATGAAAATTCTAGTTAAAGACAACATTTCAAACTACTCAATGACGGTGAAAGAACAAATAGGTCACTCGGAATGCAAAAAAGTAAAACTACCAATAATTACTCAGTGATGAAGTTAATTTAAATAATCATGTGTTTTTACGATATATTAGATGCAATTATAAAAAACATTTAGGGTGTATTTTCAGGGACACTACAATTCTAAATTAAAGTAATTTTGAATTCTTAGAAAATTGAAACTACATTTCAATATTTCAATATTATATGGCAATATCCCTCTTTTACCCCTACTTTTTTGCAACAAAAAGTGCAATTGTGTACCTATCCATGGCAAGGAGTTCAAGGTAAAGGTTCTACACATAAAATTGTGTAAGTATGGTTGTGATTTCTTAAGTTGTATTTTAAAGTTGGTAGACATAGGAGACTCAAGGCTTGACACAACTAAATGAAAGGGGCATGGAATCCACTAGGGGGGGAGGATGAATGACTAGGGAAACCATGATTTTGATGATGGGTGTCATCTTGGTCCCATAGGCACTTAAATAAAAAGGAACTATGAAGTTTATTAGACGGACACTTAAGTTTATTAGTGTCGTTAACGATTAGTACTAGACAAGGACATTGAATAACCTACCGGTTGCTACAAGAAAACAACAACCTCTGAAGACTTAATGAGTTACATAAGGCTAATTAATGTTGGGAACTATTGAGTAAAATTAAATAATTAGTATGGATATCATTGATATATCATCCTCAAAAAAGAATGCCAAGGAAATACCATTAAGGAAATTAAGCTAAGTATCATTATTATTAATTATTTTAATATGGCATAGCACGCAATAATAATTACCACAAGTAATCCTACCCACTTATGTATGGAAATGAGAGAACGAAAATGTCATGTTATAAAACATATATTTATACACACAAAGGTATTTATGACAAAGTGATTAAATTGGTTTTATTATAATGAATATTATAAAGGAAATAATAGAAGATGTATATTATTATTATTCTAGTCAAATGATACAAAAAGGCTATATGTCTTAAAGAGAAACATTGATGAACAACTTAGTCAAAAGCATAAATGATTTTATAGTTTAAAAGCTTTCCATCGTAGAAATTTATTGGAAATCAAGAAAAGACAAACAAAGAGACAAGATTTTGTTAGCTTTAAAGATAAAATATGAAAACTAAAAATCAATTGAACAGATTCAATCTCTTTAAGAGGACACAAAAACAACAACAAAATGGAGAAGCTAGGAAGGGAGGAAAGAACTCCAAGCAGGAACTGAACTGAGAGATACTGAGAGGTTAATTGGCATTCGTAGTAGTAGTTTAATGACATTGGAGCCATGACAATAAGTCATTGTGAATTTTTACCATTAATCCCTCACCTTAGTGGATTCCTGCTCATCTCGGGAGTGGCCTCTCGGCGGAAGGAATATACACCAGACAAAGTGCCAGTAGGTTGGGTGGAACGTTGTAGTCAAGTTTTCAGTCGCACAAGCTTATTAAATACTAATAAGTATCTTTAACTTATTAGATTCTGGTACTCTACAGTTATATGTTTTAAGTAATATAGATGTATGTTAAATCATTTAAGTATGTTTATTGGACTAACTATGTAATTGCAGCTTAAGTATTTTGTTTGCAACTAATGGAAGGAATGTTTAATTATTGTAATATGTTTGCAGGTATGATATTAATTATTAAATAAATTGGAAGATTGTTTAATTATGTTCCAACATATCAGATTAGGAATTTTATTGTTTGTTATGATAAATCTGATTGATTATGATGTCTATATGCCTTATTTATTATTCTGCGGCTAGAAATAATTTCATTATTAAGTTGCTTGTTCTTAGTTTTTAATGTTGAATTCATTATCAGTTGATTTGATCTCTTAGATAGCAAATATTGTTCGTTAAAAGACTAACTATAATAGCAAGGTTTATTATTGGCTTTAAATATGTTATTTATTATGTGAGCCAATCTAACTATGTGTTGCAGGATAGATTATTAAATTATTATCAGTCTAGAAGATGAGATTTTAACTTCAATAACATAGTAATTACATATAAATAATTAAATAAATATTTATATTATCATAGGCCTCATTGGCCTAGAGAGAAATCTCTCAGTTATAAGCTTAAGGAGGAGAGGATTCAATTAAGAATCGAGGGCCAAATCCCTGAACCAACCAAAACTTTAAATAATAAGGATTGTATTAATATTATATTTAAAATAAACATATTATAGAGCCTCTGCAAATATTATAGCACAATACCATAAGTATGAAATAAACATATCAAACCATGCCTTAAATACAACTACAAGCTTTTATACAAAAGCTACTACCTATGGAAAAGCATGAAAAAACATACAAATAAAACTAAACAATATTATAATATTTTTCGGTCAAAATATATGCTATTTAATTCAACATTAAATTGTCAACCAGGGAGACGTAGACTTATAGGTACAAGCACAGTATGTGCAGGATCGGGACCTAGTCTAGCCTGATCTAATGTTGACATCTTGGGAGGAAATCCATCATAAGGTGACCATATCTACCGACTTAGGTCATTAATTCCTTCGTTGGTAATTGGAACTACTAAAAAAATAAAATTCAATAACTTCAAGAGAAAATGAATATCAAATATTTCCTTACTTACTTAAAACATAAAGGAATAAGAGCAATTAAAATTAAATCCTATCTTGAAAAGGAAAGAATATTCAACCAAGTAATAAAGTGCATTGAGCACAGGTGGAAAACCAAGAAAGAATTTCTTAAAATGCTCATGAATCAATTAAACGAAAATCTATTCACAGCAAACCATTCTTCAATTGTAAATGCAAACCAAACCAACAATATAAATATAAGTGAAAATGGCAAATTGAAAATGCCAAAAAGGATATTTATGGTGCAGAAATAATTTAACTTAGCAATTAATTAATTATCGAGTAATTAATTAATTATTATGGTGCAATGCCTCCAAAACTATCTCCATTAATTTAATGATAACTCCATTACTTTCTTAGATCCTTCGTTTGGGCATTAATATCTTCCGGGAGCCCACCTCATCCATTTAATACCCAAATACAACCTTAGGAATCTTCCATAAGATATTATCCATACTTGCTCATCAATTAAATAATTGTTGCCTAGGTGACTTATGCCAAAATTACCCCATGGACCATAGCAAAAATCTGGGGATATGACATTTTGGTTTAGTAAAGAGTACTTGGAAACCATGAAGTTGTGGTTGATATAACTATTTTATTGTTATGTGCGAGGAAAAATGGATTGCACAAATAAGGGACGTTATGCTCAAAGACTATGCAAAAATCATTGTAAGTGAATGTCTTTATAAGGTTGCCTACATTAAAATATTATTGTGTGATTTATGTTTAAAAAATGTTTTGATAACTTGGTCATGATGGTGGTATAAGGGCCACAATTAGAACCAAGATTTAAGAGCATGAAATTTATGATACATCGCCTTCATCATCCTTTGGATGAGCATGTGTATGTCACAGAACCTTAAGGAAATAAACTAAGACATGACACATGGAGTCGTGATACGACATTGTTACATGCACACCGTGGCATACAAGGTGTTGTGGACATGACATAAACATGAAATAAATGCGATACAAACATGACATGAACATAATATGGACTCAAAACTCGAACAATACATTGAGACATATAAACATGCAAACTAGACATTCACCATGCAAAATAATGAAGCTAGCATAATACTTAACAAATAAAGAAGTGAGTAACAAAGTTGGTTAGCGAATGATTTTCCATTGTGCCTAATGTGGGGATGCCCCGGTTGTAAGACCCTTGGACACTTCTCGACACACATTGTTAGGAGACCTCATTCGAGATGGTTTAGAGTGAGATGACCCTCCTTGGGTAGGTGGCCCTTTAAGAGGAGATAACCCTACTTGTGCGAGAAGTGAGAGGAGATACGCCTGAGGCAGAGTGGCCATAATGGGTATCGTCCTATGCTTGATGCATGCCCTTGGGGGCATAACACCAAGAAGGTGTTGAGCGGTACCGATATTGTGCTTGGCGCACTCCCAGAGGGGCATGAAAATCCTATAGGTGATAAGGTGGCAGATTTATCGGGAGGAAAATTTGAAGACCACTTGATGATGCTTTTCAAATATGCTACAAATGGTATGGTGGTACCACAAGTATGCAAATGGAAAAAATAAATTTTGCGGCAAAATTATGTATATTTGAATTTATGTAATCATGAATAGCTTAAGCTGGATTATGAATTAAATGTCTTACCGAACCATTCTGGGAGACCCAGATTGTTTACACCAAAGTGCAAGTTACAAGCAACAACATCTTGCAGGAACCGTGAAAGTTTGAAGATGATCAGATAGAGACGAAGAAACAAACAAAGAACAACTCAAGAGTTTGAAGACTGATGTGAAAAACACGAACACCGAGGACGGTGTTATTCTTAAGGGGGAAAGGATGTAACATCCCTCTTTCTACCCTATGCTATTGTAAAGAAAAAAATGTAACTATGTAACGGTTGCCGGTGAGGAGCTCAAGGCCAAGTCCCCACCAGAGAACCTTGCGTTATGATTATTTATTTCCTAGTTGTAATGATTTGCTAATAAGCTAAGTGACTGTAGGTTGTAATGCAACTAGATGACGGGGAAACGAATCCACTATGCGGAGGGGAGAATGATTGGGAATCCATGAAATTGAGTTAATGGTGAACAGAGGTTATCCGGATATCTTGTACACAAGAACAAGAACAACTTTCCACTTAAAATGGCTTAAGCTCTAAGGCAGTATCCTAAGTTGAAATAAGTTTTTATTAGACTAAAATCTTTTAAGATATGGCTGCCCATTAGAAAGATTTTATAATCTCATTAATTAATGAGAACCTGGTTCTCCTTATAACAAATTTAAAAGGAAGATTATCTTGCCATACCTGTGACACTAAAACTTAAATATGGTAGTGGGTATCCAAGAGGTATTTTAAATAACTACACCCACCCTCATAGAAGTTTGAGGGAAGGATAATCCCTTGGGATTATATGTATAAAATGATAATATATATATATATATATAATTTCCTTAAATAAACATGGAGTACAATGGTGGAGCACATTGTTGTAATAGGGCAATCTGGTTTAAACATTTAAACACACCCCACTCCTCGAAAATCTCGAGTTGTTCCCTTAGTGGTCTTGAGCGCCAAACAATGAAACATGTTTTGTCCTCTTGCTCGCGAATAGCTAAACTCCAAATCACTTTGGGGAATGCCATTTGTCACCTAAAACCTCCAGCCAGACTTCCCAAGTGAAGAAGAATCTCGAGATTTTTTTTTATTTAACCATGGTCGCATCCGAGGAAAGGAAGGATTAAATTCGCTCATGGTAGTGGTTAGGGAACTCTGGCATTGGGCGAGGGATTCTGGCATATGACCCTGGATATATGCATTGTGATTGTTGATCAGAGGTTAGCAAACCGATTCCTTAAACTTGTGTAATTTCCCTCTTGTTGATAGCATGACCTGTCAAAATGTATCTCTGCTTTATATCTGCAAAAACGTGGTGTTATCAGAATTGAAATAGTTACCTGCTAAGACGTATGCTATCAGATCTACGTTAGTGGTTATGCTAAAACGTTGAACTCTTTATATCTACAAAAACGTGGCGTTACAAGAATTGAAATAGTTACCTGCTAAGACGTATACT
Organism: Larix kaempferi; assembly: GCA_027924585.1. Lineage (NCBI taxonomy): Eukaryota > Viridiplantae > Streptophyta > Pinopsida > Pinales > Pinaceae > Larix > Larix kaempferi. The sequence continues at coordinate 24,102,098 of BSBM01000338.1, forward strand.
ATCAGATCTGCGTTAGTGGTTATGCTAAAACGTTGAAGTCTTTATATCTACAAAAAATTAACCTACATTATATTTAAATCTGGAAATCGTGGTCATAACAATGGGAAGCATAGACTTAGTCTCTGCAAAACTTAATGCAAGTATTGTAGCGTGAATCCTGAGATGGATCCGCTTGTAGATTAATAATGCTGATAGATTATTTTTAAATCTGGAAATCGTGGTCCTCACAATGGGAAACGGAGACTTAATCTCTGCAAAACGTAATTGTAAGTATTGTAGCGTGAATCCTAAGATGGATCTGCTTGTAGATTAATAATGTTGATACATTATTTTTAAAATCTGGAAATCGTGGTCCTCACAATGGTAACAGAGACTTAATATCTGCAAAGCATAATGCAAGTATTGTAGCGTGAATCCTGAGATGGATCCTCTTGTAGATTAATAATGTTGATACATTATATTTAAATCTGGAAATCGTGGTCTTCGTAATGGGAAAAAAAGATACAAACTGAGTTTATCTCTGGTTCAAGTATGTTTAAAAATGTGAGTTCCGATCTGAGATGGATCGTTGGATAGAAACACATGGGTCAGGATGGATGTTGGGTTAAACATTGTTAAATAAAAATATTTACATACAGAGTTTATTTCTGGTTCAAGTATTATTAAATATAGGAGTTCCGATGGGAAATGGATTGTTGAGAAAATGATCCTTGGTAAAATACTAATAATTACATATATAAACCAAGTTATGGGTGGCGGTTAAAAGCATGACTATTTATACTTGTATATCAGAGTGGAACTCCGTCTAAATCGTAGATAGTTGAATTTGCATATCAGAATTAATCTATGTCTAAAAACCTGTAAAAGTTTTATAGTAGCATTGAAAATCTGAAATTACTCTCTAGGGGAGAAACAATGATAAAATGGAAATATGCAATGGAGTTTGCAAGTGAAGCCTGGGTGTCTCTATAACAGATTCTATTACCTTTGGCTATAGTTTGGGAGTCTCAAGCCTCTTCTAGGCGAGACATACCAACTCTAGTGTCGGGAGTTCATTTAGCCACTCTGTTTTTCTGCTCTTGGCTATAGTTTCTCTAGGTGTGTGCTTTTGATTTACTGTTTTTGATCGATAGTTGGCCTTTAGGGGACGTTTTGGTTACATATTCCCTCTAGAGATATCGTGGCACAGAGCCCTACTCTCCGTCAGTCCCGTCGTTTGGATGGTTTAAAGCCACTCGAGTTTTCACGCCGTGTTGTTAGAGGTCGCCGGAGGGCTCCCTCTGAGTCTTTGGATTCATACGAGACTTACGTCCAAGACGTCATGGCTGCACATCCTGATACTGAGGAAAAACCTTCGACTCCTTCGGGTAGAGTTGACCATACTTTCGATCCCCATACTCCTCATGAGGAGTGGGGAGGTGATCCACCTGAGACTCAACCTGGTTCTATTTGGCCTAATCCACTTGATCGAGATCCGTTTGATCCTTCGAATCCGAATAATTATCTTTACGGAATGCCTGACTTACCCGAAGACGAAGAACAGGACGAGCATTTTGTTCCTTCGTTTCCATGTAGTTATAGATATGGGATGCCTGAATCACATAGTGACACTATGATCAACCCCACCGCACTCTCTTTTTGTATGCCTAGTCATAGTACTGTCAAACCTTCCACTACGGTCGGTAGTCACGCTGGCACTAGTCAAAGTGTTAGCCATACTATACCCACCGGGGGCACTACCCTCACTGGGGGCACTACATTGTCCACCCGCACACAAAGTATGGGGACTGGTCAGATTCCTAACAATGCTAATGTTGGAAGATGACCACCTCCTAGGATTACCCAACCTAACCGGAATGTTTGTTCAGAACACGACTCACCATCCACCACCTAATACACGTTTCGCTACTCGTCAACCCAGGACTACTTTTACGAATGATATCGTTCCTCCCAACCACAGGGATGGACATATACCGCACACTTTTGCGTCCACTGTCGCCACTAGTAATGCTTTTTTTTTTTCCTTGGAAAAAGTCCGTAATTTTATTTCAAAAAGATGATCAAAATTACATATTGCACATGTAGTAGAATCAACAAGGATCCCTACATTTTCACATATTTATGTCCCATATAAGCATAAACAAACAGCTTAAAGAGCTGAACCAAAAAAAAGAGAAACCTAGAGAGAATAACAGATAAATCTTGAACACTACAGAAAGTGTGATCAGAAACCCGCTCAAATCCACCATAGCCACACGAGAAAGACAGCTCACATTGCAGCAGACTCTCCACAGAAAGATAAGATCCGTCAAAACCGAAACCCTCATCGGAGGATGCAAAAGATCCATGTTTGTGGACAGAGCAGCAGACACGGTAGACCTCCCAAACCGGCAAAAACAGCCAGCAAGCAAACCCCTGATGAAGAATCAGCCAGAGAAACCCCATTTTGGCTGGAGCAGTCCGCTGAAGCAAGCTGAGCGTAAGGGCGTGATGGTGGTGGCGGAGTCAGAGTCGGCATCGATCTTGGTGAGGCAGGCGAGGCCGTTGCAGCCGTTGATGTTCATGGCACAGGATCCATTCCTTCCTTATAATATGCAAACACCAGAGCACCGTCTTCCCTCATGCTTTGGCCAACAAAAAATTGAAAGTCATTCAACATGGAGAGAAGCCTTTTAACAGCTCCTTCCACATTTTTAATGAATTCCTCTCACCGATCTTCAGGCCGATTCTGTGTGACATTCTTGACATATCGCTTAATGTATGCCCCAAATGTAAAAGGAGCTTGCTCCTGAAGCCGAAAGGTATCAACAATGTCAACAGCTGTAACTTCTTGGTCGTATAGCAGAGGGGTTAGCTCCAATGTCCACATCAATTGCCATTGTATAGAAATGAATCAGAGAGAAGCTCTTCACCTGTGATAATGTCCTCGTATACAATCATCCTTTCACGCTGATTCTGCCGAGTCGCCTTTGGTGTGATCAAGAAGCAGGAGTCAGCCTGTACTAAGCCCGCTTACGAAGAGCTTCGGAGATGGATCGGACGGTTCCGTAGACATTCCCCTCACTGCGAAGTTATTCAAAGCTGGTGACCGGGAAGCTATAGAAGGATCCTTTGCCAGAAGAAACCTGCCTAATGTGGTGCTACCAAAAACACGCCTCAAAGCCATCTTGATACAGATCAAGGGAAGGCACCCCCAAATTTCTCAGCTCCTCTGTGCTCAACATGGCCGCGAATAGGGCAAGCTCTGCCATACGAGGCCTGTAAAAATTAGTCTACACCATGGACATGAGTGACAGACCCCTCATTGCCCAGAAAACCCCATCGGCCTCCAAGAACCCTTGACAATAACGGCCAGATAAAAGAAATCCCCCAAAATAGCACCGCCATAGCACATCCCTGTAACCAAGAGCGAGACGCCTCCACCGACACCGACCACCAGGAACCCTACGCATCAGCTCAGCAAATCGGCTCCGCCTGTGACTCAGACCGCCATTTGCACCCGAGAGGCCCTGAAGCCAGGATCCTTGCGAACCGGTCGCCGACCTTCAGTAAGCCTGCAAAAAAACCAGCATCTATGTACAGGGAAGGAGGGGTGGCTGGGCCAAGCCCTGGCCGCCCAAACTACTGCAAAAAAAAAAATGACTCTCAAAATAGGGTTTTTCGCTCAGTCCTCCAGACCGTCGCCACTAGTAATGCTAATGTAGGGGTTGGGAATATTTCCTGTCCACGTGGACATGACACCACCAACCCTGCTACTAATCACACCAATGTTGGGGCTGGGAATACTTCTCATGCTTTTGGTCACCACACGACTGCTCAAGCTAATCCTAATGCTGGGGGTGGGAACATACCATACCATTACAATCATTACAACATGATTCCCACTATTAATAGTACATACATGCCCCATACTCATGGTGGCAACCCTTACTACAACACAGTCGGTGCTGACCACCAGTATCACCCACCACCCCAATATGGTGCCCAAAACACGCATATACCTACTTACTCTCAAATGGGTCAGCTAGGAGGAGGTTATCAATCCTATGGCCATGGGAAAGCTTATGGACCGTCAGGTCCTCATTATCAATAGTTTAATCCTCATGGTCAAGCTTTTGGTCCATCTTATAACACAATTGCATTTAACCAACCTTTTATGGGAGCTTATAATCTCGCATTCCAGCCGCAGCTCTCGTTCCTTGCACGCTTGAATCTCCCGGATCTTTCGAAGCTCACGAATGATCCAGTGTGTCACGACCCTAGTTGGCCCCCGTTCCCTTCCAAGCTCCCTTCAAACATTCCGAAGTTTGAGGGGAAAGGTGGTGAGGACCCGGGAGATCATGTCACGACGTTTCACCTTTGGTGCTCCTCTAGCTCTTTGAATCATGATTCCATTCGATTACGACTATTTCAACGCACCCTCACGGGGGCAGCCGCGAAGTGATATGTGGAGTTGCCTGGAAACACGTATAGGGGATTCAACGAGATTACTTTGGTTTTCTTAAACCATTTCCAGTTACCGGTTCGTTATGATACTGGTACTGATTTATTGCCCACCTTTTGTCAGAATAAGGCCACACATATTTCTGACCACGTTCAAGAATGGCATCGGTGGAAGAGATTAGTGAAATCCAACATTCCTCCAAAGTTCCTGTTGGAATGGTTCCTTAAGTCTTTACTCCCATACATTGCTAAGGATGTTTCGATGTCCGGCATTGTGACTGAGGAACAAGCTATCTTGAAAGTCCAGCAGTTAGATCTACTTTATTCTCAGTCTGGCATTTTGTATGACATTATCCCTGATGCACCAAGAACAAGACATGAGCCTACGTCAGTTCCTGGACCACATGCCGATGGCATCGTGGGGTCCGCATGCACTCGCCCCGTAGACTTGGTAGCTAATCAAACGCAAAATTTGTCGCTAAACCAGTCTTCTCCCGGACAGGTTCACACCTTGTCCACTTCCACTCCATCGTCTGATGTACACAATGTGCAATCAATGAAACCATCAGGTAACCAGCAACCTGGTGGTAAGAAAAAGGGGATAAATAATCGTAGGGGTGGAAACAATGGAAGTAATAACAATAGCAATCGTAATACTCCTCGTAAATAGAATGCCAACCCTCATCAGGAAGGCAGTAATGCTGGTGAGGATCGTAAACCTAGGCGTAAGGTGAAATTCCCTTGCAAACTTTGTGGGGAAGATCATCTTACTCACTTATGTCCTCGAATTGAAGAAGCATCGAAGCATTTGGCACAAATCCCAGCTGTGTTGAAGGATCCCCTACCTCATCACCAAAACATGGCTTCGCATGCTCCCACACTGGTTATGGTACTAATGAAACGGCAACGTCTTCTTCCAATACTGGTGGTTATGGATGTGTGAATATGGTTCAGTCAGAGGTTTGTGTTGCTACTCATCAACGTGATTATGGTGTACCACAACCCAATTTGGGGAGTGAGCCTCCCCCTCCTCCTGACAATTCCTTGCATATTGAGAAGCCCTCCATTATGCCGCGGATACCGAAAGGTGTTCTCAAGCGCTCCACGGATAATCCAAATGCTCGAGTTGCCCAGAACTACTCCATCGTAGAAGATTTGGGCCAAACTCTGTGTGCCATGTCAGCTCTTGAAGTTTTGCAAGCCTGTCCTTCTCAGAAGCATGCCCTTTTGAGTGCATTAGGAGTTCAGGATGGGGTAAATGCTAGTGTTATCAAGTTCGATACTACTGATGTCCAACCTCACTTGCCTTACCACGTGGCTTTTCAAATCCAGGTGGTTTGCCTTAAGAGCTTCGTCAAACGTACTATGGTTGATGAAGGTGCCTCCGCGTCAGTAATGTCGTTAGCTTGTTGGAAAGCTCTTGGCTCTCCTCCTCTACTCGTGTCTAGAACTACGCTCATTGCATTCGACAGTAGATCTTTTATGCCGCATGGAATTATCCTTTCCCTTGTTGTCTCCTTGGGAGGTAAGTCTGTGCCTATTGAAGTCGAAGTGGTTGATGCGCCCATCGACTACAACCTTTTACTGGGTCGAAACTGGATGTACGCTATGAAGGTTGTCGTGTCTATTGTATTTAGAGTTATCTGCTTTCCCCATGAAGGCAATATTGTGATGATCGATCAGCTGGATTATGTTGGCACTCCTTCCACAGCATCCACGGGATCCATCGTCCCGCAAGTTTCTAATTCTCAGCCAGCAACTGGGAACATGGGTGTTGGAATGTATCCTTCATTGATGGGATCTTTCGACCTCCCTACACCCATCTCCTTCATAGGAACCATCTCCGATGGTGCTCCTTCCTCATTGAATCATGTACTTTTTCGGACATCATACTTTAGTGATCCGTGGGATCCACCTTCCATGAGTTCCCCCTCTGGAGACGTTTCGCACATTGAGATGGATATGCCCTTGTTTGCAGTCAAGATTGTTCATCATGTTAAACTAGCCACTGCAGATCCGGATCTCTCTTCTTCATGGACAGTAGAGGAAGATCCTGTTATACTGCCCACGCGTGCAGTTGACCTATCTTGTTCACATGATTGCCTCGATGGTATCCTACCTTCAGATGAAGTTTTTATTGAGGCCATGAGTGGTGATGACAAGCCGTGGCGGGATCTTTATCATAGATCTCATTCCCCTCCTACCCTTGATCTTATTGAACAAGATAAGTCTAGAATACATCCTGCCATACATTTTGATCCAAGCATAGTTTTGTCTAGCCCCGGTTTGACATTAAATTATTATTTCCCTAGTGACAAGTCTTTAGACTCTCTTATAGATCCGCAAATCGGTGATCCTGATGAGTTCGATTCTACTTCTAGAATTTCCAACTCCTGTGATGATGAATTTGCCACTACAGATTCCTTCACATCCGTCAACTTTGCTCTTCATTTTGAAGATGATCATTTTGATCCCTCAGGTATTGGTATTATGGAACCTTCAGTGGTTAGCTCTACCTGCGTTATGTTTGAGGTTAACAATAGTAAAGTTGAAAATGTTTCTACCGCAGTGACTTGTATCATATTTTTCTTTATGTATGTTTTAGAGATGATCTTGGTTCTTATGTTTCTTGGAGACAGGATTGTTAGCTGGACTTATACTTGTTTACCGGTCCTTTTCGACATTTGCTTCAGTCATGGAAGGCATATTCGGAACCTTGCATATAGGTTTAGGCCTCCCCATTGTTATGATGCATTTGAACCTTGGGCCATCTGAATTTGCAGACACCCCACCCCCTGAGTGTCCTTATCTTGCTCATGTTCCTTGCATTATGCATAGCTTTGTTCCATGCACTTGGAACTAGTCTCGCATGTCCCTGACACTCATCTGCTCTCATTATGAGCATTCTTCCATATCTCCTTTGAGCTCGTTAAAAACAGTAAGGAGGTCACGAGTTTACTTTTTCGGGCTCGTTAAACCTTTACGGAAAATATTTTTATAGTCTTTTTTAAGCCCGTGTTAGACTTTTCCAAATCAAACAAGATTGCCGAGTATACTTGTCATTTCAAACTCGTTAAAGGATTTGAAGCGACATCCACTTAGGTATAAGTTTACCCCTTTTCCGAACCTTTGTGGATTAATTACGAAAAAGGTATACTCTAGTCAGACGTGACTAGAAGAGTTCTTCTCTCATTGTTTTACACTTTTTCGAGTGAGGAGACTAACTTTACGAAAAAGGACTTCCCTTTTATATCATGTTGTGATTGCATTGCATCATCCTGCTTGCTGCTTGAGCCTTATGCTGGCTCCCGCTTACTCAATTGTTAGCCTGGTGCCTAAGCACTTTACCCTGTCGAGCCCTGCAGAGCTTATATATTTTCCCTTCACAATTTGATGACCCTTTGACCTTGAGGGAACATACCCCCGAGTGTCCACATCCTGCACGTATTTCCTTTCATTGAGCATAGGTATTTTCCACTGCTTGGGACTAGTATGGTAGCTATTTGAAACTCATTCCCTCACTTGTTGTATTATAAGCAATTTTATTCTTTTTCAAGCTTTTCCCAAATATGAAAAAGACCAAAAAAAATCAAATATTCCAAAAATCCGGACGGGATTATGGTCACTATTTCTTGTTGGCAGTTGTTGTGTCGCCTTTGAATAGAGCATTCATTCCACTCCGTACATTATGAGTTGGGACTATAGTTGGGCCTTAGGAGCTGTACTTGTTTCTCAGTTTTCTCCACCGATTGGTTAAGCTTCTAGTCATTATGGATCCCGCTGCAATGCCTCCTGCATTGCACAGTTTATGTCAAGTCTATGCTGCCTGAGTCTATCCATCTGCTCATGCTCTTGTTCAAAGGAAGTCCTGAACCAATGTCGGCCACTCCTCAGATCTCTTCACTATTGCATGTCGGCCATCCTTATTGAGTCAGTCTGTTTCACCTGAGATCTTCCAAATCTTTCAGCATTGCTGGTACCATCGTGCTGGTTGATGGGGGATGCCTTAATGCCCTCCTTCTAGCGAGTCTCGTTCCGTCGACTTCAACTCATTTATTCCAAGACTTGAGGCTTAGAGTTCATTTGAGTACCTTGATGCTTGCAGTCATTAGTGGCAGGTTCTCTCACCATCGACAGTTTTGGGAATACATCAATGTCCCTTGATCGATGGATTCATCCTAGTGTTCGACTTCAACCCATTTATTCACACTTTGATGATTGTGCTCTGTGCCTTGATGCCCAATTTCATTATTGGTGGGTCATCTCGAGTCTGTTAATGGTATACATCATTGACCGGTAATCAGACGATGTCTCATCAGGTTCGACCCCAACTCCTTTATTCACTTAATGGGACTTGCACTATCGAAGACTTGTGTAGAAGACCCTAGGAGATTTTGGCATTCAGTATGCTACATAGACTTTGACTTTACATCTGAGATATCACCTCTCAGATTTCAGCAGTTTGTACCTCCAGTTTGCACCAGTTGTCTTCTTTTCAGCAGAAGACCATATCTTACTGTAGAGGGATCATGGCTATGATCACTTATGACATTTATCCATTATATACTGCTTATTCATGGCCATTGTATTAGATTGTTGTACTATACCGACATGTATTAAGAGATACTATTGTATTATGACGAGTGAGCTGCTCTTTCCACTTGTGTCTCCATCACTCCACTTCTGAGTTTTATAATGTATTTCGGCCATCGTAGCATCAGTCTCTGACCTCACACATTAGGGGGCATCTATTACATCATAATCTTCCACCTTGTGAGCATCAGCATTATTTGGCCTGTAGGATCCATTTCAGTGACTCAGATCCACTTATATCCTTTAGAGATACTATTTTTCCCTATTTTTGTTCCTACCCGCATGTTGCATCATTATAGCATGCGTACTTGCAAGTTGCATCACTATAGCCCGCGGGTATCAAGTAAAAAGGTAAAAACCACTATTAATTACTTTTTACGCCCAAAAAGCGGTCATTGGGTGACCTTTGGCTCTCCATCTTACCCAAGTAACGTCTCGATGTACACCTACCTTTGAGAGGATTATATATTGAGCACATATGGCTTATGGACAGGAGGAAGAAGAGAATAGTAAAGGAACTCTAGTGGATTTTTGCCCGATCTTGAGTCTGCACTCATTGATCCTTGTAGTTGTGAACCCCTTATGTTCACCTTCCAAACTCCTTCTAGTTTGAGTTTTTCATTCATGGAGGATTGAAATGGTGGAGGCACAAGTGGATTGATCTAGATCTTGGTTCAGATTGGTTTCCGGCAAGAGGTCGTATCACTTTGTACTTCTTCTTGTTCATTAATAGAAATACTCATATTCTCGTCCATCATGTTGTGAATGTTGTTTATTATACATTGGGTTACATTTGCTTATGATATTATGCACCATTGTTATTGATAATGTTAATGTCAATTATATATTATATGTACTTGTTGGATATTGGCTGTCAAGACTAATTTGTAGATTTCAAGTGCACGGATTGAAAGCTCCAACGGGGATCTACGTCAAATGTTTGGATCGAGGTTGGTTACATTTCTCCATTATCTTAACATTGTCATTTATAATATCATTGTTTTGAGAATTAAGTTGATTTCTGGTAGTCATCTATCTGTTGTGGTATTCCCAAGTCATATTGAGTTTTCTCCAATACAGGAATTTTATTAAAATGGCAATTTTTTACTTTTTTTCCTAGTTAGACCTTTGACTAGTGTTGAGCTCTAAGTCCCCAAATTGCTCCAATTGCTCCCAAATATTCTGAGAAGATATATGGATGATGTTAGAACCTAAATATGTGTTTCGGGTATTCTTTTATACCTTTAAAATACTTCTGCAAATCCTCTTTCAATTATGGCCAATGTAGGGAACTTTACTAGTAATTTCCCTTTGACTAGTATTGGTCTCTAGGTCTCAAATTGACTCCAAATGCCTTCAACTATTCAAGGAAGGTGTATTAATGATATTAGGACTTGAATATGATGTTCCAGGATGAGATATTTCCACCAAAAGACCTATGAAAACTCTATTAAGATTCTGGACCAAGTATGCAATTTTACTAGTAATTTGGGGTTCAAATCCCCCTGGGGTAAGTATTGAAAATGGCTTCCCAAATGCCTCCAAACCCACTCAAATTTCTGAACAGAGGTAGGGGATGTATCAAGGATGTTATTAAGGTCTCATGTGCATCATTAATTGATTATTTTCTCTGTTCCAACCCTCTCCCATTCAGCTACAAAAATCACCAATTCAACCCTTGGGGAAATGGCACTATTTCTTCACCCAATGCAATTAAACTGAGTAAAAATACTTCCAATGCTCAAGTACAGTACATGAAACTTGTAAAATACATCCATGGAAGTCTATTAATCATAAATGTATCATAGAACCATCCATTCATTCGAAATCATCAGCATTATCATGCTATACATCAATGTAGTGGGGAAATGGAACTGTTCTTTCATTAAAAATGAGATTTATACATTTATACTTGGAATTTCGACCTTAAACTTTATGGATATGAAGAAAAGAGTATTTAATTCATATTATAAAAGAAATGGGGCATTAGAAGCTCTCCCAAAGAGTACAATAGCTCACCAAAAATGCCCTCCCTCAAGGATCAAGAATATGCCATCAAAACTGGAAATGGTTGAGAGAATGTGCTGCAATAGAAGAAATAATGAGCTACCCTATAGCTTAAACCTACAAATAAAAACTCCATTAAAGCTCCAGATGAAAGGTCTGAATGGACTTTCGAATTACCAACTTGGATGGGAATCTTTCACCCTCAAAATTGGCTAAGGCAAGAAACTAGTCATCCACTAGCTCTCCCTCTACACAAATGCAATTGCAAATTCTACAAATGATCAAAAGCTGGTTTCATTCTTTTTTATTGACATTTATAAAGTTCTAATGTCCTCCATGGGTCGAATTCCTTCCAGGAGACTCATGCCAACTCAAGTTGGGAAGAGATTCCAAAGAACGCCACTTGTACAACAATTCCTAGTCTCCCACTTCCACCAAATCACATGTGGAAGCATCTTAGCTACCCTCACACCCTTGAGCGCCCTATTGGAGTCTAGTTTTAGCCCGGACATGTCATATATGTCATATGTCAGCCTTCAGGTCTGATTTGTGTCATAGGTTTCATAGCATCTTCATCATTGTTGTCATAGAGCTAGGGAATCTAGCCCAGGTGTCTCACTACTCCAACTTGCCTCTTCCTCTTCCATGGGAGTTACTCTTCCTCTATATTTCGACCTCATTGACTCATTCCAAGTATTATTGACCTTATAAATCATCCCAAGAACATTAGGCTTCCCATGGATTCGAAATTTCAAGAAGAGGATGCCATGCGGCACATAAATTTTAGCTTGTGTGGGTCCCACTTCATCCATGTGTCTTCATGATCAAATGCCACTTTGATTTTCAGTTGTATATATTTATTTATCTCCTTTATTAAATATTTATGCCATCCTAATGTTCCAACATCATTTATTATCCCTATTATTCCAAATCCCAAAGCTTCCACCCCAAACCTAAGAAACTAGTAATTTTCCTCCTTGGCAATTATTTGACCTTTAGCATCAATTTGACAAACTCTAATTAATAGGGCCAATTTGCTTAGTCCATTGTGACCCAATGCCAAATTTGGGACATGACAAATCCTCCCTTCCCAATATTGCTTGTACTCAAGCAATTTCAAACATGGTTGTTGAAGAACCTGCTTTCTGTATAATTCTTTGAAGTTGCCATTGAATTGCCCAACCTTGAGTCTTTGAGTTTCCATGAATATTTTAGAGAGGAACCACCATGATTGTTGCTGCACTACTTTGATAAAAATCACTTTATTAAGTGGGAAATCCATATCCCATACTGCTTGTTTCCCCAAAAAATTTGAAACCAATGAGATAAAAATTATTGCAGGGTCCCATTGCTTGTATTGCACCCCAACAATTAAGAGTGCTCTCCAACCCATACCATCAGATAAGAGGATTCCTAGATCCCATTTTCTTGTATGCATTCTTCCAAACATCATGAGTACAATATATATATCATCAAAGTACATAACACCATAATAAAAATGTACATCAAGGAGATGCTTCATCAAAGAGTCATGAAAGTGCTTATACCTCCAAGCAAGTAGACCACCATTTTCCAAGTGCATACAAGCTTCAAGTGACCAATCAAATCTGCTGCAATGACATAGGTGAGGATCCCATGTCCTATAATGCTACTCCAAAATTATTTGATATGCATCAAAATATTCAGCCATGTATTCTTTCATCCAAGAAGTGAATGAAGAATCTCCACTAAAATCTGGACCAAATAATGAGCAGAAAAAACAAGGAGACTTCAAATGACTCAAAGAAGTCTCACCCATACATTCCTGAATGTAAGAATCATAAAGATATAACAAAGTATGTGGCTGCCAACAAAAATGTTCTCCAATCATAAATCTATTCACCCAAGTGTTGGACGAAGTTCCTCCAACATCAAATGAATCAAGTGTTGAGCAAGAAAAACCATGAGTCTTCAAGTGACTCAAATGCATATCATAGGTGCATCCATGTAGATGTGCATCATCATAAAGTAACAAAGGATGATGCTGCAAATGTGAATAAGAATGTCCTCCAACCATATCATCATAAAAATTAAATATAGGAGTTTCATACTCCTCATGTGGCACCATCAAAAAGAACCCTTTCACCCATTCTTCATTGAGACTAATGCTGCAAAAACATGGAATTGTAGGATGTAGGAGAATTAACTAACTCACCCAAATGATCAAAAAGTGCATAAGTTTCATCATGGAAATGATCCATATGGTTAGTATCATGCAAATCCTTCAAAAGTGTGAAACCTTTGTTGTAGATTAGTGCCAATGTAGAGGAATCATGCTCTTCTTTAAAAATTGCATAACCTTCATCAAGAGACAATTCAAGTTCCTCTTCCACCACATCAAGTGTTTGGATCTCTTCAAGTTCATCTTCAAACACATTAAGAACATTCAAATTTCCACATTTCTCATGATCCACCATGTCATGAGAATCCTCCAAATAACCTACCATTTGACAATCTAAAATATAGGAGGAAAAACTGCAACTTTTCAAGAAGTTGTTCATTTTGAATTGTGAGCTTATGATTATCCTCATTATTCTTCAAGTATGCATCATCTAACAATTCATTAAGCTCAAACAAATGGTTTCTATCAAAAAGCAAAGACATGAAATTACCTTTGATGTGGCACATTTCTCTTTGAATCTTCTCCATGTCTTTAAGGAATGATGTTTCCTCCAATGAAGTAGCTCTCCAACAATAATTTGACACCAATGCTTGAGTGATATGGAGAATGCTAAGGGACTCTTGGATCTTCTTTTCATTCATCTTTAAGGACCCTTCAAGAAAATGAGGCTCTTGCAAATGAACCTCCTCATCTTCATGAAGCTCAAGCGGTGATGGGGAAGTTGATCTTGGTTCTTCTTCAAATGCTACAAGGTCTTCATTATCATGCTTAATGTAACTTGGGCTTGCAGCAACACTTTCAAAAGTGATCTCTATGTCACAAACATAGAGGTGTGAGCACCCATCAGTAGGTACTCCTTCATAGTTTAAGCATCCATCAGTAGATGCTCTTTGGTTCATGTCTAAGCTAGAAGGTGTCTCGAAATGATCTTCCATATTCTCAATAGAATCTTCTTCCTACTCTTGTGATGTCTCTTCCTTTTGCTCCTTCAAGCAAGCTGATGCATTTTTCCCCTTGTTTTCCTTGGGATCAATATCTTTGGAATCTCTTTTTGAAGAATTCCCAAAATCTCTCCTCAAGTCGGACATCATTTCCTGCACACATATATGATATTCTCTCCAAGGTTCTTTACAAGAAGGGCATAAACCTTTCTTTACTAACTCCGCATCTTCATTTTTGGGCCTATTTTCAAAAATATGTTCAGAAAAGTACTCAAAAGACGTGACATTTTGTGTATTTTTGCTCAGGGCAAGATATTCTTGATATTTTTGATATTGTTGGGGCAAGGTGTTATATGTTGCTTTACATCTTTGGAACTCATTCATAGAATTATCCTTGGTTGGTGTGACACACTCATATTCATCATATTTAAATTCATAAAAATAATCTTCATTTCTCTTGAAATTGTAAGAAGTTTTGCATGATGGCACCTCTTCCTCGTACTATTCACATTCTGCTTCATATTGCTCATAAGCATATGCTTATTCCTCATTAGAATTGTACTCATAGGATTCATCATAATAGTAAGACATGGTTGCAAATTATTCTTGAATTTATGTACCTAATCCACAGGTGCAAGGAACATGCTCTGATACCACTGTAATGTCCCTTGTTAGGAATTTTATTAAAATGACAATTTTTCACTTTTTTTCCTAGTTAGACCTTTGACTAGTTTTGAGCTCTAGGTCCCCAAATTGCTCCAATTGCTCCCAAATATTCTGAGAAGGTATATGGATGATTTTATAACATAAATATGTGTTTTAGGGATTCTTTTAGACCTTTAAAATACTTAAGCAAATCCTCTTTCAATTCTGGCCATTGTAGGGAACTTTACTAGTAATTTCCCTTTGACTAGTATTGGACTCTAGGTCTCAAATTGACTCCAAATGCCTTCAAATCTTCAAGGAAGGTGTATGAATGATATTATGACTTGAATATGATGTTCAGGGATCAGATATGGCCACCAAAATACCTCTTCAAACTCTATTAAGATTCTGGACCAAGTATGCAATTTTACTAGTAATTTGGGGTTCAAATCCCCCTGGGGTAAGTATTGAAAATGCCTTCCCAAATGCCTCCAAACCCACTCAAATTTATGAACATATGTAGGGGATGTCTCAATTATGTTATTAAGGTCTCATATACATCATTAATTTATTATTATCTATGTTCCAACCCTCTCCCATTCAGCTACAAAAATCACCAATTCAACCCTTGGGGAAATGGCACTATTTCTTCTTCCAATGCAATTAAACTGAGTAAAAATACTTCCAATGCTAAAGTACAGTACATGAAACTTTTAAAATACATCCATGGAAGTCTATTAATCATAAATGTATCATATAACCATCCATTCATTCGAAATCATCAGCATTATCATGTTATACATCAATGTAGTGGGGAAATGGCACTGTTCTTTCATTACAAATGAGATTCATACATTTATATTTGGAATTTCGACCTGAAACTTTCTGGAGATGAAGAAAAGAGTATTTAATTCATATTACAAAACAAATGGGGCATTAGAAGATCCCCCAAAGAGTACAATAGCTCACCAAAAACGCCCTCCCTCAAGGATCAAGAATATGCCATCAAAACTAGAAATGGTTGAGAGAATGTGTTGCAATAGAAGAAACCATGAGCTTCCATGTATCTTACACCTACAAATAAATACTCCATTAAATCTCCAAATGAAAGGTCTGAATGGCCTTTCCAATTACCAATTTAGATGGGAATCTTTCACACTCAAAATTGGCTAAGGCAAGAAACTAGTCATCCACTAGCTCTCCCTCTACACAAATGCAATTGCAAATTCTACAAATGATCAAAAGATGGTTTCATTCTTTTTTCTTGACATTTATAAAGTTATAATGTCCTCCATGGGTCGAATTCCTTCCAAGAGACTCATGCCAACTCAAGTTGGGAAGAGATTCCAAAGAACGCCACTTGTACAACAATTCCTAGTCTCCCACTTCCACCAAATCACATGTGGAAGCATCTTAGCTTCCCTCACACCCTTAAGTGCCCTATTGGAGTCTAGTTTTAGCCCTGACATGTCATATATATCATATGTCAGCCTTCAGGTCTGATTTGTGTCATAGGTTTCATAGAATCTTCATCATTGTTGTCATAGAGCTAGGGAATCTAGCCCAGGTGTCTCACTACTCCAAATTGCCTCTTCCTCTTCCATGGGAGTTACTCTTCCTCTATATTTCGACCTCATTGACTCATGCCAAGTATTATTGACCTTATCAATCATCCCAAGAACATTATGATTCCCATGGATTTGAAATTGCAAGAAGAGGATGCCATGTGGCACATAAATTCTAGCTTGTGTGGGTCCCACTTCCTCCATGTGTCTTCATGATCAAATGTCACTTTGATTTTCACTTGTATATATTTATTTATATCCTTTATTAAATATTTATGCCATCCTAATGTTCCAACATTATTTATTATCACGATTATTCCAAATCCCAAAGCTTCTACCCCAAACCTAGGAAACTAGTAATTTTCCTCCTTGGCAATTATTTGACCTTTAGCATCAATTTGAAAAACTCTAATGAATAAAGCCAATTTGCTTAGGCCATTATGACCCAATGCCAAATTTGGGACATGACAGACTAGCTGTAGGAATTAAAATTCAAACAACTCTGGAAGGGATTAGGATCATGATAGATGATGGAACCTTTACACAATGTATTGGGATCGTTAATGTTTCAAACATTAGCTAGGCTGAAGTCTACTTCAAGGCTCCTAGGCACCCCAGCATATGCAAACTAGAACTTCAATTGTGCACTGCCTGAGAACCAATGGTGAAGAATTTTGACTCATGAAGGATTAAAAAAATTAAATGGAAGTGAAATATCAGTTTACTTTCACACCATCAAGTTTGAAGAAGTTATGAGGAGGTTTCACAAACAAATAAGTAACATTGTCTACCGGGATCGCACAACTAATCTAGCTTCAGGATTTTCCAAACAGTAGGAGAATGCTTTGAATTATCCGTTTCATAAATGGAATGAATTTATTGGCATGTTAAGTAATAGCATCAACATAAAGAATTCAATTTGGAGTTGTAGAAGTTCATTTATTAATTAAACACTGAAAACTAGTTATTTTCCATGGAAATCTAGACTAGGTGCAAAACATGGATATGAAAGGCAAACTTTTATTTATTCAAACTGAAAAATGGACTTCATAGGTTCAAATGGACTTCATAGGTTCAATTGTGCACTACCTAAGAACCAATGGTGAAGGATTTTGACTCGGGAAGGATTAAACAAATTAAATGACATTAAAATATCAGTCTAGGTTCACTCCAGCAAGTTTGAAGAAGTTCTGACGATGTTTCACAAACAAACAAGTAAAATTGTCTCCCGGGATTGCACAACTAGTCTAACTTCAGGATTTTCCAAACAGTAGGAGAAGGATTTGAATTCCTAGTTTCAGACATGGAATGAGTATATTGGCATGTTAAGTAACATTAGCAATAGAAATAATTCAATTTGGATCTATACAAGTTCATTTATTAATTAAACACTGAAAACTACCTATTTTCCATGTCAATCTAGATTACGTGCAAAAGATGGATATGAAAGGCATACTTTTATTTATTCAAACCGCAAAATGGAATTCGTAGGTTCAAATTTACATCAATAACAACCAACAATATCTTAACTACATCTCATAGAACTCCCAGGAAAGAAATTCATAAGAAATAGGATTCTCGATCATAGAAAGACTAGAAATCATCAGAATTCTGAATGGAAGGGTCTCTAATATATGCAACAAGCTTGAATTACACTAGATCAGACTTTAGGACTTGTAATAAACTCAATGACAAAGACTAGATGTCATCATCCTCTCAGAATAAGCAGGGGCACATCTCCTAGCTTGGACTAGGGGCACACATCTTCCAAGTCACAGAGGCAAAATTTCACTCAATTCAATTCTCAAACTGTCAAAATATGGCTAAGTCGTGCACACTCCTTCCTTTATATTATTATGTGACTTATGGAGCAAGTAATCTAGGATAAAGCGTCCTCATGGAGTGGATAAGGTTGGCTTTCTTTCTACTTTAGCTTTTGCCTAAGTTGCTTTCTGCTTTTGCTTTTGCTTTCTGATTTTTCTTTTGATTTTTCTTTTGCTTTTGCTTTTTATTTTTATTTTTCTTTTGCTTTTGCTTTATCATGCTTTTGTTTTTTTGTCCTGCTTTTTCTAACTTATCTTGCTTTTCTACTTTGTCCTGCTTTTCGGCCTTATCCTGATTTTCTGCTTTGTCATGTTTTTTCCTGCTTTGCTGCCTTTATCTGCTTTTCCTAAGCTTGACTTCTTTTCTTCCTTGTGCCAGCTTTTCCCTTCTTTTTCCTACTTTCCTAGCTTTAACTGCTTTCAGCTTTTCTTCTTGTGCAAGTTATCTCTTGGTCAAAGCTTATTCTCTAATATGCCCTCGTGGATCATTATCCACTTTATTTCATTAAGATAATTGTTTATTAATGGAAAATAACTTTTTTCAAGTGCATCTCAAACTTAAGGAAGTACAATTAAATACTTTGTCAATTAATGCCTCAAAACTTAACCCCTTATTAATTAATTAATTCCAAACTATCACTAGGATCCATGGGGTTTGAAGTGACATTGGTTGCTTCATGGTGCTGACAAGGTGGGAACATGACACACCCTTCAGTATTTCACTCTTGGGGAAAACCAATAGATTTAAGTTGAGTCATGTTGCATTCCAGTGAAGGGCATAACCTTTCTTATTCGGTTGTGTATATGTGTGTGTGTGTGTGTGTGTGTTAATTGATGCATATGGTAAGTGTGCAGTCCCATCATATTTGAATATGTGCATATATGTATGTTGGCGGGTGAATGTGATGAGAACGTAATTCCCCTTATAATTGTTGGGTATGCATGCATTTTACTAGAGTGAATAAGAGAGCGCATAGGTATGCATGCATTTTACTAGAGTGAATAAGAGAGCGCATAGGTGAATGTGATGAGAACGTAATTCCCCTTATAATTTTTAAGTATGCATGCATTTTACTAGAGTGAATAAGAGAGCGCATAGGGCTTTTAGTACAACCATATAGATATTTTTACTATGAGTGGATATCATGCCAATGAATATAGCATGACTCTTGAGGTGGCCACATAGAGACATCTTCTTATTATTTAATAATAGCATGGTGAAATGTGCTTTCCATCATGAGGATATCTCACGCTTTTATTAATAACTATGCTTGGAATGAGTCCATGAGGGTATGCCCCTAGACTCGAACAATTATTGTATTGAATAGCCCCAACACCTTGACGATCTAGAATTATAATAATACAAACATCTTAAAGTAAAATCTCTACTCTAGTGGATTTGTGCCCACATTAGGGGTGGTCTCTCGGTGGGAAAACATACGCCGGACAGAGAACGAATTGGTTGGGTAGAACGTTGCAGTCAAGTCTTCAGTCACCAATTCTACTAGATTGAGATACGTATCTCTAAATGTTATTTAATATTGAAAATTGTTCAATGCTTTCATGATCTATGTTATTGCATTGAATTAAATGATTTTGTATAACTATATAAATGTTCTTTTGTTGACTATGGATGCCCCTCATTTTTGTTTCAATTTTCTTGATATTGTAGTTTTAGAATTACAAGAAATATTGGATAACAAATAAAAATTGGTCATAGTTCTTCTATATGCCTAAAGTAGCATTTAATTACAATTTTGTAACCTCGATTTTGAATGAAATATTTGGTCAAAAGTTGGACTGTGAGCTTTCCATTTGATTAAAGTAGAACTCAATCGTGAAGGGATATAAATCAATCTTCAGAGTATGTTATTATTGTTTTTTATTATTGTTTGTGTAGCTAAGTGTAATTGTTAATGTTCATGTTTCTTATGTGTCGAATAGTAAATGAGATGACCGAACTCTGATTATTATATCATGTTACCATTAGGACTAACTTATTTGGTTGCTTGAGTAAAGCTAAAGGAAAACAAATTTATACCCTGGGCAATTCCATAAATGGTAATGAGGAAATGGGTATGTTACACTCGAACCCAAGTCAATACCATAGTAAAAAAAAGATGATAGATTTGGAGATAAAGATAAACTCCCGAAATTTCTTTTCCCCAAATTTTCTTTCCCTCCAAGTGAATTTAAGATTTTAAAATTTGTTAATATTAATATAATATATAATCTAATATATTATATATTTTATATAAGGCTAAAGTATTAACATATTAACATAATATATTAATATTATCATTATTACATACGATAGTAATATATTATCATGTTAACATACTATATTAATATTATCATATTATTATCATACTATCATATTGATATATATAAATCTAACATATTAACTTATTATTTGTATATCTATAATAACAATATATTAATATACAATGGTAGTTCACCGAAGGGATACATCCACCGGGAAATATGCCAACACGTGTTATTCTAAAGAATCAAGATATGGCCAAAATTACATTCATTACATAGGGACTCAACAAGAGCATCATATCACTTACAAGAATTGAACTTGGGTGGGGAGGGTAACAATCATTCCTCCCAACCACCCAAGCTACATCCAATGGACCAAATGTATATAGTATACATTACCATACTATACTCTCATATATAAAATATAATACTACGTAACTATATATTAAAATATATATAAATATTATATATTAATAATACATATTAACTATCAGGGTTGGCAAGTGCGGGGGGAGTTCTAAGGGACTCCGAAGGAAGAAAAGTGGAAGAGTACGCTTGGGGATTAGGGAATCAAACCAACAATCAGGCAGAGTGGCTCGCCATGATCAAAGGTCTTGATATCACTCAGGAGAAGAATATCAGAAGGCTTGTTGTGATTGGCGACTCTCTTATTGTCATCAAAACCGCCAGGGCTATCATAAGCAAAAAAAAAAGTCCAACCTCAAATTACCAGACCCTTCTTGCTCACTCAATCAGCTCCTTCAATTATGACTCTCTTTCCTTTTTTCATGTATTAAGGAAAAACAACGCTGCAACCGCTACATTGGCTAACCTTGGGGCTAGGAAAAATTGTGGTGTCCTAACTAGAAATGGAGCACATGAAACTTTGGTGTGGGTGCCTTAGTGGCTTGAATGGCACCTTCGGATGCCTTAGTGGCTCTGGTGACATGTCTAAACGCGTGTACACTCGTGGTTTGAGAAACATTAAATTCAAATCCACATTGGATCTGATTGAGATTTCCCAAGCTCAAAGCGACGGCCTGGCCTGTCAGGCCACCCATGTTCCGCATGCAGGAGGCTTAATTGACATGAAGGCAAGTTGGTTTATTAATAGGGGAATGTTGGAGGTCGACTGGATTATCCTTCTGCTGCTTCTCTGCCTTCCATCATTGTGTTCTATTAGTCCCACGGTTATACGCTTCAAGATGGACAGAAGGAATGTTGGAAGCAATGCAGGAGTATGCCTACCGACGTTGCAGTGCAAAAATTGTCGAGCAAATCTACAGGTCTCTGCGGGATGAATTGGGACGCAGCGTTTCCCGCTGACTATTGATCCGATTCAAGGTAATGGAGAGAAAGATTTGCAGGGGGCCTTAAGCATTTTGGCCAAACGTGTTCGTCGCCCAAACAACGAAATTGGTGGAGGTAATTCGCAGATGGAAACGGCCCAGAGGCAAAGGCTGCGTCTCAATGCAAGATACATTGGCTACAAGCAAGAGAGTGATAAGACCTGGAAAAACATGGAGGAAGAAATTGGTCCTCAGAACAATCTAGCACTGCATCTGGTCAATGAAAATCCCGGGGAAAACAAACTCTGGAATGCGAATGGGAGTGCTGGAGGCTTTGGGAATTTTGAATCTCCTCGTGGCTCGGAAATCCCTCCGCAAGGAGTGCTCTCGCATCTGCATGATATAGATGCTCAGGTTTGTTAACACCCAAAAAGTGTTCACTACCTCATCTACCACATTATATGGCTCATTTGTCCATTTTCCTACCATATTTCCCTTAAAAACCCAAAAAATCCCACTAAAAAGCCTCCAAAAGGCCACAAAACCATCAAAATAGCCTCAAAAAGGCTAAAAAAACCCCTTTTTCCTCCAAAAATATCCAAAATTCCTCTAAAAATAGCAAAAATCCCCTAAAAAGGGAATAAAAAAATATAAAATAATGAGGAAAAGGAGGAAAAAACCCTATACAGCTGACCTAAACCATATGGTTCCCAAAACCATGGGCCAGCACTCCACCACCAAAAAACTATAAATAGGTGATGGAGATCCCTTATTCCACATCCACAATCATAAGCACCCTTACTCTGCCAAAATCTCTCTTGAAACCCTAGCTCACCATTGAGCCACTTTCACCTTGAGAGCCCCTTTTGGCCCATTTCCACCATTGGAGAAAGAGAAGGAGCACATTGGAGCTTGGAGCAACCCTCTTGGACATTGCAAGAGCTTCATCAACCTCCACATTGGAGGTAATATCAATACAAAACCATTATTTACATTTTGTTGTTTATGTTTCATGCACATGTTTTAGAGTAGTTTACATTTCTGTTTTAGCATAATAATTTACATTTACTGAACTGCTACTAAGGAGTCCCTTCTCCTTAGTAGGTGCTCATTTGCACAAGCTAGGGGTAAAACCCTAGCTACAAGGTTGGGTGGATAAGGGGGGAAAGCAAAGACATTAAGAAGGCCATTTCTCAGCTAGCCACCTTCGTCCAAATATCTAATTCGGACATTAGAAACAACACCATCAAAATGCAAGAATTTTTTGAAGGGTTGATTAGCAAAATGGACTCTCTGCACAATGGGTTAAGGATTATGGAGGCCAAAATTGACTGCATTCGTACTAGCAGGAGCAACAGTTACAGTTATCTTGGGCCTAGAAGACAATGAAGATGCTGTGGTCGGAAAAAAGAAGAAGAAGAACATGTATCCCAAAATTTGACGAAGGTCCAGTTACTTGTGATGCCGCTCGGTTTTATGTCTTGTTTATTTATAAGTCCAATCTGTCTATCTGACTTTAGGAATTTTATAGAGGTGTCGTTTCCCCTAGATTATTATGTAAAGTCCAGTTATGTTATGTCTGAAGTCAAGAATCTTCTGAGGTGTCTTTTCCCCTCTTATGATAAAAGCTCTGAAGGGTCTGGAAGTCGATTTATAGATGTCGATATGTAGTTCTGAAAAACTCAGAGGTGTCCAGCTCCCTCTTTTGTCAAATTTTGGGTGAAGTCGAATTTCTGAGACTGGGACAGAGGTGAACTCCCCCTCTTCTTTTTTGGGTACAGTCTCCTAGCATTTTGTAACCTATTCTCGATTTTTAATATAAATATTCCAACCACTACTGTAAAAAAAAAATACATATTAACTATAATATATATAATAATTATATTATATATCTTTTAAATCTAGAAGAATCTATAATTGGTTGGCATTACTTGGGAAAGGCCCATGTTCAAATTCCCCCGCCCCCATTATAATATGCACACTCTTCCCTGCACCCCAACCCTCAATAAGGGTGCAGGGTGGGGGAAGGGGGGGAGTGCGCATATTATATCATTGAGGGTGGGAGTTCACATATTTCAATGAATCAATGGATGACCTTGGATGAGTTTGAAATTTCTTGTCAAATATGATCCAAAAATAAGTCACCTAGACTTAGTAGACCTTTTTTGTGAAAATAAATTATGAAATACTTTAGCACTATGCTAGTCCAAACTTTATTCAAGTGTACAAATTAGAAGCATTTAGAAAACAATCAATAAGATTCAATATAGGAAAGTATTATATGGTTCATTTCTATCAATTCAAAATACATTTTACTCACATTTGCACTTACCAATTCAAAACAATCCAAGTGTGATGCTTTCTATTTAAGTATGCAAAATACATCATTAAATTTCAACATTGTATAAATTAGTCATTGTTTTAGTCTTTAGTTGTGTCACTTATTATATATTGGTATTTTTGGTATATATATATATATATATATATATATATATATATATATATTGGTTGATATATATATATATATATATCACACTCTACGGACCAATATATATTGGTATATATATATATATATTGGTCCGTAGAGTGTGATATATATATATATCACTACAGACCAATATATATTGATATATATATATATAGGTCCGTAGACTGTGATATAGATATATATATATATATATATATCAACCAATATACATATATACCCATATATATTGGTATATTGGTATATAGGTTTCTAAAAACACATTGTAGGACATTTCTCTTATTACATATTCGGAATGGCCCAAGGGATCATGTGAAGGAGTCACTAAATAGAAAATAATTGAAGTACCTTTAGACACATCAGATAAAGAGTTCAAAATTGAATCAAAAGAAGGGACTACATAAGCAACTAAAGAAATACCCTGGGAAGAGCATAAAAAACAAGAAGAAACTAAGGTGCTACAAGACTCAAGGAACAACATGTTGGAGAGTCAAAGAAGGAAGAATCAATATCCAAGGTTGTTGTATATTACCACCCACACCACCAAATAGGTCATCAAGGAACGATCGTGAGCAACAACAAGCTTACTATGGACAAACATGGAACTTGAAAGGAAAATGGAAAACTAAAGGCAATGTATATATTAGAGTAGCATAGAGGCAACATGGAACCAAATGAGCAACCATAATCAAGATCGAGGTGGAAAAGAGGCAACTGAACCCCATGTCCACATTTCACTAGGATGGATGGATGCTCATGCTTCGTACCAATTGACTACATTGCTTAGTAGATCATATTATATGGCTTCCTCACATGTTTCAAAGATGGCACATATGAAGGGGGATGGAATGCAATGTACTCAGGTAGGATAACTTGGGGTACTTCGAGATATCAAAAATTATAATGAACATAATGTGAATAGGCCCACTTGTTAGTTTATGGGTAGTTAATATGCCCACTAGGTAGTTAGAAGAAATAATATAATAATAAGGGGTAGTGGGCATATTGATACTCATGAGATAGTATAAATGCACTTGTTTTTCAGTGTAGTGAGTAATTTGGATGTTAGTAATCCATTGTAACAACCATGGTTTGTGCAATGATTCATTCCATGAGGAATAATTGATGGTGTTAGCCTACCTTAAGTGTTTTCTCTATACAATGTGTTTATTGTCTTTCTATCTTTATGTGAATCTATTAGTTATCCTTTAGTGATTGCATCTTCAGATCTATTAAGACACATACCCATAAATATGTACTCCATATATGAATAAATGTGTAAGGAATTCCTTTTATTTTTTAGAATGCTTATAATGATATATTTTTACAACCTATTTCACAACATATTTAAAACACTTTTTTTTCACTAAAGACAACTAGGGGACCACTCGAAGGGGCCTCACCCTGCGGCACCAATTACCCCAAGGAATCAACTACCCTGACAGATATTTAAAAGACTTTATTATGCTATGTACTACCAACTCAAAACTATTAAAAATAAAGAAAGTGTTTTCCTGAGTGACCATATGATGTTATGAGTACCTACCAAAAAATACCTTGCCTACATAGAACATATCTTGTAGCAATTATTATTTTCCTTTTTGTACTAGCAGAATCGACAACTGGATTTGGGTTGGTACTCGCGTGACACGGGGTTGGGGGATCCAATCTCGCCACCACTATACCCCTAGGTGCAACCACGGGGCTCGAACCATGGCGCACGGGTAAGATTGGGGGGATTCGAACACGTGACCTTCCATTTTCAACTTCTCATCTTTACCACTTGAGATGCCCCTCACGGGCTTGTAATATATATATGTGTGTGTGTGTGTGTGTGTGTGTGTGTTTTGGGTTGTAGACTATAATAAGATAAATGCACACATATCCTCTTTTAACATATTTTTAAGGGAAAAAAGGCAATAATATTAAATTTTTAAAACTTTCTATGTATAATTTAAAGAGACTAATTGTGGATTAAGTTCATCTTGAAAACAAAGCCAAGTATACAAAACAAACATCTAAATTGGAGTATAGGAAGTGGAGTTATCACTGATTTAAGATAAGTTGTTTCATGGTTTTTGTAATGATGACCACGTAGATTGCAGTGCTAATATCTTTTGGTAGAGTACCAAGATGTAGAATGACCATGACTATCATTTCTATCATAATAGAGATTCCAAGGAAAATTGGGGGAGTTATTATCATTTTAAATTTGTCGCCTCAAAACACTCACTGCACAATGGGAGCTACATTTAAAAGTAATTTATTTAAAACCCTAGTTTTGGTTGTGGATTTTATTCCACGAAATATGTATTTTACAAGAAAATTTGATGGTCCCACCATTGAAGAATACATATGTATAAACAAATAATCATAGAATGGGAATTGTAGATCTCAGTTACCATATTATTTAAGCAAAGACGTTTTTGTATGGTGATTTTTTTAACCAAGACAATATTAAAGCACTCTTGGATGAAGAATATTCTTTAGTCAAGTGGTCTCATACAAGGAAGAAAGATAAAGAGAGCACCAAGGGCTTACTTGAATGCACAAACTAACTATTATAGGTTCATGGATGCATCTAACATGAAATTGTTATTATGTCCCTGACATATATTTTTCGTGAAGGCAGATTAGTTCAATGTTCAAGCATATTCATTTTTGAGTTTTCTAAAGTTTGGGTATAGTGTGATTTTCTAATGGATTAAATATAAATTATAAAATTGTATTTATCTTTCTTTTTATTGGTTCTGTGCTTGGTTCCATACCGGTGACATATGCCTGGGGCGTTGTGCCCCAGGCCCCGTGGTGGGCTCTCGTAATCCATCAATAAATGCGGGTGCATGTAATAATGGTTCCAATTAATATTCACATGGGATTTGTCCTCTACGTCGGATCTCGCCAGAAATCAAATTTCGTTGTATTTGCTACGACTTTTATTTTCTGAGCCTTCGGCTCCTCCACAACCCTCCATAAGTTTCCTCTACTATGTTCTACATTTTTGTCTCCATGTGTCCCTGCATTTGCTTGTCAATGTGAGGAGGATCGACATTTTGACCGTATCTTTCCATAGTAACCTCATGCCTTGTAGTTGGTGCAGTGACCAGGTGGTTCTGTGTTCATTTTTGCTGGTTTGTGCTTGTGGGCTGGGGCCTGGGCCTTTTTCCATAATTATGGTGCGGTGGCGGTTATCAATTTCCTGGTTGTTGGTGCAAGCAACGGGGTTGCTATGGATTTTATGATGTTCTGGCACTGGTAGTTTCCCAGGTATGTCCTCTCCATATAATTTTGCTAAGGGTATCCAAATAAGGACATAATTTACAGCAGAGGCTTGGGGACAAGGCAGACGCCACAAAGGCATATGCAGATGATTGAGTCTATGAAGTTCCATTTAAAAATGCGATGCAATTTCGAAAGCACCAACGCGAGCATTATATAGTATAGTAGCAGGCTCTATCCCTGAGCGAAGGAAAGCTAAAATGGGCAAGGATGATTACTTTTAGGCTTTTATTGCCTCTGATGCTTGGACTTATACTTATGCTTGCTCTGATGTTGTTGCTTTCTCTGCTTCCTCTGCAATAATAAGCTATCAATCTTTCTCTGTGTTTGGGGACTCTGTGACCGGGTTTCGATATCCAACTGGTCTTTTTAGATATGCATATGTTCCTAGCATAGGTGTTCCAACAGAAGCTCTCCCAGAAAGTAGAGTTTACTTTATGTCCAAAATCCAACATTGTTACTACAAGTGCTACTCTGGCATATGGGTAGAGTGATGTTCATTATTTGCTAGTGATCCCAATGGTGTTCTGAAATGGTCAAGTAGAAAAAACATGTAGTGGTTGTTGTAATTTGTTGGCGCTTTTGTATTTTGGCCTGCTAGTCTTCCATTTTATGGCCACTACCATCGCTTTTTGTAGGTTCGTGAGCCGATCTTATTGTTGTAAAAGAAACATAGTGTGGTCATGAAAATTATAATGTGAAGTGATCAGTTGATAAGGCACAACACATATGTAAATTTATTAGTTTCTGGGTATGGTCGAAGGGTGAAGCATATGTCTCGGCACATGGATTGATAACGTTATTAAGCATCTTCTATTCGCACATGTTCTTCTGTTCAAGTTTTAGGTCATATTCTTGTATTGCAATTTCCATGTTTCGGAGGTTCACCTCTTTATCCTTAAAATCTGCTTTGTGTAGTGTCATAAGCCTTTTTCGCAGCTTCCTGCCTTCAAAAGGTTGCGCACCACATGAGGTGTGGTTATGGTTTCTCTAACTCCAATAGAGTTATCATGTCTCCTACTACTGTTGTTCCTGTTGCTATTTCTAGAACCAAGAGAATACATAATGACACTAATGGCTAGGATGAAATCCGAGTCCAGAAAATTTATGAGATTTCAAAGTAAGATTCTCTTGAGTCTTGCTCGACTTTTCCACTGTTGTGAGGTTTTCATAAAATTTTGAATTTTGCAGAAAATATCCACTAGAAATTTCATTCTAGGGTACTCTTTTGGGCATTTCTTTATTTGGCGAGGACATCTAGCTTTCTGTTTGAAAATAAATTCACTGGGGTTGGTCTTCTATTGGTGCTAATTTTAGATTTTAAAATGAATATTCCCATAAGAATTTTTGTTCATCGGGATGAGAAACCTATTCAAAATTTATAATTGTGAGGGGATTAATGTTTCCCTTCTGTTGGATTTTAGAAATAGATGCTTAGACTGCAGCTGCATGATTTAGTAGGATGCATTCTATGTCAAGAGCTTTCTTTAATTGTTCTATTCTTTCGTTCTTTTTTCTTATTTATTGTGAGCTCTGTGGCTATCTTA
Organism: Larix kaempferi; assembly: GCA_027924585.1. Classification (NCBI taxonomy): domain Eukaryota; kingdom Viridiplantae; phylum Streptophyta; class Pinopsida; order Pinales; family Pinaceae; genus Larix; species Larix kaempferi. Next base: position 24,131,141 of record BSBM01000338.1, read on the forward strand.
CATAAGTTTTAAGATAAATTTGTTTTGTTTATTGTCAATGTCAATATATTGCGTATTTATCAGTTTATCATCCATTATTTTTGTATTTTTCTTGCATTTCCCTTCCCGCAGACAGTTCTTTCCATCATATAAAAAATTGGCTTTCAACCCTTTCTTTGCATTTTCACTCTTGCAGAGAGTTCTTTCATTTTTTGTTTATTTTGCTATTGTGAACTTTGGTTATCATATTTAACATTTCCAGCCTCTTTTTATAACTTTTGTGCCATCAGCGACATTGTTTTTTCATTTGATCACTTTTATCATCCAATATTACAAATTTCGTGACATTTTCCTTTTTATAGATAGTTGATTTTTAGGATAAAAAATATTTGGGTTGCTCTGAGCTATTTGGCTAAAATTTCTATTTTTTTACTGCAAAGTTAGTGTTGCTATCATGCCATTTTTTAGATTTTCTGATAATTTCCTTGTTGGAGACAGTTACGCCTTAGTTCAAAATTTTGTATATAAAATTGCAATATAAGCTTTCATAAGTTCTTTTTCCAGGTCAGTTGATTTTCTAAGATGGTTTGTCATACATTACAAAATATTAATTACAGATTTATAAAAAAGATTACTTTTCTTTTTTCAATATTACATAACATCATTGCATTCAATTACACCCTCATATTTTAATATAAATATGCACCATGGCATGTTTTATATGTCACATTATACTACTTGGCATGTCAAGAACCTAAATATCTTTAACTAGATTTCTAATTATCTAATTATCTTTAATGGCATGCCATTAATTAAGTCTTCTCTCTCTAAACATTGCTTCAAAGATTGATGTTACATGCCCTTGACACGTTTTGGGAAGAAATTAATACTATGTTCCATTACAACATAATGATCTCTCCTTAGCTTTGATCTATTTGTTTGCACGGTTATAACATCCTTTTCACCACTAGCGAGTAATATGTGGATTTTCCATTAAAATTCCGTTCAATTCATGATAGCTGCTATGAAGTGGCAGTGAATGGAGTCTCGGAGGTTTCTCTTTCACTTGTGGCACACTTGACTTCCATATTTCCATGCATAAAAAATGTGATTGGTGATATCTTTGCAGGCATTAAATTATGGAGCAATCTCCTTCATAATGATCCTTCTGCAATAACATATATTTCTATTAAATGGTTTCGATGGTTCTCTTTATCATAACTCCTCTTTTAATGATATTTTGAAAAAAAAAAAATTGTGATTATAAGACAAAATATAAATGAATAAAAGAAAAGGATTTTTGAAAATTGCTTCACGTGAAGGAATATTTTCATATAGTCTTAGCTATAATGCAACTTGCCCTATCAAAACAAAGTAACATCTCAAATCTCAAATTAGAATATTGAAATCATGCCACTCCATAAGCTTAAAAATTTTAATCAATTTAGAAATAAATAAAAAAGAATTAAGCTTTTATATTCAAATGCCTTTCCTTTCCTAAAAATAATATCTTGAAACCTTTTCAAAATTGATGTGATGGTATAGGCGGCTGGGAGTCTAACCTTTAAGATTTTTCAAAAACAAAGATAATTAGATTTCTTGCATGCCATTAATGAAGTCTTCTCCCTCTATGTGTATATATATACATATATCTGGCCAAATATGTAGGTTGTTACAAACACGCAAAGACCCATTGACACCTTGAGAAGTTTCTTTTCCTTTCCAACAAGAGATTATGGTTATGTTCTTTGCACATTTTTATGTTTTTAGTCACTTCAACAACAATGGTTTCCAATGTTCATATTAATGAATTCTTCTCCTCTATATATTTTGCTCATTGTTCTGACTATATTTTGCACACATTGTGTAGGAACATGTACTTGAGAACCAACAGTTACCCTTTCCGCATGCATGTAGAAACGTGGACAAGAAAAAAAAAGACATTTTTCTTGCACAAGGAAACTAGAAAACATGTTCCAATGACTATTTTTTTCCTATGTCATGTTAGCATTTCGAGCATTTACATTGCCCGATGGGAAGTTTACATTGGTTGGTGGGTTACATCTTAAAACGCCTAGCGCACATTTTATTGTCTTGTCAGCATTTCAAATCCCTGCATTTCCTAGCAGCCATTTTAGTACATGAAAGGACTTGCAATGGATGATACTTTGCACCAAAAAAATGTCTTTAACTTTCACTTGATCTTCCATCTATGTTCTTTTTGTTATTTTGGTTTGTTGATAGAACAAATATACACAAATAAGTCTGGACAATGTTTAATGTCTAAATAGCTATTGAATCCATGTATTAAAATTACTTGCATAGCAATTTTGAATCTCTCATTGATCTTTCCAGAACATGCATCTCTATAGCTGATAACATTTACAATGCAAATACATTTTTTTCCTTTGCATCAATGCTCTTATACAATGCTTATAGCAAAATATGTTTCTTCTTTCCTATTTAACAATATACTTGTTTTCTAGCTAACATTATCTCTTTCTGTAAGCTAATTCACGAAACCTCATATTAGAGGTAGATCTTTAGCATATGTTATTCTTTAAGCAATAGTCATGATAGATGTTTGGGACAATGACTAAATGGTTGTTTTAGATCATGTCATAATTCAGTTGGCAACTATCCTAGCTACAAAACCTCTCTTTGCATCTTATTCTATCACGCTTTAGTTAGCAGCTCATCAGCAACATTCTTGAATCTATATTCTCCTTGGTATATAAAATTCTTAATCGTCAATTTATAGAAATATTGGAACAGATTTCTTTCAATGCATTCAATGTGATTATATAAATATGCTTTTCCAATTAGATAAGTTTACATGTCTCCATGATCCTTCAATTATTAGCAATGTTGGTCAATTATTTGTGTTCAATTTTGAAATTAGGGCATTTTACATGTCTCCAAGATCCTTCAATTATTAGCAATGTTGGTCAATTATCAGCATTCAATTATGAAATTTGGGCTTCCACCTTTCGATTAACAATTGTCTTGGGACTGTTACATATAAGTCTCCTATGCAACAAATGATGAAAGCCATAAAATCGTAGGTCTTTGCCTTTGCATGTGAGTACAAACATATGATGGGAATTAATCAAAACTTCCATAGACATCATATATACATCAATGACAACACCCATCCCCTGCTAGCTACAATACCTTCATAAATTTAGTTTTCCTTTCCTTTTTACATGAGATCACACAAATCTCTAAGTTAAGGAGTATGATGGGATCTTGAATTGGCACATTTTTTTCAACATTTATATTCATATGCCTCTCTAGAATATTGCATTTTGCCCATTGTTGAGCTTCATAACCACCAAAGTGACCAATTGACAACACTAGAATTAGTATAAAATCAGGGCATATAGGGTTATTAACTCACCCCTATAATCCAAACAAATAAACAAGAGGTCTATAGAAGCACACATTCCACAACTCTCCAACTCGAGAAGATGGGGAATTGATGCACACCGCACAAAAACCTAATAAGGTAGTCAACCAAGAGGAAGAGTGGCTTTGTGAACTCTCCAATAGACCATTCATTCTAGTGTCGAATAAGGGTCATGTACCCTATAATGTCATCCCTCAATAAGCAACCATAACTTATGAAGAAGAAGTTAGTGATTATGTGGCTACGAGTATTGGTACAAAACTTGAAGTTCCTTAGTATTTATGACGAATTCAAGCTCTCTTCAGTATAAATATGTCCATTTGTGTGTCGAGTGAGGGTAGACAATGGTATATTTCGAAGTTGCATAGAACCAAGGTTGCAGAGCTATAGATTTAAGTTTCCAATTTTTAAACTTGAAATAAAACATTGATATTCTTTTGAGATAATATAATTCTTTTAAGAAGGGATTTGCTATCCCTCTTCAAGTAAGGCCCACTTAAAGTGGTTCTCGGTGAATGCACCTTTGAATGTGTCTTTGAATTTGCATTCCATTATTGTTGCCTTCAATTGTGTAGTTAGAATATATATGTTATTGTGACTTTGTTTTTGGCAACATACCATCAAGTTGTGGTTTAAACAAGAGCCGTTGCTTTGTTCAATGTGTTGTAGATTAGTTTTATTTCTAAAGCATTGAATATACTCTTTAGTAATTAGTTTCTTTTCTAGCAGCATTAAGTTTCGAATAATTTATTTTACTTTCAACACAATAGTTTCAATTTTTAGGAGATATAGGGTTTTGTAGCACCAACCAATGAGCCAACAACATTTTATGACTGGATGAATTTCACTACGTAACACTAGAACCTTTGTCAAAGAAAAATTTAAATATAAAATTAATGTAGTTTCCATAATTTCCTTAAAAGAAAATAATACAAAATAAATTTCGTAGCTATTCCACCCTTGAAGACTGCATAAATTTTGCAATATACTTCACAAATCTATGATTACCCTGCTTGATAATTTAAGTGCGTTCCTCTCGGAATATTCAAGAACATTTATTGATGTGATTCTTCAACTCACTATTATCACTCCTATGTTATCCATATGATGTTCCTTCAAAGGATTGCTGAAGTGATTTATAACCATTTATGCCAAATCACTAAAATTGTGTGCCAAAGTCCCCCATCTCAACATCTATGCTCCATATAGTGTTTATATCTTTCCTCTCTTTTGCATAATTGCAAAGAATATAATGTTTTTCATCACCTTGGGATATTGATGTAGCTTTGATATTGTTCCTCGACTTTGCTTCATCCTAATCTATTATCTCCTTTTAATCATCTTTATTCAATTTTGTCTTCTTCAACTTCGCCTCACTAAAAATACCATTCATATTTGAATTGGAGATATTTTCTATGCCTTCCTACATAATCCAAATCTACTCTTGAGAGTCTTTGAATTTGTTCCTTGTGCACTCTATAGTTTTCCTTTTGATTCTCTTTAGGTTTTCAATGAATTGGTGCATAGCTAATTCCTCTAGTTGAACTAGTCCATAGCTAATTCCTCTAGTTGATAATTATAATGGCTCCATCCATATTTAACAATTTCTCTAAATTTTGGGTCCTTGATGCAATGAGAATTAAACTTAAAAGGACCATGGATTTTTGGCAACATAACCCCCACTTGAAGAAATATTGGAACTTCGTTAGATGTCCCTCCTGTTAACACCCAAATTGACCCTCAAGGTTGTGGGAGAAGGCCAATATGAGGTAACCACAAAACCACTTCAGATTTCACTTCTGGGCCAATATAATCAGAGAGGGATCTCTCTTAAATTTACAGAAGACTGAAAATAATCAATGAGAAACACACAACCTTCTTACTCAAGTTATTCAATCAAAACATATTCAGAAGGTCAGATTCTAGTTGGACAATTTGTTTAAGGGTTTGGTGAGATAATCAGGAGAGAAAGCATTGGGCAATGGAGTCAAAACATAACACATAAATCAAATAACAATGTTTCTGCATGGAATTTCAAAACAGAGGCAAGGTAGCCACTCATTTACAGTCAAAATGTTGTTGTCTGGTGATAAGGTAAGAAGAAATGAACAGTCCATTGACATGAGCATCAAACAAGGATTAATTCGATGTCAACTTTAGTGGAAATATTGGGTGAATACCTGAAACAATAGCCAGAGCTTGTAACCAAGAATTCTACACTATTATACACTAATTCCAGATATGAAAATAAAACATAATGGAAGTAAATAACAGGAAGCACATTCACATGAGAAGAAGAAGGAAATGGAATGTAAGCTAAATGACACATGAATCTCTGTCACAAACCAGCTTCAAACACTACGATTCTATTAAGGATTATGCTTAAAAAACAGAGCTTAGTTCTCCTAGGCCTCAACCCATTGATTTTCCAAGCCATTCTATCTCTATTACATATGTATTTATAGGCCCTTTAGGCTCGAATCATCTAACATAAAATAGATATAGTTATGATGAAACCTGCGTGGCCCAGTCCACCACCTTTGACAACAAATTACAAAATGAGAAAGACTGCTAACAGATAGGCTATAACTAATTATGCAGGTGTCATTTGCAGGACTTTCGGACCATAATAGCCCCAATTGTCTTAAAAAATAGAGAAATATTACATACATGCTGGGTCCAAAACAGATTGATACAATGGGGAAACAGAAACAACATGAATAGGTCGCCACCTCACTCCTGAGCTTTCACTTAGCCATGTTGATCTAAGAAATTTTCTATCTTCACAGAATCTTCCACCTGTGATTCTTCTCACTAGTACAAAATGAGAGATAAGTGACCAAAAAAATGACCAAAATCTGCATATAAATGACCACTTTTGAGTTGGTGACCACTGGTAGCAAATTAGTGGCCATATATCACGCGACCAAAAATGTGATCATATTTAGCTTGGTCATTTATATCTTATCTTGTGGTCATATATTTGGTCATTAATTTGGCAATATGTTTGGTCATTAATTGTCACAATTAATGACCACATTTTTTGTCACGTGATAAATGACCGTTAATTTGCTGCCAACGATCACCAACTCAAAACTGGTCATTTATATGCATTTTTTGGTCACTTATCTCTCATGTTGTATTGGTGGTCGTTTATATGCAAATTTTGGTCATTTTTTTAGTCATTTATCTCTTTTTAGTGGTTTCAGAATATAAATAGGGCACGGTGGAATCGAACCACCAACCTCCTGCCTATAAGGCAGGTGCTCTGCCATTGAGCTAACACCCTTAAATAGAATTCCTTATGGGTCATGCACCTTGCAGTTATTAAGAATGAGGCCGAATTTTCAACAGATTAGCAATACGCTGTATGATGCAAGGAAGCTCTGATTCCATTGTTTCTAAAGGCATAAGCTTCAATAACTTCAATGCAGCATGACTAACTGAAATATTAACCACATTCACATGAGATATCATCATCTTATTTATCTCAGGTAACACACACTTTTTTAGACGCTCTTGTATTTTAGGGTAGATAATATATTTGTTATCACCATCCCTCCTTAATTCCATATCCGGCTTTATCCATTTCTTTTTCAGAAATCTTAGATTGATGATCATGTTTTTCTACTCCTACAGCTGAGGGCATTCCATCAATAAAATGAAACTGATCTCATTTTGAACAAATCATCCGTACAAGTATATTGCTATTCTCTTCCTTGGAAGCCATCAGTCGAAATGCTATCATCAATAAACTGAAGTAAGAATCCCATCTTATGTGACCATCAATACAACAATTCACAACATTCCCCTCCTTGTCACCTTTGGCCTCGAACAACAAACTAAAAAAGAGCGGCACAAATATTTGCATGAGAGTTCCCCGCATAATATTCCATATTCACTAGCAATGTGAGTATATTGCAGAGAGGTGTGGTCAGAAGAGGATATAGAAAAGATGAACAACTTACCACACCAATGTCACCCACAGATAAAAAACATGTACATAGAGTTATCTCAAACTCAAATAATGAAAAACATGTTCACAAAGTGATCTCAGACTCAAACATTATTTTACCTCAGATAGATTTCCAGCATCCACAATATTTCTAAACCGTGCCATTGCTCTTGATCTCCTATGCCTCTGCATAAGTAAACAAACCACTATCAAACTGCTTTCCACGCAAAGAAATGTTTTGGGAAGAACGGGAAATTAAAGGAAAGAAAAGGAAACCTAAATGTGAAAAATATTGTTGAAGAAGTCCACTTCTACATCTGTACTGGAAAGAGGCTTGCATTCATTCAAAGTTGCAATACCAGAAAGGCTAAGTCCTATTTAACGTAGTAAAGCCACCCATTCCTATAGATACATTTGATAATGTTAGAATGCAATGCTTACCTCTAAAACTTAAAGAGGATAGCATACAAATTTAAAATAAATCAACAAAAAATACCCTTTGGGCGGAGGTCTCTGAGCTTGTTATACCATTCTTCACATGTGCGAGAAGAAAATTATAACTATCATGCTTAACAGATACTTTAGACCAGTTTCCACAACCATCATTGATGCAAGAATCAAGTAGTTCTTGCTCCACCATGTTTAGATGATTAGGTTTCTTTTCACTTTTCAGGTCATCTTGAATCTCTTCCTGCTGCAATACCTCTTCACTTTCTAATACAGAGGCACACAATTGAATAAAAGAAAGCAGATGGTGCAAGTATACCTTTGGTCCACGATCAACGCGATGAGCCCATACTGCACGATTCCTTAAGCAATCAAGAACATCCTGGCAATGGTTTGTGTAGGCATATCTCTCACCATTATGCTTCCTTAGATTCTGCCAGTTCTGTCATGGCATTCACTGACATGTAAATATGATGGAAAAGAAGATCAAAATATAAAATTTGATATTGTCATTTAGCAACATGAACAGAAACAGGTATGCCCTGAAATGTCATATAAAATTTCAAAAGGCAAAGAGCACATCAATAAGTAAGATGTACACCCCCTTTACTTACAACAGATACATGCCAGTAGGACAGCCTCACATAGTTCATCATCTGTCATATGTCGATTTTTGCTGAGAATTTCATCAATTAATCCTGAAAAGGAAAAATGCATTAAAAAACAAAAACACTCATTCTAGTGATTAATGAATAGCTTAAGCCCATCATCAACTTTTATCCATACACGATCACAGACGAAGGGCAGAAAAGAAGAATTATTGCCAAAAGGTTAAAACATTTACTTGGCAATGTTAATTCATATGTTTCAACAACAGAAAGAAATGATAAATGATTTCACAATATTGTAAGCCAAAAATAGACTCCATGTAAGTGGAAAGATTACCAAATCCAGCATATCCTGAAGATATCTCCTAAAGGGAGTCTGCACTGCCTGCAGAAGCCAAAGAAATTTGACTCAGTATAACAGAACTAAAGATTTTAAGACAGAAAACAAATAATTTGATATCAGATTAAAGTGAACAAATTACTTTTTCAATCCCCAATAGTGCACTTGTATCATAAGAAGAATATTTAGCAAACATTGCACTGGTGACTCATTATAGCCAAAAATACTAAATCTAATAGTATATATATATCAACAAAAATTTGGATAAAAATATGGAATCCTTAAACAGGACAATAGTAGAACTACTTTATTAATTCAAAATGCCAGCCATAAATGTTCCAAGGAAGTACACAACCACATAATCTTAGTGTTGTTTGCACATTAAAAAACATTAGAAGTGTTGCTTGCACATTAAAGAACATTAGAATCCATACAAACAACCTGACATACTGTATGCTTCCCTCGTGTTTTAAGAAGATTTCAGAGGGTACAATGATGAAACATTATGGAATGTTTATATTCTCTTCGCAAAGGAAGGAATTTTTTAACATGAGAAACTCCTAAGGCTCATGCTGTATCAATGAAGAATAACTCCAGTCATCAATCAAGACATCTTAGAGAGCAGTAATAATAGGTAGCAATAAAACATCAAACATCAAGAATCTTAGTTAATAAGACCACATAAAAAACAATGACTTAAGAGGTCATCCCACAGGGACAGAAACGTATCCATGAGAATTTTGTGGCTAGGATGAAGGTAATGTTAATATGGGCACTGCAGCCCATGGGGTCAACAAAGCCCTGCAAAACACATGGCAGGAAGTTGGTGACCTCAGCATCAAGGCTAAGTAAGTCAAGCAGATTAATAATAACATGAAGAGGGAGGACAATTGCAATGAACAGAAATGTTGCCAAGATCCAATTTCTAGACATGATGAGACATGGCCATCTACACCATTCAATTCAAATCAAGTTGAATAATGTTAATTGATGAAACATCAGGAGTGTGCAGATCATATTGATCAACTTGTCTGTTCATACTGCACAGTTTTCTACACTGCCATGAAGCTTAAGTATTTACAGTTTGAAGCGGGGAGAGGGTAAATAGTTTGGGATCTCGGTCATTAATCCAGAGTTAAAAACAAGCAGGCAGAATTCAGTAGGATGGATAGTATGGAATTATCAAAATGATTTCACCTAATTATAGGGGAAAGAGATTTTATGTCCATATAAGCCATTCCTAGCCACACCAACTGTCGGGACACCCAGCTTATGATCTCTTCCTCTTCTTTCCACTCTTCAAACTTAGCACATAGTTCATCGTAGATTCCAAATTCTGCCTCAAGGATCCATTTCTACTTACATCTCCCCACTTAGAGGCTTTTGAGTCCTGTAAAAGTTTAGACTCTTACAAAGGATTTATCTGCACTCTGAAATTGTTGGCTCTGAACAATTAGTAGTCTTCAAGGATTAATGAAATTGATGATTCCAAATTCAAGTATTCAAGGATTAATGGTCTAAATTCCTAAAGAAGATTTTGCACCATTTTCAGCTCTCCCTTGTTCCTGATGACCCAGTAGGTTCTCACAGCAGTGGATACCACAACAATTCTGACAAGGAAAATGAAATACCATCTACTCCCTCCAAACAGACTTACCTATGTGTCCTTCAATAGCCTATCCCAAGGAAGAATTTGCAGATTTCTTTCCCAACTAGACTCTGCAATTGCACACATCTGGAAAACTGCCAACATCTGTTTTCCTTTTTCCTCTCTTGTGAGCATGGAGGGCAATACATCAGAAGACCTTGACTATCATGGCATCATTCTTCCCTTTGGATGTGCTTGTGGAACTAGATAAGGCACGATGTTTCAGCAAGCCATCATGGTGACAGAACACATGCTCAACTACCACTGCTCTTCCTGAGAGTGACTCGAAGATTTATGATCAAGAATGCAATTTAATGCCTGTGGTTGTCATTCCATCATGCCATTTCAAAATTCCAGCCATAAATGTTCCAGCAAGCCTTCTCTTTGTTTATTTTGAGGAGGACTTAACAACAATTTTGTGGGCAATCTCTTGCTCTGGACTCCAACAACAAGTTTGTCCTCTTTTTCTACTCTAGCGATGGCTCTCAAATCTGAAACGACTTCTCCCCCTTTGTGCATAGAATAGCGGACCTCCTTCTCAATCAATCAAAAGGTTGACTCCTGTCCGCTACAAAATGGGCAACTTGCAAAATTGGCCTTCAAAGGCCTTTTGGTCCTTCTCAATGCCACATAGTAGGTGGCCTTGGTTGTACTGTGTAATCTCTTCCCATGGCAACCCCTTGCTCCTTTGGCACCCTTTTTCCTTGTCAGGTATCATGTGGGGATGGTATGAGTTTTAAGCCACAGGGTTGATGCTCTGGGCACTCCCTTCAACTTTTTGTAATGCCTTTTAGTTGGGACAAAAGGCGAAGGGCAAAAAGATCATTCCTTTTGCGGTACACTTCATTTCTCCCCACCATGCCTCATATACCATAGTTAGCTCTTTTGTGGCAGAGGGTGGATGTAACGCCATTCCAATGGAGCTTCTTGGCTCTACCACCAAGAAAACTTGCCTTAGGAAATTTCCATTTGGAGCAGAAGGGAAAAGGGAAGAGTTTACACTACCTCCAACTATGCCAATGCTCTGCCCCCGCCTACCTTAGACTTAGCCAAAATTACTTCAACAAGTTTGCGACCAAGAGTCTAGCGCAAGCACATGGGCTTGTCCATTAAACCTGCATCTTTGAGCTAATAACAGAATCTAGCATATGCCCTGTTTTCACCATGAAGACTTCAACATACCTCTAAGAGGTCCTTAATAAAAATTTCACGAAGCTTTAAAGACGACTACACCCAATTAAAGTAAGAAAGAGATTTCACCACCATAGAAGCCCATCCAAGGGCCACAACAACTGTTGGGGCACTATGCTTCCAATCTCTTCCTCTTCTTTCCACGATTCGAACATTGCTCACTGTTTTTCATAGATTTCAGATTATGCTTCAAAGATCCATTTTTAAATGATTGGCAACAAAGAGTAACCTCAAAGAGGTCAGGACTCAAGGAGGGACCATCTGAGTTCTTCCCTATGGATCCTCATGATAATTGTGCCAGAAAAAAAGGAATTTTCAGGGAGCAATATATCCAAAGTGATATGTTAAGGACTTGATGGGAGGGATAAGGAAGGAACTCAGACCTACAACGACAAAATCGTGAACCCATTGCTCTGTAGCAAAAGGAAAAATCAGAGGTCCTCGAAGAGCTTCAAGCATTGTAGGTCATGTGGCTGAACAGATAATCATGGTTTACTATCCTCTACATAAGATGGGTGTGAAGCATCTTCAGAGGAATTGACAACAAGGATGTTGGTCTTGAACAGTTCTTAACTGAAAATTTTATGCTTCCTAGCCTCACCAAATAGTATGCTCATGGAGATCAGAATTTTGGTTTTGAAATTCGTTTCTGTTACTTTTTATTGCAAGTATAGTAAATTTGATAGAAACAAGACAAAGATAATATGTGTAATGAAACCTCTTTTTGAGCTTCAATGATTTCTGGACACTGTAAAAGTATTTTAGCTTAAACAAAGGTATTTTGTCTTTTAGAAATAGTCCACAAAATGGCTAAGTATAAATTATGTGCTTTGTTTATAACTTTATTCATAATGCTCCTTGAGAAGGGGGCCTCAAACTTGGATTTTCATGGTAGAAATAAGTTTACTAGATAAACTCTATGAGTAGGGCAAGAACATAATACATCCTACTCAAAACCCACGATATGGCACTAGAAAGATGGATAAGACAACGACTGCTTGGGAAGCCTTGCCATACTAGCATTGTTGGTTGAAGATGGCCACAACTTGGCCAAGATGCAAGCATGATCCATTGAACAAACCTCACAGCTTGTATATAGTAGCCTTTTTATCATAGTTGATCACAACATTTTTGGAGAAATCATGTCAGTGGCAATGAGCAAGATGCTTATGATATCAAAGTTCTTATTTTCCATCAAAAATGTTTTGGTAATTAGTTGGTATGATTGGTCTTATGACCCTTACAAAGAAAGGCACTTCAATGTTTGATGAAGTGGCCCCATATGTTGTTGCCCCTATTTCTTGTTTAATTGTGTTTTATGAATTATCTCAGGCTTGTTGGAGTGGTTGTCTGAGTGTATTTTTTGTAAGGCATCAATGGACCCTCTTTCCTATGTATGAGTTTTATCCACAAATTTTGTGTTATTTGTGATGAACATTCAATCCCACAAATGAGTTAGATGCCATAAGATATTGTGAATATGCCTCCTTCCCATCTGAAATATAACCATGACTTCGATGGATATTTCAAAGTTTGCATTGATAATTTTTCACAATAAAGCCCAAGGGGTTAGCTCAACCGGTTGTTGTGAATGTTGTTGGGTATTTTGGCTAGTTTTGTGCGAGCAATTGCCTAGTTCAAATCCTTCTATGTGCACTAGTCTACCCAAAAGGGTTTACTAGGGATGACAACCATGAATGTAAGGAAGCATCCCTTGGTAAAAGAAGAATGGAACCTGCAACTCTTTGGGGGAGGTATTTGCACTTCATGGAGAGATCCATTGCACACACAATGCATTGATAACAAGCCTCCTGAGGCAAATGACTGAGTGCCTACTGAAAGTCCCCTCGTGGGCTTGATTTAACAGACCATCAAAGTGAAGAACTTGCCAAACCAATCTGAAGCCAAATCAATGGGAGAGGAAAATAAGCCACAAACATCAAAGAAAGTGATTCAACCAACAAACAAGGTGAAGGTATGTCCTGAATTTTCTAAGGAAATTATACAAGACTGCAACATTTGGTGGCCACCTAATTGAGGGCCCTCTTTCCTATTTTGTGGAAAACTCCCATTGTCAACAATGGTTCCATGCTTCGCTTCCAATGACTTCACTTCTCTTTTTTTTTTTCTTCCTCTATATAGGGTTTCAACAGTGACAATAATACCCCTCAACTTTGCTTCTCACTTCACATTTTGGATAATATTATAATGATATAGACAATAAACACCCCATTTTTCTCTTCTCTTCTATTCTCCTTCTGCCTTGGGTTTCAACCGTCACTCTATACCCTTACCTTTACTTCCCACTTCACGTTTTGGCTAATATTATAATGATACAGACAAAAAACACCCCATTTTTCTCCTCTTCTTTTCTCCTTCTACTTAGGGTTTCAACAATCACCCTATAATACCCTGAGACCCTAACCTCTGCTTGTCACTTCACATTTTAGCTAATATTATTTAGACAGCAAAAACACCCCAGTTTCCTCCTCGTATTTTTGTCTTCTACCTAAGGTTTCTGCAGTGACCCAATAATACCTTTCACTCTGCTTCTCACTTTACATTTTGGCTAAAATTATATAGATATACACAACAAAAACACCCCACATTTTTTTTTATTTCATCCAAATCATGATGGCTTGGTAAGTGTCCATACACAACTGCAGATTTTCATGAAGTATGCTTCCCAAAGTTTGAAAATCATTCTTTTATAAAGATAAGTTTAAATATTATATTTCCATCTAAAAATATACCTTTCTTTCATCTAAATGGAACTTTAATATCCAAGGCAATTAGACTGTTAGATGGTGTGAAAATGTCCACTTATGATAGAAATGATTGTCTTGGAACTTTTATCTTTTGTAGGATCTTGGTTCTAAGCCTATAGAAAGCTTAGGTTTCCTATGGGTTTAATGTTGCCATGTTTCATTAATGCTTGAGGCTTGAGTCAATTAATTGGTTTGAATTGATCACTCTCCAAATGGAGAGTGTCCTCAATGCATGTTGCATCATTACAATATGGCTGCACACAATTAGGAAGGGCGAGGACATTCCTCAGTTTTCATTGTAGGAAGTGATATAATCAGTGACCCTAGTTCAGTATATGTTACAAAAATTGCAAAACTCAAGTTCTCAAAGCTGTGAGTTGGTCCAATAACCTTCTTGGGGAAGGAGTCTATGAGGATGACTACCAAAAGAATTCTAATTCCATGGACAACTGAAAGGGAAAGAGAGTTTTGAAAGAATCCTTCTAGAGTGGAAAGATGCAACAAAGGAGGGGCATACCCTCTATGGAAAAAGTGGAAAATAGGTGCAAATTAGAATTTATGAACCACCAACATTCAACATGTGGGAGAAAATACTGATAAATGGGTGAGGTTTGGAGTGCAGGCATGGCTGCTTGAGGAAACTGAGTTGAATTCAAAGGGAGAATCAATCAAACCCTTACCCCAAGACCAAGGTCCCACTACGGGAAGAAGAAGCAACAACAAGGCAGCCAGATAGATGGACCAGCACATCCCAGATGTTGTTGTCAGCTTTGGGTATTATATTCTTCAGCATTTTGAGGTATTTAGAAAGGATGTACCAGACTTGATCAAATAAATAAGGAATCCCGCAACAGAACAGTGGTTGAATATGGAAGAGCAGTTGAATATCATGGAGACCAAAAATTGTTAAGATCCAGAACCTCGAGTCAAGCCCAAACATTCCAGCAAAGGGCAAGCAAAACATTCTCAAAAAGACATAGAATGATAAGCACAAGCTTATCCCAGTGGCTTACACTTTTAGTCTTCAGAAGAAATATGATAATGTGCCTCACTGCTATGTGCTTTGGCTCTCTTGTAGTCAAACAAATATTTTATTGACAAGACCAGAAATTTTGTGTCAAGAGTAAACAAGTAATATTTCTTAGAAAATCAACTAAAGAGAACCCAAGCAGAGCAGGGTAGGGAGGCTCATTACCAACCAAGGGGCCGTACCAGCAAGTGAAGTTTGCTTTGGGGCTGGGGCATATCACAAGCAATGTAGATAAAGCATCATCTCTATATAGGGGTTTGCTACTGGCTTTCAATTTGAAAAATAAAAATCTAAGTTGCATTGGGGAATCCCAAGTTACAATTAAATTAATGGAAAGCTACAAACCCACAAAATGCAGTCTACACAGAGCTAGGAAATTAATTCACACCGTAATTTATATGTATAAGTAATTATTTATGAGCCCACACTTGCTAACCCATAAAATAGTCAAACAATCTAATGGATTAGCCTTCCTTACAACCTCCACCTTCGATAGAGAATTGTTCAATTGGCTACTGGATGGCATTCACCCTTAGTAGCATAAATTAGCCTATATCAGTTGGGGGTTTAGTTCACCATTTTATCTTTACAGCTAGAAAAAACCCTCAACCATCGCATCGTGAACTGGGGGTGCCATCCTTTACACCCTCAGGTAGGATAGCTATTCAAGAGTTCAAATGGGACAATCGAGATAGGGAAAGAAAGAACTATAGTTGGAGATAGGCTATTGGGCCAACTCACTTTGGTTCTGCACTTTTTTAATTTAAACATTCTGTTGGACTCATGGTAACCTTTTTAATGACAAAAAAATTAAGAAAATTTTCAAGCATTGTGCAAATTTTCCTTTAAAATTTCAAGTAGAAAAATTAGGGCGAAATTTCAAGTATTATGCAAAATTTCCATTAAATTTATAGCATCGAGTTAATTTTTATAGCAATGGATTTCTCTTTTCGCTAAACCCTGAAATGCAATGAAGATTTGAAAACATTAAAAAAAATCTCAAAAGTTGTTCATACCCTACCATTCATTAGCATAAATGACTATAATCAAGAAAAAATTGAGTGATAAAAAGCCACATCCTTTTCAATCCAAGACCATTAATAAGAGATATTTTAAGAGCTTCTAACCACTCGAAAGAGTGGCTGGCACAAGTAAAAAAATTACATGTGACTACAAACAGCCTAGTGTATCTTTACATTAAATGTCAAGTCAGGAAACCAAATATTTTATTGATGTGGAAGCAATATTGCACTGAAAAAATGACCACTTACACAGCCCAGAAAATGAAGAGCACATGTTAAATCAATCACCAAACTAATTTGTCATTAACAATGAAGCTTGCTTAAATAAATAGAAAGAAATCATTTTAATCACCGTCTTTTCGTGTATTTTAAACCATTTAAAAGTATAATGGCCCATACCAGTGAGAGAAATGCACAATAGACCCAATTTGTCAGACAAGAAAGCTTATGAAGCCTGTTGATTACTCTACAATTGTAAAAATTCTCAGTAGTCTTACTCAATAGCGTCTAAGCAGAATAATCTATATGACAATTCTATGTAAAGCAATCCTTCTAATTGTTACATTGGCTATAATATAAGAACCTCATAAAGCTCATGCAACAAAAGGAACCATAATCCATAGAATACAAATTTTGTCGGGCTCTCTATTCAAAAGACTAAACGATTTGGTTTTGGAGTTCAAATACGTTTTTAGGCAATAGCATACCATAGACATGCCTTTACTAGTAGAAAAGAAATCCTGGCCAGCAAGAGTACCCTACCAAACATTTAAGAGGTGTTTAGGGTTTGTGAAAACTGAACACTTTGTACAATCAAAAGGGATAGCTAGTATTTCATCTAATCTCAGCAAAACCTCCCAGAAGCCCAAACCTATATAACTATAAATATGTTCCTCTAATCCAGTTCAAAATAGTGTTCATCTAATACAGTTCAAAATGTTGTTCGTCTAATACAGCCAAAAAAGAGATGGAAAAACAGGAAAGCTGGAGGCGGGATAAATATAGCAATGACAAGTAGCTACAAGGTGAATTTATTTCATCCAAACTCGAAAATCTAGTAGAAGCCCGACCCCAATAAGTGTGAATGATGTTCATCTAATATAATACAATCAATATTGTTCATCTAATACAGTAAAAATCTGTGAATGGTAAAAAGGCTACCGATAAGAGTACACCATATGAAATGAAGCATTAAGGAAATAAAAGAGATATGGAGATATGTACTTACAACAAGGCCAAAGCTGAACACTTGCCAATTTCTGCAGGAATTCGTCCGAATAAGGAATTTCCATCCAATTGCAGCACCGAAAGGGAACTGGCATTACCAATCCTCGCAGGTATGGCTACAAACAGATGGTTTTGACTCACATCCAACGACACCAACGACTTCAGATTGCCAATATCTGACGGAATCTTGGATGTAATAAGGTTGCCTGACAAGTTCAAATAATTCAAATTGGAGCACTGGGTGATTGATGGGGGGATTTCCCCACTCAACATATTGTGTGACAGATCCAGTTCCTCCAGAAATTGGTATATGTTTGGAGTTAAACAAAACCCCTCCTGCCAAGGCCACAAATTTGGCACTAAGGTCTCAAACGACATCACTGCAATTTTGAACCGCCAACAATTGTGGGTTAATGAATGCCCCAAACCTGCATTTTAGACAAGTAATGGCCTCTCAATTAAACAAAATCCCTCCTGCCAAGGCCACAAAATTGGCACTAGGGTATCAAACGACATCACTGCAATATTGAACCGCCAACAATTGTGGGTTAATGAATGCCCCAAACCTGCATTTTAGACAAGTAATGGCCTCTCAGTTAAACAAAACCCCTCCTGTTAAGGCCACAAATTTGGCACTAAGGTATCAAACGACATCACTGCAATTTTGAACCGCCAACAATTGTGGGTTAATGAATGCCCCAAAACTGCATTTTAGACAAGTAATGGCCTCTCAGTTAAACAAAACCCCTCCTGTCAAGGCCACAAATTTGGCACTAGGGTCTCAAACGACATCACTGCAATTTTGAACCACCAACAATTGTGGGTTAATGAATGCCCCAAACCTGCATTTTAGACAAGTAATGGCCTCTCAGTTAAACAAAACCCCTCATGTCAAGGCCACAAATTTGGCACTAAGGTCTCACTGCACTGGTATGGTTAGGGTTGAGGATAAACTCCAAAAAATGAGGGTAATGAGGGTTCATCATTCTCGATCACTTAGAACTATGGAGGAGTACCCGCGCGGAACCTGTACCATATGGTGTGTTTTGGGTTTTAAGTCCTTGGACTAAACCATTAAAAACCATTATAATGTTTTTTTATATATAAAACATGTTTTGTCATATATCAACTTGTTATTATTATTACATATGTTTTGTTTTATTGTGTTGTTTTTTGTTATATGAATTGTTATATATTATAATTTTTATACAAATTGTTTTATATTGTTATATAAATGGTTTTTATATATATATAGTCTATTGTTATATTAATATACTATATATTATTGAATTTTTATGTTTTATTTTCATTATATAATTAATATATGGTTTTTTAATATTATAATAGGTGTTGTGGTTGTAACAGTTATTATATAGATCGCAATTAAGGGAGTTGGTGTGGGAGATAGGTTGTGACCGTGATTGATGCTATGTGGATTGGGCAGTTCTAGAGCTGTTATGGAGGGGAGATAGGGCGGGGGAGATAGTTTGAAGACATTTCCCTGAGTGATGCTATGTGGCTGGTGATATCGGCCTTTATCTATAACAATGTGGAAGGTCCACTAACTCATTGAAAATCATTCTCAAGTAGCTTGAGTTGCTACATTTTTCTACCAACCATCATGAAATGAAATTACCTCATCTCCATCGACCTAGTATTTTTGGGTTTGATCATAACTAGTCATAAACTGGTTCAAACTTCGGATGCTTCCTAATCATGGCCTCAAAGAAATGATCCCTTAGAAGACATGTATTGAAAAATAATCCCAAGTTGTACATTATTAATGTTACAATTTGGGGGTCTCTGAATCCATCTGCAGTGTTAAAATTTAGTATATTGTACAAATTCATTATCAAAATTATCATTTTCCACTGTCGAAATGACATAACTAAAAATGACCACATAAATGACCAATTTTTATGTGGTCATTTTTAGTTTAATTCTTATCTCGTGACCAAATTGGTCATTTATCTTGGTCATTTTTAGTTTAGTTCTTATCCCGTGACCAAATTGGTCATTTATCTTGGTCGTTTTTAGTCAATTCACTTGAAATTTCTCAATTTTGGTCATTTATCCCTTGAAAAAGCTATGGTGACCAATTTTTTTGGTTGCATGGTCACTTATCTCTCATTTTGTACTAGTGTTTGTTGGAGGAGGAGTTGTCAGTTCTTCACTGGGGAGGATGAAGTCTTCGAGAATTTCCACGTCTTGGTGGGTGTCCCGTTCATCTTTTCGGGCTTCCTTATTCTTCCTTCGACGTCGAACCTTCCTGCACACCTGTCTCCCCTCAGGCTCTTCATCTTTGTTGGTGGTGCTAGCCCCTACGTGGCTGAAGACTACAGGGGATGAGGGAACGTGTTCCTCCTCCACCTCAGACCATGCCTGCTCAGGTATAAAGACCACTTCGGCTCCCCGATCCTTCTCCATGACCGAATCCTAACTAAAAAATACCTGAGTTGTTAGATTCACCACCTTTCTCATGCACTGATTTTGAAAAGCAATCACAGGGATCCTTGCCTATAACAATCCTGATAATGATGGCAGCCACGCATGACCACCCTCACCATGATTTTCTGATCGGATCTCCCAAATGAGTAGGAATGATGCTTGAGGTCAGAGATGACACAAAACATGCTGAAACAGGCTTTCATGTTAGGTGGAAAAACACATGACGGCGTTGAAGTGGCTTCCAGCCGGCTTGGTAATCATTTGCTTTGCATTGGAGATGTTCTTTAAGCCGTCTATCCGCATGGTCAAATCTGCATGGTAGATCTCCTTAGCCTTTACCTTCCAATATCCTCCGTGGCTTCCAACTCCGCCACATATCATCTCGATAGCATCTTTGATCTGCAAGCTCGCTGCCAACCGTCAATCTGATCTCCACCTAGATTTGACCATCCAAAGGCGGGACCCTTTACTGGGTTCGCAAATTTTGGGTCTGTCAATTTTACATGCAAGTCATATCTGCGAACTAATTCTAAGCCGTCGATCTTCATCCCGCTAGATCTGCGCCGTTGGGAAGTGTCGGGATTTAACAAAAGTTAGCAAATCTTAAACGTACCCTTTTTCGTGCATGTCCAATACGCGAACAACCTCTTGGCCGTTGATCTACGCCCTCTGCCGTTGATCGAACTTTAAGATTCTCGCGAGTTAACAGCTTCGCCCGTGCTTAAACAACATCCAACTAAATCTGTGAAGGCTGCTCCCGATCGTCGATCTTCATCGCCCTCGATGCATGTCGTCCATACGCGTCGATTTGTGATGCGGGTGCATTACTTTGCTTTCAAGCCTATGATTATCATTGAAACCTTATCCTTTCTTCATATATTCTTACCATGGACCAGACCTACTGCTCAGAGCTTTGAATTTTTTTATTTATGGGCCATCTGGATTTATAGTTGAGTTTTCCTTTGCCATTTCTATGGGTTTGAATCCTCCCAAATACTTAGCACGAATCTGGTGCTTACACTCCTTCTCCTATCCATGATATGATACTACATATATTGTCCACAAGTTGCTTAATTACTAGAAAACAATCAAGTGTCTTGGAGATAGCACCATCCCCCATTAATAATAGGTCAACTACTTATGAACTAAGTTCTCTTATATCAATTGCCCACATCTTCCCACAAATAGCTCTTTCCCAAATAGAGCAGGTGGCAACGCCAGGGACATTGCCACCTTGTGGCTCTTGTTATTAATATAAATCCTAGTAACAAGCATAATTTTATCAATATTAACTTGGCTAAAAGATTGCAAGCTCCTTGTAAAGCATATTCAAAGCACATAGATTGAGGATCAAAATTTTCAAAATTTTAAAAACTTAAAGGTGAAGTTATGGATAAATACATGTTACAAACATATTTTTATGTTTTAGATATGGATCATTGTAATATCCCAAGAAAAGATTACTTTTGTTTTATGTTTATTTTCTTAAAAAACTAATCTATTCTTTAATAGGTGTTGAGCAAATGAACTCTGGAGCACCTAGATTGTTTATTTAGGTGTTGAGCAAGTGATCTCTGAATAACACCTAAACTATTTTAATATTGTTTATTAAAAGATGTTGAGCAAGTGAGCTCTGGAGCATCTCGACAATTTTGTACTAGTTAACTGGTGTTGAGCATAAGCTCTGGAGCACCGAGACTATTGATTTAATGGTGTTGATCATAAGCTATGGAGCACCATGACCATTGACTTAATAGTGTTAAGCAAGTGAGCTCTAGAGCACTATTAGTTGAGTGAGTTTTGAGCAGTAATGCTCTGGAGCACTTATAATCATGATGATCAATTGATGTTGAGGTGGGAGCTCTGGAGCATCAGTAATCCATTGGATTATTATTTAACTAAATTATTATTACTTTGTTCTTTTTAACTGACTGGAACTGCCACTCAAAGAGGGACCGCGCATGCGAGAGTTTAGAATGGTCAAGTAGTTGATAAATAAAGATCAACTAGATGTTAGGTGAGTAAAAATATTATTTTAATAAATAAAGATAAAATAAATTGTGAGAGTTAAAATAAACTAAGTTATTAACTAAAGATAAAAACATAACCGTCAGTGTGTCTAACAACTAAACTGAGTGATTTAAACCTAAAATACTAGAAGCCTTTCCTCATAAAATCTTATAAGTAGCAGAGAGAGAACATTGCAAGGGGAAAGTGTTTCCAAGTTCAGTAGAGGGTTTAGCCGTGGGTCTTGAGTGCTCAGATTACCAAATTGTATGATACTTGGTGTGTCCTAGAAAGAGGACTGTGAGAATATTAGGGGAAATTATTTTATAAGATCCACACAAAGGGTTGGTAAACGGACCTTGTGACTACTCTGTTGTTAGTAAAGAAGATAGTGAATTTACCCTAGGCCTTCTAGTTCTTGTCATGCTCGATTCGTCTTAGGGGTGACTTATTGAACAAACCAGGAATGGTTTGAGGTCTATGTGGAACGTGGTAGTTACCAAGTCAGTCAGATAGCAATAAAGGACTGATAAGTATCTTCATGTTTTTTTATTGATTATTCCGAAATTACTTTCTTTATAGATCTGAACTATTTCTTCTTTTATTTTGATCATGCAACGATTCTGGTGGTATAATGTAAATATGTTGAATTTGTTGGGGTCCTCCTGCAAATTAATTCCATTTCTTTTAAGCACTACTAAAAATAATGTTTTTCCAATTATTTATCATGCAAATTTATATTACAAGCTTTCATAATTTATTTACATAGAATCATTGGTAGAAGTAATTAGCCATGATAATTGGGTTAACTTTCATTTCCCCAAATTAGTGTTTAAAAATCTCACAACATATATGTTCAAAGGAGAAAGATCCTATTATTGCCCACACGGAGAGAGGATCCTAGAAACAGGATTCTAGGACTAAGTGGCTAAACTCTAATTAGGGATATTAATATATATTTATAAATTATATATATTAAAAACATAAATATTAAACTTTAAAACTAAAACTCCATTCAAACATTAATCATTCCATATAAGCATCAAAACTATACGAAATAAGAAATCATATAAATCCTACCATCATTCCTTTCATATCATATTTATTAATTAGAATTTCCAACATTCTGTCACCCGTGCACAAAACTAAACGAGAGTGAAACTCTCCATAACCAAAATCGAATACAAGTTAAATACAAGGTCACTCTTTCAGCGATGATCATAGATCGAACCCCATCATTCTCAAATCCACACACAGTTAAGGGTCATGCTTCAACGTTGATCAGGGATCAAGTCCCATCACCTTCATTTCAGATGCATTCAAGGGGCCACGCTTCCAGCATTGACCATGGATCAACTCCCACAAGGATCCATGTCCAGTACACACACACAAGAAAGGTCACGCCTCAAGCGAATGAGCGGGGATCAAATCTCGTAGAAGAGTCAAAACCCCAAACTTAAAAATAGGTTCACGCTTCCAGCGAATGACAAGGGATCAAATCCCATGAAGTAAAAAGAACCAAACCTTAGGCTTAACACAGGGTCATGCTCACATGCTGACCAAAAATTAAAATCAAGCTTTAACATTCAGATATGTAAAACGCAATATAAACTCCAAAGACTTATACATTATGAAAAATAACAACGAAACCCTTAAGAGTAACCATGAACAGCCTCAACAACAGAGTATAAACGCCAAATGACAAAGTGTAGACACCGGAAACTAGTATTCATCATATTATGCTAAAAACAAATTATACATTATAGAGAAAGATCAAACATTAAGAGACAATTCACCTTACAACACACAAATTGTCATTTGATTTACAGGCCCGAAGCCATGAAGCATTTCGCTTCTAAAAACATTGTATAGAACAACTGCAAAAATGCCTAGCATGCTTAATACATTGAAATACAACCCTTAGAGCAAATCCTAAGCATAAAAACGCTGCAGCCTGAAGCATAGTAAAAACCCCAAAATAGACAAACGATTACATACATGGAAACAAAGCAATGCCCTGCTAAGCAAATGTATGGGTTCGCTAAATGTCTCCTTGTCTCTCCAAGGGCGCATCCAACCAGCTCTTTAAAAACATTAGACCACAACCAAAATCAACCATTCCATATGTATCCTCTTAGAGGGAAGTGGTCCATAAGAGACCATGAGCTTACCCGGAGCCTTGCGCAGGAGACCAACCTCTCCACCAAGCAGACTTCAAGTATTAAACACCATGGACACTCACCTTGCACACGAAAACAACCAGAGGTCAGTTAAAATAAGAAAAGACAAGCTCACACATAAATATCTATACTGTAAATATCAATTGAAAGGGCAGGATCTTACCAGGTTAAAAGTCGACACTACAGAGTCGCCCTCTCCTATTTCTTTATGCCACAGACCAAGAGCGTAGCTCTGGTCATGTGCAAGATGCTTCCAAAAACAATTCAAAGAGGAAGCCTTTTCTTCCCTCTACTATAGCAAGTCGCAGTAAACCCAACAATACATCCAAAAATCGTGACTGCGATGGTAATGTTGATGTATTTGTAACTTCGGATGATATTCACTTGTATTTTACATTTGTACTTTATTGTATATCCAATAGAGATGTATTATTCCTCTGATTGGAAGTGTCGTCATTTGTATTTGCAAGTGTCTAAAGTTACATTGTAAGTGTCGTCATTTGTATTGATGGGTTATTAGACCTCCAGTGTGGGGTCAGCCCTAGTTAGGTCATGTGGTTGGGTTATTAGACTTGAGTAGCAAGTCGGCCCCAGTGATTTATTGGCAGGTCAAGTCAGTGTATAAATAGAGAGGTTGTGTCTCTCATTTGATTAATTCACTCACTTCTCAAGCTCACATAGCTAAGAGAGAAAGTGGCGCACAAGTGAAGGAGAGGAGCATCTGCTAGAGACATCTTATTGGGTTTGATCATTGTGATTTTGTATTGGGGCTTATCTTATCTCTGAGGAAGTTGCGGGGTTTTTCACCTTCTTGGTTTTCCCCGGTGAAACTCTGTGTCTCTTGTGTGCATGCATTATTGTGTTTGTGATTGATATGTTGTTGATATGCTGTACATGTTATTCTCTTAGTCATCCTGAATGATAATGGAATGAAATTATCAAAAAATTAACAGATAAAACCCTTCACTTGCAATGCTTGAATGCAAATGCCAATGTGGAAGCCTTCCCACATGGCCTACGCTTGCTATCACATGGGCCCTATTAAATGCCAACCACCCCCACCAAACTTTGAATTGTATTCGCTTAGCCTTAAAAAGAGACCAAGGGGTTTAACAAAAGCGCTCAGGACCATGGAAATCCATCACCAAGTTTCGCTAGGCATGACCATGACATAGTCTTGCCTTAGGGACCTTATTCCCTTTTCCCTTTTTCTTTGCGCAAGTATAAACCTTATGATATTTAGGACATGGCATAAGACTTAGCATGAGTCATCCCAAAACCACCTGCAGAGAAAGTTAGGCATAATGTTAGCTTATAATAAGCTAAGTAAGACTCAGGCAACCATGGATCCAAGATCCATCTACGGAGATAATAGAACATCTTCCTACGTATATTAAGTAACGTAAACAAGTATTGAACAAACACAACCAAAGATGATTCCATTCCCAATACGAATCGGGGTCACAAATGAAATCCAGTCATCAAGATATAAATATCATAGTAATGAGCTAAATGATATATCAGGTTATTACATAACAATTAGGTGCAGACTCTTTCCAATTCAAGCAAAGGTAACCAACCAGTACAATTCAGTAAGATTAACCAAGTAACCAACCAAATGAAATGCAAACAAGTAAGGATATCAATATTTAACCAGTGCTGAAGTTAATTTAAAGAATCATATGTTTTACGACTGTTTAGGACCTTATACAATTTTAGTTTTTTTAGGTGTATTTTTTAGAGACATTACAATCATGCAGATATTATTTTGGGATACCCTTGGATGGACTCAATCGATACAATTAATATTAATCTACAAAACAAGTTTATTAAGCTATTGGTACAAGAAAAAGGAAACCACATTGTAGGATATTTCTCTTACTACATAAGAAGGGCCCAAGGGAGCATGTGAAGAAGTCACTACATAAAAAACTAATTGATGCACCTATAGACACATCAAATAAAGAGTTTGAAGTTGAATAATAAGAAGGGTCTATAGAATCATTTGAAGGAATGCCCCGAGAAGAGCATAAAAAATAAGAAGAAACTAAGGTGCTAAGCAACTCAAGGAATGACATGTTGAAGAGTCGAAGAAAGAAGAATCAATACCTAAGGTTGTTGTATATCACCACCCACACCACCATCAGAGACCAAGGTCATCAAGGCACGATCGTGAGCATCAACAAACTTACTATGGTCAAACATAGAACTATAAAGGAAATTGGTATGAAGGGAACATGGAGAACTAGAAGCAATGCATGGAGTTATCAAAGTAGCACATCTAGGCAACATGGATCCAAAGGAGAAACCATAATCAAGATCGAGGTGGCAAAGTGGCCATTGGACCCCATGTTCACATTTCAGTAGGATGGATGGATGCTTTTGCTTGGCACCGATTGACTACATTGCTTAGTAGATAATATTATATGGCTTCCTCACATGTTTCGAAGACGACATATGTGAAGGCGAGTGGAATATAATGCACTTATGGAGGATAATATGAGGTACTTTGAGATAGAGAAAATTATAATGCATGTAATGTGAATAGGCCTACTTGGTAGTTGGTTGGTAGTAAATATGTCCACTAGGTAGTTAGAAGAAATAATATAATAATAAGGGGTAATGGGCATATGCATACTCATGAAATAGTATAAATGCACATATGTGTCATTTTTTTTTGGCTAGGGGAATCGTCAACGAAGGATCCAATCTCGCTACCACTGTAACCCTAGGTGCAACCACAATGCCCGAATCATGGCGCACAATGCAAGTTGGGGGGAATTGAACACATGACCTGCTATTCACAACCAACTTCACAACTTCCACAAAACCACTTGAGCTAACTCCCACGGGAAAATGCACATATGTATCACTATATTAAGTTGGATGTGAGTATTTCATTGTAACAATCATGTCTTGTACAATAATTCATTCGACAAGGAATAATTGATGATATTGCCTTACCTTAAGAGTTTTCTCTACATATTATATTTTTTTCTGTTATTATTATCTTTTAAATAAATCTATTGATTATCATTTAATAATAATTACATCTTTAAATCTATTAAACCACATAACCATAAATATATACTCTATATACAAATAAGTGTGTCATAAAGTCATTTTATTTTTTAAAAGGTTTATAATGATATATTTTTACAACCATTTTCGTAACTTACTTAAAGCATACTAGGTAATAACAAGTTGAGGGTTTCTCTGTATCAGGGTTTGGTTGCAGATCACCTGGGCTGCGGCGCTCCTACAACTCATTTGCACCTACTCAACTGGTCCCTTACATTCCCGATTCTGCTGCTGTCCACATCCAGCATGGTGGTTTTTAATACTATTTTTGAGATTTCTCCACATTCTCCGACCCCGTGTTCTGCCCGTTTTTGGATCTTGCTGTTTGGCGAGTTGAGGTGTCAGGGCCCTCTCTTTCCGGCGTTGTTTTGTGGTTTTCGGGGGCGGTTCATTGCGATTTTGTGGGTGTATGGTTCCAGAATAGTGGTGGTTTTCGGGGTTCTTTTCCGATATGATTTTTATGGGAGGCATGGTTCCATATCGGCATTTGTGGTGAGCGGCCTCCCACGGAACACGGTTCCCTTTGTTGGTGGCATCTTTTGGCTGGCTCTTGTTTTTGGGATAGACCCTTGCCTCCTTTTTTCACTCAATCGATTGGTGTGGTCGCCGCTGTTGGAGATTTGTGTTATATTGGTGTCCGGTGAAAATTTATGTGTGGTTGTTGTTAACGGCCGTTTGTTATGGGGGAACCTTCATCTACCCCTATTTTGGCTACACACTCGCCGACGGCCACCGATTTCTGGTATGAGGAATCCGGCATTATGAAACCAGATTCCTTCTATCGGGAGCTTCTCAATGGAAAAAGGGCTCATCTTTTGGGGGACCGTCCTTGTGCATCGCGTGGTGGGCATGCTAGCCGAAAAGGGCATCTGTCACTCTCGGGGGCCTCTGGTTCACTCCCCACTGTTGATAGTAAGCTTGTCTCATCGCAGCTGGTGTAGGATAACTCTAAGCCGGGCTCATCCCGCTCTTCACGTTGCTTGCAGGATCGATGGAGTTGTCACCCCGGTGAGGCTTGGCTCACGATGGGCTGTGATATTGAGATGGATGAAGTTTTTGAGTATAGCATGACGGTGCTGGTTGGTAAATTTTCTTATTATGCTATGAAATGATGTGATATTGTCAGCTGGGTTACTCAACAGTGGAGTCCTCTTGTGGGTTATGTGCCAAAGGTGTTTGCTTTGGCTAGAGGCTGGTATGGTTTCAAATTCGAAACTGAGGCTCAATCCACCTGCATTCTTAAGAAGCTGTGGTTATATGGGGCGGGTAGTCTGATGTTACAGCGCTGGCAGTCCGATTTTGACCCTGACCATGCTTCCATTCATTTTCGGCACTTATGGGTTCTACTTCCTAGACTCCCTTTGCCTTTGTGGAACAGAGGTGCATTTGAGGCTATTGGTAATAGCCTTGGTCGTTTTCTCCATGTTGTGGATGATCGCCTCCAGGGTTTTGATCGACGCATGGGACGGCTTCTGGTTGAGGTGGAAACTTCGTTGGGGTTGGTGGATGTGCTCCATATTGACTGGCGGGGGCGTAAACTTTCCCAGATCATTGACTATTGGGGTATTCCGTTTCGGTGTTCGCATTGCAAGGAGGTCGGTCATTTATGGAGACAGTGCAAAAAGGGTTCGGCATTCAAGCGGTCGGTGGATTTGGAACCTATGTGGTCCTCGGATGAAGGTAGCGATCGTGAACTTGATGCAAATGGCCCTTTGGATGGATTCTCCAACAGGCTACCCCCTCCCGGCGGTCTTGCGTCGGTTATGATGCGTAAGTTGCACGCAAAGGATCCCTCCTTTTTCCGTTCCTTAAATGATATGGAAGTTTCGTTTATTAATTCACTTGAGCTTAATAATGGTAACTATGTGGGTCGACATTCATCCTCTCTACCCTCTATTAACTCGGACTCTAATAATGCTGACCGGGGTCTTTCTCCCCATCTGGAGGATTCGTTGGCGAGGTCGGTTCAGCCACACTCTCCACATTCCCTGGACTCTGATAATGACGACCGGGGTCTTTCTTCCCATTTGGTGAATTCACGGGATGGGTCGATTCGGCCACACTCTACACATTCCCCGACCTCGACTATACTTTTATCATCGGACTTTGATATCCCGGTGACTGCCCCGACTCCTGTTGTCTGTAGTGGGGGGGTGGTTATTATGCCTGTTGGGGAAGTGCCGCCTGTATCTTCATCTCTACCCTCTTCTTCTTCTACTGTCCTCCATATTCCATCATTCTGTGAGATGGTTAAAAAGGCTCCCATCCCGGTGTATTATAAGAATCGGGCCATTGAACAGTCTTCAGATGTCCCTGTATGTGTTGTGGATAAACCGGGGCCCTCGGGTCCGAAATCTGATTCATTACCGGTCCCTCCGGTTGACCCTGCTCCCACCTTATCCATGGGTGCACTCTAAATCGACAAAGGTGCTCGATCGAGGGGATTGGCTACGGATTTCTCTCCGATTAAGACTTGCAGTGCTGGCAAATGTAAGTCTGTTGCTCCTCTGGGTGGGATGAATGCACCTGCTTCTGATGTTCGACTCATGTCTCCTGAAACCAAGGCTCTTAGAGGTATCAAAGCCCTTTCTAGGGGTCGCTAATGATTTTTTTCTCCCTCAATATTCTTGGGGTCGGGGGACTACCCAAACAATTGGCCCTAAAAAGAGCTCTAGTTATAAATTGTCCTGATTTGGTATTGCTTCAAGAAACTATGGTCTGTGGTGAGAAAGCACGTTCCTTTTTCTGCAAAATTCGTCCTGATTGGTTGGTTTGCACTATGGATGCAATGGGGCTTTCTGGGGGGTTACTGGCCACCTGGAATCCAAAGGTTTTGCAATTATGCCCATTCTTCACATCGTTGGGTATCTTATTATCTGGTAATTGTATTGGATGCGACAAAGCTATCAATGTGGTGAACTGTTATGGTCCTTATTGTGATCGTGAAGCCTTCTGGAAGCTGACTGTCTCCGAAAATCTTCTGGACCTAGAAAACTTGATATTGGTTGGCGATCTAAATTTTTCTTGGAGTGCAGAGGAAATTTGGGGTCCTACTACCAGACTGGATCCGATGGGGGTGTTCTTCAGGGATTTGTTCAATTCTCATCATTTAGTGGACCTGTCTCCTCGCCCGTTGACACCTACTTGGACCAATGGGCACAAAAATGGGGCCTGGATTGCTAAACGAATTAATCGTTATTTGGTCTCGGAAACTCTTCTGGACGGGTTCCGGAATTTCCGATCCTGGACTCATCAGAAACATATTAGTGATCACTTGCCGATTATCTTCCAGTTTGCTTTTATTGTCACTAGGCAGTCTTATCCGTTCAAATTCAATTCGGTCCGGTTAAAAGACCCGCACTTCATTCAAATGGTTTCCAACCATTGGTCTCATGTTGATGTTTCTTTGGAGCGATCTGCTATGGATAAAGTGGTTGAGAAACTGAGTTCCTTGAAGAGTCTTACGATAGATTGGGATAAGCAGAAGAAGGCTCAGTTGGTCATGGAACTGGAACTCGTGGAGAATGAACTTGATACTTTAATAAATCCTTCATTTATTAATGATCTTAACCCTTGTGAGCGGTCCAGACTCTCTTTTTTGGAGGAACGAAAGTTAAATATCCTTCTTATTCATGAGGAGTCTTGGCGCTTGAAGAGCTGTGCTATCTGGTTAAAAGCGGGTGACCTGAATACTAAATTCTTTCACAAATTTGCTGACTCTCGCAGAATCCAGAATTCCATTTGGGACTTAAATGATCACTCAGGTAAGAGGATTTGTTCTGAATCTGATTTGCATATGGAGGCGGTTCGTCATTTTCAGGATATTTATTGTGACCCTAAATCTTCATCATTGCCAGAACAGTTTAAGATCATTAAGGAATACCCACGTATGTTCTCAGCTGAGGAAGGTGATAACATATATGAGGCTGTCACAGTTAAGGAGATTGATAATATTCTGAGGGCCTTTGATAAGGACAAAAGTCCTGGTTCGGATGGATGGACGGTGGAACTTTTTATCACCTTTTTTGATATTATGGGGGAGGATCTGCTGGCTGCGATGGAAGAATCTCGTAAGTTGGGATTGGTCTCTGGGGCTATTAACTCTATATATATTGCTCTTATTCCCAAATCCTCACATCCGGATAATTTTAATGACTTCAGACCCATCGACCTATGCAACCTGATTTATAAAATTACCTCAAAGGTTATTGCCCAGAGGATCAAACCTATCCTGTCTAAATTTATATTTGTTGAGCAATATGGTTTTTTGGAGGGTCGTCAGATACTGGATGCGGTGGGGGTTTCCCAGGAGGTGTTTCATAGTATTAATCAACATCACTTGAATGCTTTGGTCCTCCAGCTTGACTTGATGAAGGCATATGATCGTGTGGATTGGACCTTTCTTAGACTGGTTCTCATTCAGATTGGGCTCCCCTGGCAAGTGATGAAATGGATTTTGGCTTGTGTAAGTTTTGTTAACTTCGCTATGCTTATAAATGGTAAACCTTCTGATTTCTTTAAGGCCTCTAGGGGGCTTCGTCAGGGCTGTCCTCTCTCGCCTTTATTATTTCTACTTTTTATGAGGGACTGATTCTCTCCATCCACAAAGCTAGACTGGATGGTCACATTTTGGGTATTAAGGTGGCCCAGGGCATTTCTATTACTCATTCTCTATTCGTGGATGATGCTATGCTATTTGGTATGGGCCTGGTGGCGGAATGGCGGCAGCATAAAAAAATCCTGGATCTTTTCTGCAATGTCACTGGAATGCTGGTCAATTTTCTCAAATCCCGATTCATTTATTCGGGTTTGGTGGAGGATATTAAACTTGAGATCGCCTCTTTCCTTCCTTTTGAATTCAAGTTGTTGAATCATGGAACCAAATATTTGGGATTCTATATCAAGCCATGCGATTATCATTCCATGTACTGGTCTTGGCTGCTAAGGAGATTTGAAACATGTACTGGGCATTGGTGCCTGCGCTATTTATCTTTGGGTGGCAGACTCACGTTGGAAAAATCGGTTTTGCATAATCTTGGGGTATACTGGTTTTCTTTATGTAAGATTCCCAAATCAATCATTCATTGTTTAAGACGATTGTTCTTCAATTTTCTTCGGTTTGGGGGGTCGGATTCGGAGAAAATCGATTTGATAAGCTGGAGTACGTTGGCTACCCCCTGTGAATTGGGGGGGTGGGATATAAAAAATTTGGAATTGTTTATTGATGCGCTCCATGCTAAAAGTCTTTGGCGTGCTCTCTTTGCTGACTCGATCTGGTGTCTGATCATCCGAGCTAAATATCTTAAAACCTGTTTTGTGGTGGACTGGTTTCATAGAGGCCACCCGATTTCTTCTGGTGTTTCAAATGTTTGGAATGGACTGATGGGCTCATACTCTATTATCTCTGATTGGCTTTCCTGGTTTCCTGGCAATGGTAGGGATATTTGTCTTGGCATCGACCCTATCCTTGGGGGCTCGCCTGATATCTCTGTTTCTTTTGGCTATTCTACATGCGAAAGGTATGTTCAGATCATCGCATGCTGCTATTTGGGCGCGGGATGGTGGACGTCGTTCGACTTGGATCACTGCCCAACAGCTTGGTCTTCAGGGCAACTTGATTGTTGAATGGTCCGAATACACCAGATTCCTAAACTGGGGGAATATTCAATTGTCGACTGACCCAGAGAGGTTGGTGTGGTCTTGGGATCTTGCACATGGATCTGTTTATGCTAAACTTGCCTATAATTCATTATTTGCTGGCATGCACATGCTTGGGAGGGGATGGCATAAGTCACTGTGGAAACTTGACATCCCACTGAAAATTAAATGCTTCATCTGGCTGGCAATGAACAATCGGATCTTGACTTGGGACAATCTGTGTCACCGGGGTTTTGCTGGTCCTAGCAGATGCTTTCAGTGCTTTTCACAGGTGGAATCGGTTGATCACTTATTTTGCAATTGCAGTTTTGTTCAGAACATCTGGCAGTCGATTTGTATCTCGGTTGGTGGGGGTTTGATTTGGCGATCCAATACATTTCAGAATTGCATGGCCTCTTGGCTAATTGACTCGTCCGATTTTGTTTCCCTTCCCTGTTTTATGGTCTGGGAGGTTTGGCTGTCGCAGAACAGTGGGGTGTTTGAAAACATCCCTCCTTGTTTGGAACTTTCAGCTAGTAGAACTGTTGCGGCTTTTATGGAATATTGGAGATTATTTGCTACTCCAGCCCACGCTCAAATGCTTCCTTGTTGACGCAGGTACAACCCACCGATTTTGGTCTACCCTTGTGGTTCTTTTGATGGTGCTTCGGATTGGGGTTCGGGCTCTTGTGGCGCAGGTGTGATATTGCACCTCTCTATCTGTAAATTTTTTCGCATTTGGATGCATTCTGGGGTTGGCACAAATACCCATAGCTAGTTATGTGCTCTCTGGTTGTTGTTACTATTTGCCCGTCGTCTTGAGGTCTCGTCCTTGGTGGTGTTGGGGGACTCTCTCTCTATTATCTCTTGGGTTCTGGAATCTGCCCCATTGGACGTTATGATAATTTCCTTTTGGAAGGATGATATTCGCTCAGCTATCAATGATTTCGAGCACATACATTTTGCCCATATTTTTCGGGAATGTAATCAGGATACGGATACTCTCTCCAAATTGGCATTGACATCTCCGGATGGGCTCATTTTTTGGGAGGAGTGGCGGGATGACTGTCTTATCTCACATGGTTCTTTGGATGTCCCCTGAGTCCTTTTCGGCTTACTACTTACATTTTTGCTGACTACTTTCTGTTTATGGTCCTTTTTTTCCTGCAGGCACTTAGTTTTTTGGATATCCAACATCCTGTTGGATCCACTGGCCCTAGTGGGGGTTGACATACTTTTGATCGGCTTTATTATTATGTTATATTTTTGAAGGGGTTGGTCCCTTTTATGTTGTTTATTATGGACTTGATCGTTGGCAGATATATGTTTTTCCCTCTAGTATTGGGGATGGTGGTACGGGGTACCTATCCTTTGTTATTTGGATTTTCTGTATGTAACTGTTGCTATGGGGATATGTCCTATGGATGACCTTGATGGGGCTGCTTGACATTATGTGTATGGAACTATTTACTATTTCTCTTATTAATAGTAAGTTATATTTTACTTGGAAAAAAGGTAATAACAAGTCAAAACTATTACAAAAACAAAGTGTTTGAAGCTCATGAAAGATGTTTATATGTCATGTGTTGTTTTTTCTTTATCCCTATATTTTAGAATAAAACATTAAAATGAAAGTCAAAGCTTAATTATACTTTCTAAAAATGTATATGTCAACATATATGGTATTTCTTAAGTTAGTTTTGGTAGTAATTTACAATAAGATTATTCCTCCATCATGGTCATGGTACAAGATAATACCAATTAGCATAATTATTGACTATGTTAGCAAGTTATGTGTTATTCATTTTCTGTGTGTAGTTGTAATCACTCATCCGTTGTCTACTAAGAATTATTAGTTATCCATGCACAAGTTATGAGTTATCCATACATCAACTACAGTTATCAATACATAAGCTACTAGTTATTTTATATATATATATTTTTAATAATTATTATTTCGAATTTGTAAAGAGTGCCATAAAATCAAATCTAGGAAAGACATAGACACTAGTCCACCCCAAATTCTAAGATATAAACTCCTATAACTAGCACATCTGCAAAAGATGCAGATGGAAACAATAGGGATATTAATAAAAATTTGCAGAATAATATAGTGAAGATTGTTTATTTGATGAACTTACTTGACCTTCAATTCAGAAAGAGTTTTTGAAAGTATAAATTCATCTATTGATGTACCTGTGTTTGTGCCTGTGCCTGTAAACTGCCCACACCATAATAATTAGTGCGCGGAGGGACCTGCACCGCCATTCTTAGGCCCTGTACATTGAAGCTGGGTGACTAAGCAGTGTTAAAAGGGGATGTGGTGCGATGATGATCTACTGCAAAGCAGGCTAATTGATTTGATGATCCAGACGATGACCCACGCAACAGTGCAGGACGTTGACCCACACAACAGTTCAGGCAATTGATCTGTGATATCGAGCTTAATATCGATCGTGATGTTTTTGCCTCGTTCCGGTTCCATTGCCTCGTTCTGGTTCGATTCTATAATATTGATTATGTAGACAATGTAATATTCATCGTGATGTTCTGCGATCTGCTCGTGATTATGAACTGAGGCCGATGCAATACTAGATGGAATGTTCTGCGATCTTCTATCTTCGTTTCGCTCCAACAATAAGAGAGTAACCAAACCATCCTGAACAAATACCATCGTGATGTTCTATGATCTGCTCGACTTGCACCGTTTCAATTACCACATTGAATGTGCACGTCTGATCGATTTCTCTTCTCCACCTGCGTGGCAACCCGGTGCAACAGAATCTCATTAGCAAAAAAACCATAACTTAATTAAACTTAGCGAAAGACTTTTGGTTAACCTGTGACTTTACCCTAAATCTCGGTTGTTGGATGATGTGCTCGACGAAAGAATATGCTGTGATCCTTAATCACAGCCACCCATCCTTAATCCATAATTAAAAGGTTGCGATCCCACTCCATATCCCACTCCATATACAATGAATTTGTTCATTGTAGCGCCTATCAGCTAAATATAAATATCAAATAAAATATTTTAATATAAATATTAAATAAAATATTTTAATATAAATATTAAATAAAATAAAATAAAATAATTTTAATATTAAATTACTTCAAACATTTCGTTCAATAAACTTTCAAACGAGTGAAACATTTCCTCACATGACGTGGATTGGGAAAGCGCCATACAATTATGGGGTCCTTATTTTACGTCTAGATGGATGTGATAGCCTTGATGGTTCATTTGTACTATGAACGACATTTGTCCGCGTTTTCACACACAGCGTTGAACCTAAATCGAGTAAACTGTGAACCGTGCACATACAAAACTTAAAAAGCGTCGCACTAAATAAATCAAGCAAACTGGAAACCGTACACATTGGAAGAATATATTTAACCCATTTTAAGTAATCCGTACTCTGTGTCACGTGAACGAACCTGAAATGAAAAGGGAGTTGTCCGCGACTCCCCAGTCCCCATGAAGTAAGTTTTGATTGCCAGGGTTTTGTACAGATTAGTATACTTTATTTCATGACAGATATGAATACAATGCTTATCTGGTTGTAGGACCATCATATTTGACAGGCCAGTTGGGAAACTGTACTGATAATACACTCCGCCACGCCGGCATGCCCAAATTTAGACGGAATAGATGCCTAGATCGATGCCATTATTGTTTCTTTCCAAATAGAGTAGAAGAGGTTACTTGCTCTTGTCAGTTACCATTAATAGCCTTGGGGAATATTTCTATAATCGAATTGGGTTACCATTAGAAGCCTTTATTGGACAGGGGCTTCATCGCATAACTATTCTTTCTGTTCTGTTCAGTCCCGATCTGAGAGTCTGCAAGTGATTGTTTGGGGAAAAAAGAAAGAGGAGAAACAAGAATGGTGAGGGGAAAGACCCAGATGAAGAGGATTGAGAACGCCACCAGCAGGCAGGTTACGTTTACTAAGCGTAGGAATGGTTTGCTGAAGAAAGCTTACGAGCTCACGGTGCTCTGCGATGCAGAAATTGGACTTATGATTTTCTCGCCGAGAGGGAAGCTCCATGAATTCGCCAGTCCCAGGTATCTATGGTTGTGTATTTGCTTTCTGCTGTATAGATGTTTGATTTTTCTGCTTTATCATTTCACCGCCCGCTAGCTGTCTGATTTGTAAACGGTCACAATAATAGATAATAATAATCCATCAAGGGTGTCGGTCATAAGTCATAACTGTCTAGCTGTCGATTGCTATATGGTCTAGTTATTTAGGATTTTTGAAGAGTTTCTATTTTTTTTTCGCTACTTTACTGTCCTCCAGGTTGCTTTATGATATAGTTAATTCTTCCTTGATGGGGCTGTAGATGGTAGGAGTTTATTACAACTACTCTAAGTTCCATTCTTATCACTGATGTGGCTGGTGCTGTTGATGATAGGAGTTTATTACAACTATTCTAAGTTCCATTCTTATCCTTGATGTGGCTGGGGCTGTAGATGATAGGAGTTTAATACAACTACTCTGGTGCTGTCGATTATAGGAGTTTATAACAACTACTCTAAGTTCCATTCTTATCCTTGTTGTGGCTGGGGCTGTAGATGATAGGAGTTTAATACTACTCTATATTGTTATCCTTGATGGGACTGTAGATGATGGTTCCATTCTTATCGTTGATGGAGTTTATTACAACTACTCTAAGTTCCATTCTTATACCTGATGTGGCCGGGGCTGTCGCTGATGTGGCTGGGGCTGTTGATGATGGGAGTTTATTACAACTACTCTAAGTTCCATTCTTATCCTTGATGTGGCTGGGGCTGTAGATGATAGGAGTTTAATACAACTACTCTGGTGCTGTCAATGATGGGAGTTTATTACAACTACTCTAAGTTCCCTTCTTATCCTTGATGTGACTGGGGCTGTAGATGATAGGAGTTTAATACAACTACTCTATATTCTTATCCTTGATGTGACTGGGGCTGTAGATGATAGGAGTTTAATACAACTACTCTATATTCTTATCCTTGATGGGGCTGTAGATGATGGTTCCATTCTTATCCTTGATGGTGTTTATTACAACTACTCTAAGTTCCATTCTTATCCCTGATGTGGCTGGGGCTGTCGATGATAGGAGTTTATTACAACTACCCTCAGTTCCATTCTTATCCTTGATGTGGCTAGGGCTGTAGATGAAATACAACTACTCTAAAAGTTCCATTCTTATCCTCGATGTGGCTGGGGCTGTAGATGATGGTTCCATTCTTATCCTTGATGGGGCTGTAGATGGTAGGAGTTTATTACAACTACTCTGCAGTTCCATCCTTGTCTTACTTTGTATGGTTAAAACTGAAAGGGTCTCTGAAGCGATATGACCTCATGAACAATCCGACAAATATATTCAAATAGCACCTCTTGGTTCACAAGAGCGTACAATGTTACAAGTAGACAAGAGCACAATCACTTAGTCCAGACTCCAAATGGTAGTAAGCCCAGGAGGATGATGCAGATGGTATTTATAACCCAGGATGATGACTACCCCGCACGATGCTGGTCACTGCCAAACTCATTCTATTACCGGATCCTACCCCCTAATGCAAACCCGTGTTAGACTAAGGATGCCATTCCCTGATTAGGGTTTGATATAATGCAAGCCTTTATCAGATTAGCATACCATTACCCAATTAGGGGTCGCATGAAAATATCCGCAAATCTGTGCTTCTTATAGACGATAGGGTGTTTTGCCAGATCAGTCCAAGTTGGTATCGAAAGGGCTAGAAAGGCGAAGATGGTATCAGTCCAATTAGGCTAGATCAGTTACAAAGGGCTAGAAAGGCGAAGTTGGTGTCAGTCCAATTAGGCTAGATCAGTTACAAAGGGCTAGAAAGGCGAAGATGGTATCGAACAGCCTTTGCTAACTTAATCCAAGTTTCTCCATGCTATGGAAAAAGAAAAAAGTTGAAAGTGATATCCAATCTGATGGAGATCAAATCAAGCCTCATCTACACAGATATTTGCAGTTCCGTAGCAAAATTAACCCTAATAACGTTTACAAATTTTTGATACCGAAGAGACATTCTGCTTTTGCCAGCATAATCCTGTTCAACACGTTATGGTCAAAGAAAAAGCCCTGAAAGATGCTGAAGATGATCTCAACCAGATGTTAGCAAAGGTCTGATAAGGTCCACAATTTTTTTTCCGAGGTATTTGCATGTCAACCAAAGGCAAAAAACAAAAAAAAACTAGAAAGCTGAAAATCATACTACGAGGCATTTTGCTTTTGCCATATAGTCACCGAATTCGAATTTGAATACGGATTCGACCAAATTCAAATTTGAATACGGATTCGAACGATAAGATTTGAAATTTTTTTAATTCGACAAAAAAATCGTGATTATACTAAAATAAAATAGTACAAAAATAATTATTTAATATCCAGAAGTCATTTAATTTGAAATCTCCCCTCCAGTGCAATTCAGCAACTATAACTATAACCAGCAGCGAGCCATGTTTTTCCCACAAGCCCAAAAAAATGTTCTGCGGGGTCTTCCTCCTCCTTCCGACCGGCCCTTACTTTAGGAGCACCTTTCTTAGAAAACCTCCGGGAAGAGTAAAAACCAAGATACAAGGGCAGGCCAGCTAGGCCTGATGTTACTGTAATGGGCAGCCTTTATTTTTGTGAGAAGCTCTTCCTTGTGAATAAGAGTGATCTGTGCTAACTCTTGTTGGGCTCCTCCTCTTCTATACAACCAGCAGATTCTCAGTCTCACGTCAATATTTTTGCCCTAAGTAACGGCGTGGGATAAGGACCAATCAGAACGCCCTTTTATTAGGGTAGGTTTCTTATCAGGTTCAGATACAGTCAATTGTAGGGTACGATTCTTATCAGATACAGTCAATTGTAGTTTGCTTAATTATGTAATTTCAATAATCACCAATATCTTTGGTAGACTTAATGTTGGATTTTGAATCTACTCAAATCCTGGAAATCTTAACCCAGCCCGAAAATCCATATGAAAAAATCAACTATCCGTCTATCAGGTTTCGAAATTGTATAACAGTGAAAACCGAACCGTATCGCACCTAATAATTCGATA
Organism: Larix kaempferi; assembly: GCA_027924585.1. Classification (NCBI taxonomy): domain Eukaryota; kingdom Viridiplantae; phylum Streptophyta; class Pinopsida; order Pinales; family Pinaceae; genus Larix; species Larix kaempferi. The sequence continues at coordinate 24,171,190 of BSBM01000338.1, forward strand.
ATCTAATTGATTTTCCTAATTTACCTAAGAATTTGATAAATTAGCGGTAGAGACGCATTCTAAAAGAGAGTCAACCATGGTCAAACAAAGTCAAGAATGGTTAGCCAAAAGTCAACCATGTTCAAACAAAGTCAAGCATTATCAAATATGGTCAACCATTGTCAACCAAAAATAAACCGAAGTAAACCATCTTCAACCATGGTCAGCCAAATCCCAACCAATGACAACCATGGTGAGCAATGTCAACCATGGTTAAGCAAAAGTCAACCAAAACGTCAACCATGGTCAACCAAAGTCATCCATAGTAAACCAGAGTCAACCAATGTCAACCTAAGTCAACCATGATTAGTCATAGTCAAACATGGTTAGCCATGGCCAACCAAAGTCGACCATGGTCAAGAAGAAGTCAACTATGGTCAAACAAAAAGTCGACCTTGGTCAACCAAAGTAAATCATGGTTGACCAAAGTAAACCATGGTCAACTAAAGTCAACCATGGTCAACCAAATTTAGCCATGGTCAACCAAAGTAAACCATGGCCAACCATAGTCAACAAAAATCAACCATAGTCAACAAAAATCAACCATAAATCAACCAAAGTCAACCATGGTTATCTATGGTCAGCCATGACCATAATCAACAAAAATCAACCAAAGTCATCCATCGTTATCCATGGTAGACCATGGTCAACCAAAGTCAACCATGGTCAATCGAAGTAAACCATGGTCAACCAGAAGTCAACCAGGGTCAAACAAATTCAAGCTTGGTCAACCTTTGTCAACCAAAGTAAACCAAATTCAATCATGGTCAACCAATGTCAACCATGGTTAAGAAAAAACCAATAAAAAAGTCAACCATGGTCAACCAAAGTGAGCCATAGTAAACCAAAGTCGACCGCGGTTAACCAAAGTCAACCAATGTCAACTATGGTCAACCAAATTCAACCATGTTTAGTCATAGTCAAACATGGTCAGACATGGTTAACCAAAGTCAACCATATTCAACCATTGTCAACTATGTTCAAGTAAAGTTAACTATTGTTAAACAAAGTCAATGATAGCCAACCATATTCAATCAAATTCAACAACTGTGATACAATAGTGGAATTATTATCAACCATATAATTTTAAAGTCAACCCTCAGTGTCACCCATGATGAAACGAATAAGTCAACCATATGATATTAAAATCAATCGAAGTCAACCATCACCAACCATGGGCAACTATAGTAAACCATGGTCAACTATAATCAACCATGGTCATCCATAGTCAACCATAGTAAACCATGGGAAACTATAGTTAGTGATGGTCAACCATAGTTAACCATGGTCAAGCATCGTCGACCATTGTCAACCATATTCAACTGTGGCTAACCATGGTCAACCAGAGTCAACCATGGTCAACCACCATTAGCCATGGTAAACCATGGTCATCCAGAGTCAACCTTGGTCAACCATGGTCAAGCACAATTAGTCATGGTAAACCATGTTCAGCCAAAGTCAACTATAGTCAACCATAGTTTTCCATGGTCTACCATGTTAAACAATGGTCAACCAAATTCAACTATGGTCAAACATGGTCAAAGATTGTTAACCATTGTCAACCATAATCATGCATAGTCAACCAAAGACAGCTTGGGTAAACCATGGTTAATCATAGTGAATGATGGTCAACCAAATTCAACCATGGTCAACCATGGACATCCAAATTCAACTATTATCAAACATACTTAGCCATGGTCAACTAGGATAAACCATAGTCAACTATGGTCAAACATGGTTAACCATTATCTACCATAGTCAACCATGGTTATCCATGGTCAACCAAAGTCAACCATCGTCAATTAGAGCGAGCCATGATGAACCATATTCAACCAAAGTCAACCATAGTCAACTATGTTTAACCAAAGTTAGCCATGGTTAACCATGGTCATCCAAAGTCAACCATGGTCAACAAAATTCAACTTTAGTCAAACATAGTCACCCATGGTCATCCATGTTCAACCAAAGTCAACCATGTTAAACAATGGTCAACCAAATTCAACATGGCCAACCATGGTCGACCATCGTCAACCGTGGTCGACCAAAATCATCCAGTATCAAATAGAGTTAACCATTGACAACCAAAGTCAACGAAGGTCAACCATGGTCAACAATGGTCAAGCATGGTCTACCATAGTTAATCATGGTCAACCAAAGTCTACCATGGTTAACCAAATTCAACCATAGACAACCATGGTGTACGATGGTCAACCATGGTCAACCAAAATCAACCATAGTTAACCAAATTCAAACAAAGTCCACCATGGTCAACCAATACCAACCATGGTCAAACAAATTCAACCATAGTTGACTATAATCAAACATGGTTAACAAAGTCGACTAAAGTCAACCGAAGTCAACCATGGTCAACTACATTCAACCATGGTCAACTATGTTCAACCATTGTCAACCATGAACATCCAATGTCAACATGGTCAACTATGTTCAACCATAGTCAACCATGGTCAACCAATGTCAACCATGGTCAACCAATGTCTACCATAGTTAAGAATGGTCAACCAAAGTCAACCATGGTCACCGAGGTCAACCATAGTCGTTATATTTAATTATCATATTTGTTATTATTTAATTAATATTATTAATTGTGTGGTCATAATACTGTTTTTAATAATAACAATAATAATAATAATAATTCACAAAATCTAACCAGCAGGCCTGTCAACTAGCAAGCCATATTAATAATTAATATGGCTTATATACGCCGATTGGCGTATATTTCCACACATTTAAATGTGGTTGATATACGATCGGTGTATATAAGCCATATTAATTATTAATATGGCTTGCTAGTTTGATAAATTGTTGGTAGAGACGCATTCTACAATTTAGTAGAGGGAGATGTGTAACTCCTTCAGTGCTCATCCTAAAGTTGACACATGTCCATTTTAAAAAGTAATAAAATAGTATAAAAAATAACATAAAGGCTATTTAAAATATTTACAACGATATACATATAAACTATATAAATTAGATAAATTAAAACCCTTCCTCGACATTTACACTTTAAAAAAAGGTTTGCATTTGATGGGATTTGATCCTTTAGGCTCATGTTACCAAAAAAAACTCAAAAGTTTATAAAAAAAAGGATGATATCAACCACATGAAATCAAAAAGAGGCTTCATATACATAAATGTTTGTAGCATTGTAACAAAGATAACCCTGATAAGATTCATTTCTTATCGTAAAGTCGTTGCTTATGTTTTCGTAAACGAGTGGAAACTTTTTCCGAATCAATATAAGATTCATAAAGTCGTTGTTTATTTTTTCGTAAACAGAGAGGAAGCTTTTGCTGAATCAATTATAAGTTATGGAAAAAGAAAAGAAAAGGGCTAGAAGGTGCGATATCAGAGAAACTCTCTTAATCCAAGTTCTTTATTTTAATAAAATAGAGGAAGGATAGAAAAAACCTAAGATGTCCAAGTTAATGCAACTTTTGAGGCATAAGCATCATCATATTTTGGAAGCTTCATATTCAGAGAAACAGAGATGACATTGAAGTTCTTTGGTTCAGATTTTGGAATCTTCATATTCAGAGAAATACATCACATTGAAGTTTTTTCATAGATTAAAATTTTCAAAGTATAATTAAAAAAAGTCTAAAAAAATTATAAAAAATTATGATAAGAAAAATAGAACCTAAAATAAACTTAGTGAAAATGGGATTTAAATGAGGGTGAAAGTGAAACATGTAAGTGCATTTCTATAATAAATGTATATCTTTTTTTTAACCATGGGAACAACAACTTCTCGAGGGTATATCCAACAGTCGGCAATACCAGTAACTTGTAACTCAGCATGGGCCGAGACATCCCGAAACCCATCAGGGTGAGTCTCTATCCCAGGGTCGCCTACCCTTTAAGCCTTGCCTTGTCACAACGGGCCAATAATAAATGCATATCTTACCTCCTACCTCTATCTTTCATGAGGGACCTAATGAAGTTGGGCATGAACATGTTCATTTCCCATTCCCAAAAAGGGTTGGGGTTGAGGGTGAAAGTGAACATTCCCAAAAAGGGTTGGGGTTGAGGGTGAAAGTGAACATTCCCAAAAAGGGTTGGGGTTGTGGGTGAAAATGAACGTGTATATTTCCATTACAATGTGTTTTTCATCTCTCCCTTCACCTTTTACAAGGTGGGTGATGATTGATTATGTACATTTTCATAATAATGGTACATGTTCAACCCTCACCTTCTGGAGGGTGAGTAAGTGCATTATATGTCATCTAAAGTGTATAATAAGTTTTACTATTGAGTTGTTCTAGAGTTTTTTTTCCATCTTATGTAGTTATGTAAACATGGTGCAAAGGAATAAGACAATGACATGTATTTAGTTATTAAAGAACTGGACATTTATGTTGAACAATGTACATAAATAGATAGAATTGTTTATAATAATGTAATTTAAAATTGCTTATGTGATTTTCAATAATAACTTTCATAAAAATAAAGAGTATGTTTAGATTATTTTAAACATTTATAGTAAATAATAATGATATATTTACACATTGATAATCCTTTAATTATAATGCAAGTCATAAAGTTTAAAGGAATGAGTCAAAGTGTAATATTCTATGAAAATAAATGAAGAGATAATATTTGATGAAAATAAATGAAGAGATAATATTTGATGAAAATAAATGAAGAAAATAGATTAAAAATAATAAAAATAAGAACTAGAGTTAAGAATAGTTCAATAGTGAAGAAATTTCATGTAAGATTTAAATTAATTTTATTGTATAATATAGCTTAAAAAATAAATTAAGAGAAAATAAATAGTAGTTGAAAGTCTTGAATGAAAATCCAATTTAAACGTGAATAAAGCATTTCTACATATCACTAAGTTTACATGTATTACAACTTGATTAAGAAATACTGGAATAACACAAGGTTTATGTCAAATATAAAGTTTTGAATGATGGGATGATAAATATAAATTGATATTATCATTTGAAAAAGTATTTATATGATATGCAATAGTAATTTTCATCATAAAATATGTTTTTAGAATTAAAGTAAATACAATAATAATTAATAGTAATATATAATTTTATTTATACTTAGTATTTTAATTTTGGTGTAACCTATAAAATTCCAAAACATGAATATAAAAAAAATTTAAAATTCATATTTATCTTTTAAAAATAGAATTGTAAAAAATAATTAAAAAAAAAATGAAAAGTAAAAATATAACAACCAAGTATACAAGTAAATCAATAATAAACAAACATCTTCAGAAGTGTATAATGAGCTTTAAAAATGTAATTTTGATTAAATTTCGTTTAGTGTATGGTGGTGGAAACAAATAAAAGTGACATTCAAAAGGGATTAGTTAGTAAATGAACAAAAGACCTTGGTGTTGAAGAAATTAGATAAGGAGGTGGAATTGTTTATAACTTAGTGTTGTATAATATAATTGGAAAAGTAATTAAGATTGGTTGATTTCTTAAATCAAATAATTTGAACCTAATTTTCATATTGATTAAATATAATTTTATTACAACTTTGTTTGGAATGACAATAAATATAAATATATTATAACATTGTTTGGAATAATAATAGTGGAATTTCACAAGTTTGATGTTAAACAACCTTATGCAATGTTCAGGGGATAAATATGAATTGACATTAAAAAGTGTTTATATGATATATACATATATTATAACATTGTTTGGAATAACAATAGTGTAAGGTCACAAGTTTGATGTTAAACATCTTTATGCAATAGTGAGGTGGTAAATATGAATTGACATTAAAAAGTGTTTGTATGATTTTCAATAAGATACTTTATCAAAATATAATATATTATTAAAATTATTTGAAATGCAATATTAATGATTATACAATGTTTTTTTTATTATGAAATAATTTAAAAAATTCCAAAACATTATTTTAAAAGTAATATTTTTCCATATTAGCATATGATAAGTCTTATTTAAAGGATTGGAAATTTTCATTGTAAAATGCTTAGTGTGGTTGGCTTATTCATATTGACCAAGATAATAATAGATATCTACTGATTAAGGAGGGATTGATTTGATTTATGTAATTGTATTTAGAGCATGAGGGATGTTTAAGGGGGGGATGTTGGGTTAATATTGGAATAACATCTATTTGGTCATTAATAGGTTTATCGTTGGTGGTTTACGAGCTCATGGTATTGCGTAACCCATGGTATTAGTATGTGATGAAGCCTATTCAAAGTATTGAAGAACTTCATTGTAAAATGCCCCATATGGATGGCTTGGCGAAGGTAATCATATATATCCAATGGTGTTGGTTTTTCAGAGCCATGTTTGGGTGGATATACGCTAAGCATTTATTTTTGGAGTTATACACTAATAATGTGTAAATGGGCATATGGATCTAAGACCTATTTAGACATGCATACCCTTGGTTTATTGGAAAATTGGTAATAATATCTATACCTAGAACTAGGTGATCATTAGGTGGGGACATGTTGTATTATGTGATACAAGTTTACAAATGTTACCGTACAATCTACCGAAAGCGGACTTAAGGCATGATCTCCCTAGTTCAATGCGAATCTAGAACAAATCAGACAGAATGCAAATCTACCTTACTAGATCAAATTAGAGATTTAAGTGATATGAACATCTTACCTTTCAGATTTGTAGATCTCTTTCTCCCTCGTCACTCCAAGCTCCACGGTAGTTAGATCCGAAGCTGCAAGACCTGTCAGAACATGCAAGAGACAAACAAGCAGTGATAGCACATCTACGCAATAATTGATCTAAGTAAATGATTAAGGAAGTAAACTATAAATATCAAATGAACAACAAGACATTTATGGAAAGAGTTTTGTATTACTGTATAAAAGTGGGAATACAAAGAAGAGTGAGGATTACAACCAAAGCCCTAACGTTGCAATCTTCCTCCAACAAGCCAAGCCAATGCCTCTAAGGATCAATGGGTGCATCCAATGGATTAATGATGATCTCCTAAGCTTATTCCACTAGCATATAGATGCTATAGCCTTCCTCCCTTTGGAATGGAGAGGAGCTTCATATATATAGGACTAGGAGGATAGGATAGGTTGAGAAATAGTGGGAGAGGACTAAGGGATCCTGCCAAGGGGTTAGGGAACCGAATGCAAGCTCAACTAGAAGCTAGGGATAGAGATCCAAGTCACACACCTTCGAGAAATCGCTCAAAGATGCCCTTTATCCACATTAACTGACATCGACGCAAGTTGCATTAGGGAAACCTGCGCCGGTGCATGCTGCACAAGGGTGACATGAGTCGACATCGCACTCCATCAGATTATTAACTGCGCCTGACCTAGTTGGGCACAAGTTGTTAGGGAGCAACCTGCGTCAGTCCAACTAGACCCTATAGTAAGGTGTCAGTAACTTCTCAAGTTTGACTTCTTAGTCATAGAAAATTCAGGGATGTTTGCACTAAGTCTTATGATGGCAAGATTTAGGTGTAACAATAAACTTTGAGGGGGTAGGTTTTTTCCCTAAGCCAAGTTTAAAGGGGGGGACCGTTGGTGGTTTACAACCCATGGTACTAGGTAACTATGGGATTTTCCCACGGTATTATCATGTGACGAAGACTATTTAAAGGATTGAAGAACTCCATTGTAAAATGACTCATGTGGCCATGTTGGTTGGATTGGCCAAGGATAACAATATATATCTATTTGGTGTTGGTTTTCTTGATAAAGGGTTTCTAGGTTAACAATTTTGTTCATCTTGTGGCTTCTTTGTATTTTGTTATCTCTCACCATGCTCATAAATTTTAATACTATGGGGTTGTAATGTTGGATTTTGCAACATGGCTTTAGTGAATCCTTGACAATGATGCTTTTTTACAATATAACTATCGTGTTGGTTGATCATTATGATGTGAAAATTGTGTAGATTTTCTACAACATTCCACACCTTTGATATAATGTTTGATTCTGCACACTCATTCTTATCGAGATTATGGTTAAAATTATCTTCACCATGATTATAACCACCCTAGACACAATCAAAATTTGAACTCCTCTAAGATGGTCTTGTTTGTCTTCTAATGCCAGTCTGATAATGCTTTTGGGTTTCATTCTTCGCCTTCCTCTATTTTTATATAATAGAGTTATCTCATCCTCAAGATCTATGCAAATATTAATGGCAAGTTTTTCAAACGATGGCATGGAAAACTCCTCTTTCACTTCATTCAACAATGATGGATTTTAGAGGTTTAAGTGATATTTATGGAACATTAATTGATTTTCCAAGCATGATGGCAAATCCAATTTGAATATGTTCCCTCAGAATCTCTCTGATGATGGTCTTTGGTGCATCTCTAAGTGACTTGATCTTCTTGTTTACAATACATATCGATTCTATATCCTACATAAAATTGGTTATCTTTGTGGTGTTGATCATGCATAGCCTTCCACTTTTGTTGAAATGTTTATAAAGTTTCACAAAGTTGATCATGTATCCTCTAGATATGGTCGATGGACCTAATGGATTACGTATGTGCAATAACTTCCTTCATTATTATTGCCTCAAGAATGAGATCAAGTATAACTAGTGCATCCTTGGGCATGAATCCAAGCCACTCCTTAAATGGTGAAGAATTGGTTGGTTTATGTACTACATGATTATAACTATGTTGTACATAAGGGATACTAGTATTTAGGGATAATAGTATCCCAAATATTTATATGTTGATGCTACAAATTTCAAGAAAGTTTAACAATATTAAAATCTATATTAGCTTCTCCATTTGTCTTCAAATGGAATGTAATACTCCTATTTTGTTTGGTGTTTGTTGATTCCCATAACATTTGATATAAATAAATTACCTAAATTTGAAATCATGGTTGAAGACAATCGATATTAGTAAACAAAAATACATTGAAACTTTGTCAAAAACGTTGAGTTGCTTCGCGTAAAAAAATCTCCTTTCATGGTATCATGACGACCATTTTGTTGAAGTGATCCACTAACATCATGAGATAGGTAGTCATGTCCTCTAGTGGTTGTTGGTAATCTTGAATCAAAATCCATCGATATTGATTCCCATGGTATGCTTGGGATTGGAAGTGGCATATACTTTACAAACTTTCAATTTGTTGACTCTAATATGCCACAAATACTTCTACAACAGGGTCATTTTTCATCTTGATTTGCATTCTCTCCCTTTTTTAATTCTTTCTTTCTTTTATTGCAAACATGAGAGGCAAATTAGGGTGCATTAGGAATGTGTCATTTTTTACGACCCTTTTACATCATTTTGGTAAGTTACCTTGTGTATCAATAATGTCTTCTATGTTTTATATCAAGTGTCTTTTTCATGGTTCTTGCATCCTTACAATGCCACATTAGCATCCTCCAAAGTATTTTTAACATCCCTATTATTGTCATCACGGGTCTAGTTTGTATTCTCATTAGAGGAAATTTGGGCTAAAATAGGCCAAATAAGAAAATCATCCTTGTTGAGGTGGAAATTCAATAACCAATAGAATTCAAAAAATAGAGTTGGCGATAATGGCTGACTTGGACATATAAGAGTGCATGATGATTATGTTTCATGTTTCTATTTGACAATATTTAACCATATACACTTGATTTTAATTATGATCTTAGTTGGATTGTTTTGGGATATGATAGATATCTATGGAACACTAAATATTGAATATTTTATATTATTAGTACTTATGTTATTTATTGTATGACACTGCCATTTATTTTGTGGGTTTCTATTATATACTAACTATATATTATTATATATCATTATTATGTAGTTATTGTATTATTATTAGGTAGTATTATATAATATCTAATGCATAGTTGTTCATATGCAATATTATTATATTATATATTATAACTTTGTTTTGCTAGTTTGTTGGTGACTTGCGAGACTAGCCTATGGTCTAAGAAATCGTGAACCAAGGGCATCAAAGTCGTCAAAATTCCTGGGGATCACACCTGGCATGGGCCACATAAACCTTTAGCATGGTTGGATTTTTACTACTTATGTTCTTTATTATTATTTTTTGAAAAATACTTAATATATTTACATTGATAACTGCCCCAACTCCCTCTACCTTAGCAACACAACAAGCACCTCCAACCGGCGGAGCAGGTCAATCACAGATATAAAAGAAGGTAGACAAGGGAAATAAAAAGAAAGGCTAAATCAAGCCCTGCATTTACATTACCAATCCAGTAGACAATAGGAACCACAGTGACCACTAGTGTGTTTTCACCAACAAAGGCTCCGATGAAGAACTAGAGGAGTTAGATTCAGTTTAATCAACAAAGAATGCAACAAACAATGGAATGATTCCACCATGAAACTGGAATATTTGAGGAACACAGAGGAAGATGCATGGAAACGTTGCCAAGCAGAAGCTGTGGGAATCTATTCAATACCGAGAGGGGGGGTGAATAAGAATTAGCGTAGTTATGAACAATTTTTACTTCTTTAACAGATTAATTTGAACTTAATTTTGATCTTCAATTATGCATCCACCATAAATAAAACATTCATCCACATATGCACCAAAACACAGAACACAAAGCACACATAATTTTTACGTGGAAACCCAAATGGGAGAAAACCATGGAATGCTCTTTTATAATGAAAAGATTACATTCAAGGAAGCACCAACTTCATGTGTTTACCAGCACCAACTAGAAGGAGGTACTGACCGCCTGGTTTTACAGGCATCAACTTGAAAGAAGCTACAACTCCCTGAGTTAGATCCAACACCAACTGGAAGGAGGCTACAACCTCATGCTCCTTGCCTCGTCCTGCCGCATAGATATACAAAATAATATATTGCCTTGCAGTACTTTTGATATGCACACACTTCATATCTTCAGATGTTCGTTCTACTGTGTGCACCTTCTATATGCTGATGTGTTGTTGTCACTTTGTTGCATACATCACTTGACTTCTCATTCCACTCAACACTTCACTTTAACTCACGTTGCACTTCATCTACTATGTGTTGTTTCATCAAGTTCTGCAGTCTGCGCCAAGGTTCAATATTATGTTCTGCCATTTTGCATCTACAATTCTGCACTCTTCAACTGATACTTTGCATCAACCGGCAACTTGTTGTTCTAATATTGCGCACTAGTATCAGATGAAATTGCGCACTTTTTAAGATGTGTCCGTTCAGTTTAAGTGCCACAGTCTTTTAGACAATCTGCGACCTTTTGTGCATCATATGATTCGTTCTTTCATTTTATTGCACTTGTCTCAGATCATCTTGATTCCTCATCATGACGCGCATCCTTGATTTTGTTGCTACTATGTCTTTGTGCATCCAATGGACTTCTTTACTTTGCACACTTCAACTCAATCTTAGTGAATCAATTAAACTTCTTCACTTTGTGCATCTTTTGATATACTTTAGTTCTATCTCTGCCCCTTTGTCTTAGAACATTTGTGACTGTCTGTGTGTTGTTTATGATACTGTCATTCGGTCCTCACGCACTTGCGCATTCTCTGTAATTTTGCCTTTCTGTACTAGCGCAATCGTCACAGATTCACAACATCATTCTGTGCAGTGTAAGATCTCTCATTCCTTTGCTTTTGCGCACTCGGCTCTTCGTCTAGATCATGTTGTTATGATTCCACGAGCCCTTGATTCCCCGAATATAAATTTGTATCTTCCAGCCTTTTGCTTACAAGCTCTTCATCCTTGTTATTGAGCTTACTTCAAATCTCCAACTTGCTTCTTATTTATACATGTTCTTCACAGACTATATGTTCACTAGTTGGTTGTGGCATCCCTTCTTCTCTGCTTCACGATTTGTGTTTCTTCCACTTGTCATGTTCTACGCCACTGATGTGTCCTCTCTTGTGGGTCTTGCGCACACATGGTCCTTGACTTAGTGGGACTTTTACCCTTGAGGTACCATCACTTGTGGGTCTTTCACACTCAATGTATCATCGATTGTGGAATTTGCGAATATACCATCTTCAACCGCTACACCCTTTTGGAACTTGTGCGCGCTTTAACAATTGAAATCTTCTTTTGATTGGTGAGACTTGGGCTCTTTTAGGACTTGCATAACTGCTTGACCATTTCTTGTTTTGAGCTGCTTGCGCAAACCCGAACTTTTTTCAATCAACTCTTGACTTGCTTGCACACTCTTCAAGCTTTTGATCAACCACCTTTGACTGGCTTGTGCACTCCCAACCTTTGTCCATCCAACACTTTAGCTTATACCTGAGGGAGTGTGACCTGGTGGACTTGATGTCTGCGCATGTACTAGACGTATTCCTTATGTACTTCTTCAAACTAGATATGCATGATTTACTTCTGAACATACTGGATACACTTCTGAATATCTAGATATACTTCTTCATACTGGCATCCATACTTTTCTTGATCTTGCTTGTGCATATACTTCTTCAAAGTGGCCTTTCTATATACTTCTTCAAATTGCCATAGGAATACTGATTCTTCTTTGACATCAGTTGGCATCCTCTTTGACATTAGTTGACATCAATGGAAACCAAAGTTCAACAGAAGCAGAGCAGTTGATTGGTCTGCTAGTAGGCTCACAACTGGACCGACACATCAATTGTCTTCAGATCTTGGTCGGTACAATACTTGGCCATTATCAACAAAACACCGACCAACAGCAGAAATAACAAGACTATGAAACAAGTCTTCTGATGGAAGACCAATAAAAAATTTTCATAGAGTGAGACAAGAAGCTACAAAAGTCTGAAGCCCTCACAACAAAGTCCACTTTGGTATTGAATGTGTGAATCTACATAGGACCAAAGCTACTATTATAGACCCGTGTCTAAGAAATACTACAACATATCCCAAAGCCAACTAAATTTTGGATGAACATATTAAGATGGCACAACAAAGAATCATTGAAATTCAAAACAATGAGCTTTAGTGTTTGCACGAGGCCAAACCAACATAAGGAGAAGCTAGACGACTAGTTAAACCAACACACCTAGGGATGCACTCTACATAAATCCTACACCAGACCATTCATTGGCCTTGAACTACAACGAATAAGGAACAAAAAACTCCTTTGGTTGTCAAAGGTAACATAGTCGACACAAACATCTAGATTGTATTAGCTCTCTGGGAAGATTTCCAACAACGCCTGGTTGTCTCCGCCTTTGCCATTGTAGAAGCATGCTTTGAAGGCAATCCATCTAGACCATAATCCACTTGGTAGCAACCATAACCCATAAAAAAGTTTTAATTTTGAAGTTACCACATCTCCCTATTATCTTCGGTATGAAGAAGAGTTTTGGGGTGCAAAATATATTGGAGGAGCCTAGTCGATGAGTCGACTAGGTCCTCTCGACCAACCACACATTTGGTCAGCCCAGTCTAGGTGAGTTGGTTAAGTTGATTGTCAAGAAGTTACACAGTTGTAATTGCCCAACTGGATGCACATTCATATATATAGGCTAGTCAGCCATGAAGAGAGAAGTATTGTCTTCCATTGTATAGTATGGTTATTTGATATGATACAAGAGACTTGTTACTAGTATGACCATTACTTCTTTTTGACTCTTTTATGTGTGTATGCTCTCATGTATGATTATTGTGCACAACTGGTAACCACATATAATCCCCACATATTAAAACGGTTACCTAAGTCAAGTGAGGGTGTATGAAGTGAAGTATTTACATGAGAAGAAAGGGGGTCTTTGTGAAATAACCATCCTAGTAACATGACTGTGTTGGACTAGGTTTAACTTTTAAGAATTATGATTTTTTGATATATCTTCCATATGTGTTCTTAACAAAGTATGTTGTCATGGGTCATCCATACCCCCGCATTCATGTTGCTATCCCTTTATTTCATTTTTCCTTTGATATTTCATTTATTTTCAGTTCACTTGACTTAGTTCACCAAGGTACAAATCTACCTTCATACTAACACACTTATTAATCTAGAAGAATAAAACTAAAGTTAGACTAAGAGATGAGCAACAATTAAGTATGCTAGTCATTATAGAAGCATACATGTAACATATCATGTTAACATACACTCGTCAAAAAACACCCTAAGAGTAAATGAAGGTTCAAAAATATAACATCATTCGAGGATCAAGCACTATCTTTGGTTGGGCACATCAAGGCACATGGACCATTTGATAAATCTGAAGGACCTCTGATCGATGATCTATGGTAAAGCCACAAATCTCAATTCAAGCAAAAAAAATGATCAAAATTGCCCCTTGTTCAAAAGTGGCAACACATCCTGTAGCATCCTTATAGCCTAGTTATAGTCTTAGTTGCATCCTTAGGGTTTAGTTATCCACTAAAATCATGTGATAGCAAGTGATTTCCTCCAATGGTTGTCTATAATCTTGAATGAAAGTCCATTGATATTGAATCCCATTATTTGCTTGGGATTGGATTTGGGATTACCCTAATTGCATCTTCATAGTGTTCTTAGGTTCAAGTGTTCTCCCACTGTCCCAAGTGGTATACTTAGCATCAGCAGGGGTCACTTTAGCATACTGATGGATCCCTTTAGCATCCCTTTGTATCCTAATGGCTCGAGCTATGGTTTCTATTTAGCATCCAAATTTTCTTTTTAGCATCTCTTGAGCATCTTGGTAATGTTATTGTGGCCTCTACATGATGCACTTTTTTTGTCATGTTTTTAATATATTTTATAGTTCTTATTATATCATTTTAGGAATTTTGAGCTCATTGAGTTTGAGTGAAGTTGCATCCATCTTGTTTCTAATGTATCTTTGTTTTTATAGTGTTGTGACATTTTGCAAGTTGCATATTTTCATTTTAATATGAACCAAACAATAATTCATATTCATTTTCTTCTAATTAATTTTCAGTTTTTCTCGTACATAATACACAAGATAAAGTAACATTAGTTTAGAAATTCTAAATAATTTATACAAAAGTCATTTTTCTTCATGTAACAAGCATTAAAACATGTTCTCCCTATAAACAAGTAGTTTACGGCCCCCTTAGATCTTGAATAGAAGAGTCAAATTAAATCAAATATCATTGGAGGCCGAAGGTTTTGATGTATTTGCTATTATCGGCATACCCTTCTAACCTTGGTTACATTCTTCTCTTTCTTATGGAGATAATTGTATTCTTCTCTTTCTTATGGAGATAATTGTAAGAACACGATAGAGGAAAATTATTATTAAATTAACATGCTTGCAATTAAAAATAAGTTAGTACACGACTTATACCAAAAATGTTGAATTCTCATAGTTTAAACAAAATTTACTCTAATTTTCCTCTATTGCCATAGTTTTCGTGTTTGCCTCCATCTTCACATCGCTAAGTTGGGGCATACTTTAATCTGTGTGACGATGGGTCACAACCATACTCCAAATGTGTTTAGATAAGAGAACCATATTAACTTTGTCAATAAACTTGTATGCAACCACCTACCAACTATGGTTAATAAATACTTACAATAAGTAAAATCATAACTTACAAATATGTCTTCACTGTAGTTTTACCTAATTGGCCAAAAACATATATAATATTCTTTTTACTCAATGCTTTTGACTGACATAATAGGGAGACAAAAAAAAAGGTGATATTAACAATAACATACTAACTAATATAAAATGTGTAATGAAGGCTTTGAGAAGACAATACAACTTTGATATTATTTCTTACCATGGTGGCATGTTGTTGTGTTGTTTCTATGATTTGTTGTCTTGTTGGTTCAGCCTTTGATCATGTTCTTTCTCCTAAGCTTCGATATCATTACAAAGGTCTTTCTAGACATGTGTTTCAATGTTTGGAAGTTTGTTTGCTTTATGTGCTTCCATTGTTTTCAACTTAAGTGCTTTTGTTCTAAATTTGAAACTAAAAATGATTGTAAAACTCAATTAAAAAACATGATTAATTTAGAGGACTAAAACTATATCAATCAATAAAAAACAAAATAGAAATTCAAATTTGATCGAATATGGTTTCTTGTCGAATCTCTCCCTTTAGTTATTTTCATTGCAACGATACCTTTTTCCAGAAGAAGTATCAATCGATTTTTCTTGCCTATATAAGATGTCTCTCAAGTGTTGATGTTGGTCTTTCTTTAAAAAAAAAAAAAAGCAATTTATTAATACTAGGTTGACATTGTTAAGATGCGAGGCTAGTAAAAAACGTTTGCATTATAATACCTATTCTAGAGATGTGAGGGTAGTAAAAAACGTTCGCATTATACCTATTCTAGAAAATCCCGTACCGTAGGATTTCATGTATCCCTAGGATTTCATGTATGGTATTTTTGAGTTGGCGTAATTTTAGGTTGAATTGTTATTAAAATTATAGTAGCATAATTCGGTTGTATTGGTATTTGGCATTTCACATATCGAAATTTGGAACAAATTCGAATTTGCTTGAATATTCGGTGTAGGTGTAATCAATTCTTAGTAAAAGGGAGAATTAAAGTTTGAAAACCAATATAAAAAAAACAAACTTAAACACTATAAAACATAAATACCATTCAATTTATACTTTCTTATTAAAATAATTATTAATAACTAGTTGTCATATGGCAGGTTGTAGATATATATTTTAAATATATTTGATTTTATTATATAAATGTTTATGTACATTTATCGTATATTTTTGAATACTCGATTAAGAGTTTGCTTTTCTTTCATGGTTCAATGAATATAATTTCACTTAAATGTTTATTTGGAAAATCGATTAAGTAACACAGCATATATCATAATGTTATTTGGAAAATCATGGCAAGTTGTTGATATATATTTTAAATATATTTGATTTTATTATATAAATGTCTATGTACATTTATCGTATATTTTTGAATACTCGATTAAGAGTTTGCTTTTCTTTCATGGTTCAATGAATATAATTTCACTTAAATGTTTATTTGGAAAATCGATTAAGTAACACAACATATATCATAATGTTATTTAGAAAATCAACTAAATAACACAACATATATCATAATTAACATTGGTGACAATGATGCTTCCTTTTGAAGTTGTTCTTAATAGCACTAGTGGATTGAGGCTTTTCCACCTAAGTGTTAAATAAAGTCATAACATGATGTATGTAGGATACTAATAGGATGGATGTGGGACACTAATTATACCCTAGAAGGCAATAATCATTAAAGAAAATTTGGTCTAAAAATGGGCCTCCTAATGAAATTATATAATAATAAGTCTTATATGCAATATCAAAATTGTGTATGTCACAACACACCGTGTTGGCAAGTGGTTTGTGAGGTCGATGAACAAGTCGAAGTTACGGAACATGTCGAAGTGCTAAAGCTGTTGAAGTCTCGTCGCGTCGAAACTTGTCGAAGTTGTATCAACCGTGAAGACTAATCGAAAATGTGTCGAAATTAGCATCCGACAACAAATGTCAACTGCGATGTGGATCAGACCTCCTTCCTTAAGAAACAATGGACCCCATTGTTTGCTCGCGAAGGTGAGAAAACTTGTCGATCACTTAAGTAGCAGAGTACCACTTTCCTTGAGATGGGATTTGGCCAGCTTTGGGAACCTGAAACAAGGGAATTGTGTTCGTCCTCGTAAGGCGTACCGGTCGTCCCACAATGGTGTCGCAAGGAAGAGGCTCTTGAATATCTGGGTTGATGTTTGCGGGATCTGTTGTTGAGAAGTCATTTTGTTCCAACAAGGGTGCATGGTATGGTCGAAGTAGATCCAAATTGAAGACTGGATGCAGACCCAAGCAAGTAGGAATGTCGAGTTGGAAAGCGTTCTCGCCAATCTATCGAAGAATACTGTATGGGCCATATCGCAAAGGTTTTAGCTTCTTGAAAGGACCTGTGAAGCGCTCTTTCTTAAGATGTAACCATACCTTATCCCCAATGCGAAATGTATGAGGAATGCGGTGCTTGTTGTGTCGGGCCTTAGCTTTCTCGTTTGCTATGTGCAACATATCCTGTGCTTGTCGCTGAATATCGCAAATCTGTTCTCAAAACTTGACTGCTTTATCAACTTCTTGTTGGCTGCGGTCTGTGTCGGAGCTTGGCTATGTCGAGGAGCTGATCAAGTCGATAGGGGCTGAGGGTTGAAATCCGTAACAGATCTCAAATGGACTTTTGCTTGTAGAGTTGTGCTGAGCACGATTGTAGTTGTGTTGTATGTATGGAAGACTATCATCCCATGTGCGTTGGTGTTGGTGATTGTACATGCGAAGCAGTTGTACTACCAAGTGGTTCACAACTTCCATTTGTCCGTCGGTATGAGGATGGAAAGCTGTCGACAATGAAAGTCGCGTGTCTAGCCGTTGCCAAAGGGTCTTCCAAAAGATACCGACGAATCTGGCATCTCAATCAGAAATGATGGTTGTGGGTAAACCAAAATGTTTCCAAACATGTGTAAAGTAGAGCTGAGCAGTCTGATGTGTTGTCGTGGTCTTCTTACATGGTATGAGAATGGCCATCTTGGAAAATCGATCGACTACTACTAATATCGTGTCATGCTGATGTTTGGTAGTAGGATAACTCGTAAAGTAGTCCATAGAAATAGATTCCCATGGTCAACTAGGAACTGGCAGAGGTGTGTACAATCCCTGTCGTCGATTAGGCGGCTTAGCAATGGCACAAACCACGCATGATCGAATGTACTTGTTTACGTTAGATTTAAGTGTAGGCCAGAAGAAGTACTTCTGCAGAATAACAAGTGTCTTTGCTACTCCAAAGTGTCCTGTGGTCTTGCTGTAGTGTGCGTCCCAAATGAGCTGCTGTTGTTGCTCATCGGTCGGTACACAAAGCTGTCTAAGCTTGTATAGCAAGGTATCTTTTAGGAAGTAGTCGGAATCTGAGGTCGACGACTTGTTAGTCTGTAACTGTCGGTAGACTGCTGAGAAGTGGTTGTCGTCCTCGTACCACTGTTGCCAAATGGTAGTGTCGTAACCCTGCATACTCATCACTGTCAAAAGGAGAGTAATGGGTGGTCGACTGAGGAAATCTGCAGCGGCATTAGCCTTGCCTTTTCGATACTTAATCACCAACTGGAATTGTTGTAGGTAATTAATCCACTTGAGTTGTCGGTTTGTCTGCAACTTTGATTGTGTTGGAGCGAACTGTAGAGGCTTGTGATCAGTAAGAATGACCATCTCCTTGCCAAGGATGTAATGCCTCCATTGCTTGAGAGCTTGCACAATGGCGTAGAGTTATTTTTCATATGTCGAGTATCTTTTAACTGTGTCATTAAAAGTCTCGGAATGAAAAGCGACTGGGTGACCAGACTGAGTGATCACTGTGCCCAAGGCATAGTCCGATGCGTCCGTCTCGATCTCGAAGGGCTGATGCAAATCATGTAACACACGTACTGGTGCAGTGGAGAGCCTGTGTTTGAGCTGTTCAAAAGCTGCTTGATGTGTCGCTGTCCATTGGAAGACAGTTTTCCCGTTTCCCTTCGTCGACTGATTCAAGGGCGAGGCTATGTCACTGGAGCCAAATATGAATCGTCGATAGAAATTCGCCAAACCAAGAAAGCTTCTTAGTTCTTGAATGCTTCTAGGAATGGGCCAATCTTTGAGGATTTGTACTTTGTCTGGATCGACATGAATGCCTGCAGAGTCAATTACATACCCCAAATATTTGATGCCGGTCATCACAAAAGAGCACTTGTCCATGTTCAAATCGAGTCGATGTTGTTGGAGAGTGTCGAGGACTTGTCGAAGATGTCTGACAAGTTCTTCCCATGATCGACTGAAAATCAATGTCATCAAGATAGACAATAACCCATTTGCCGATGAAAGGTCGGAGAAGGTTATCCATATGTCGCATGAAGGTCGCAGGTACGTTGGTTAAGCCAAAAGGCATGACTAACCATTTGAACAATCCTTCCTTGGTCTTGAAAGTAGTTTTCCACACATCTGAGGGCTCGATTGGAATCTGATGGTATTCTGACTTGAGGTCGATCTTAGTAAAGAATTTAGCACCTTTCAGACAGTTGATGAGGTCGTCTATCCGCGGCAGAGGGTACCGATTCTTCATCGATATTTTGTTGAGAGCTCTGTAGTCGATGCACATGCGCCAAGCCCCGTCTTTCTTTGGAACTAGGATGACTGGACTTCCACAAGGAGAGGAGCTGGGTCGGATATGACCTTTGTCGATTAATTCTTGGATTTGTCTACGAATCTCTTCATTTTCGAGAATGGATCTTCTGTAAACAGATGTGTTAGGTAAAGAAGAACCAGGAACAAGTTCAACGGAGTGTTTTACCTGACAATGTTGAGGTACTCCGTCTGGAGCTTCAAAGAGGTTCTGGTACTCATCAAGAATATGATTGACTTGCTGCTTCTATCGAGAGCTGCATTGGTCGGTGAATCGACTCGTTGTAGCAGTCTTCTTAGAATGTTGTGGCTTGATCATGATTAATGCAAATTTCTGAGCATGATTGATGAGCTTCTTTGTCTGTTTGGCAGATATCAGTGCAACCGTTGGTGTGGGTTGACGCTTTGGTATGCTGAACCATCGATTTCGGATTTTGACAATCACCTTCTGAGGCCGTGACTGATAACTTCAATGTCTATCCCAGAGGTAAGGTTTTCCAAACAGGGCATCGGCTACGGAGAGTGGTGCCACGTCACAGAGTACTTCATCTTCAAAAGGATTTATGAAGTAGGCGAGTTTGCATTGTCGATTGATCCATAGTTCTCGCCCATCCTTCATCCAACCGATGTTGTAGGGATGAGGATGGGGAGTGGTAACAAGACCTAATTTCTTCACCAATTCTTTAGAAACGAAGTTCTTTTGCCTCCCATTGTCCACGATGAGATGCAATGGGTTGTTCTGGACCCATATCTGTGTATGGAACAGGCGCTCTCGTTCCTCCTCGTCGACAATGGTCGAGGCTGCTTGAGTTGTCGAAGTCAAAAGAGTCGTCGTGTCTGGATCAGATTCTTCCACCGTCTTGTTGAACCTATCGGAGGTCGACACTTTTGCCAAGAATGTCTTCCGAGCTTTGCATTCAGACGTATCATGCCAAGATGAGTGGTGGTAATCGCACCATTTTCCGGTCGGCAGTTGTTTGCTACGTTCTCTCTTGTGAAAAGGCTTCTTACCGTTGTCAGGCTTTGGCGGTGTCGGCTGAGAAGATTTCGACTTGTCGAAGTCGGCTGGTGCCTTCTTGTCGGGTGGTCTTCCTGATATCGGCTTTGTCGCGAAACGTTATTTTCCTTTCTGCTTGATTTCTAGCTTGTTGGCGTAGTGGAAAGCATCCGTAAGCGTACTGACAGTCAAAAATTCCATCTCCTGCTGTATGTACTGAGACAATCCGTTGGTGTATTTCAGAACAAGCAATTTCTCTTCTTCTTGGACGCCAAGTCTTGCCATGAGTCGATAGAACTTGTTGGTGTAACTCTGTATTGATTGGTCTTTCCATTGCCTTAGCTGCTGCCACGTCTTATACTGCTGCTCAAGGTATTTCGGTGGGTAAAATTCCTTCTGGATGTGTTCGACGAATTTATCCCATGTTTCGATGGGTTCTCCGCTTTTCTCCGTCTTTGTCGAGAGGTTCTCCCACTAGCAATGCACAAAGGTTGACATCTTTAAGGATGCAATGGTGACTTTTTCAGCTTCGGAGAGTTGATTTACAGTGTAATAGGATTTCAATTATTGCACCCAATTGTCGACGGATTCCGCGTCAATCTTTCTTTCAAGATTCGATATCTTGAGATTCATTTGCACTTTGACGGGGATGATTTTGTCGGAGTGAGTTCTCGTCGAGGATCCTGTGGATGTCGAAGTGAATCGCAAGACAATCTCATTGAACTGGGAAAACATTTCAATTCGTTGTCGAGCCAGAGCTTGCTCAATAAGTTGTGTTGTCTCGTTAGCTACATGTCTATCATCTGTTTCTTTTGTCATTTATGGAGATCGCGTCTGCTTGGATTGCTGAGATTGCGAGTGAGTTTGAACCGGCATAAGTCAGTTGACTTCGAGAGAAGTGTATATGCAGAACTTAAACAAGAAAAACGGAGTACACTCTGATACCAATGCCGTATCGTGTCCAGGAAGCACGAGGGGGACAACAGTTCGACTGGATGAGTCGGCTCTGTTATGGTGGAAGCTTAATAAACAGAATGAGCAAAAGTAGGATTACGCAATAGAAATAAACTCAGATACGTACAGACAATATGCAGGAATGCGAACTGTTCTTCTATTACTTGCAAACAGATCAAAACTAATTCGGATTGATGTATGTTACATTATTATAGATGCTTATATAGAAATTTGAGAAGCTTGGGTGCCTTCCCATTACGTTCAGTTAAAAAGAAGTTAGAGCGGTTCAAATGTTCAACCGTTACACTCGACTGGAAGAGAGAGAGATAGTCTGTCGAAGTTCGACAGTCACTGGTCACATGAACTGTTACAGTCGACTGGAAGATAGAGAGACAGTATGTCGAAGTTCGACAGTCACTGGTCACATGTTGACGTTGTATGTGGATGTCATGAACTGTGAGTTCATTGGACAAGTTGAAGGTATGGAACATGTCGAAGTGTTGAAGTTGTCGAAGTCCTGTCTCGTCGAAACTTGTTGAAGTTGTATCAACCGCGAAGACTAGTTGAAAATGTGTCGAAATTAACATCCAACAACAAATGCCAACTGCGATGTGGATCAATCGACAGATGCACCCCCCCAACATTGGCTTGTTGACCAACTATCTCAAGGAAAAATAATCTGTAAAGAACATGAAGGCACTCCCCAACAAGTAGTGTCAGAATTTATGCAAAGCATACACCATCGCCAAGGCTTCATGCTCTGTCGTAGTATAATTTTTGTCAATTGTAGATGACTTTCTGTTGGCGAAGGAAACAAGGTGATCAATGTCTCCTTTTCTTGGTTGGGCTTACTTCTCCTAGCGTGATCGATGATGCATCCACATGCACATGGAACATCTGCGCCCAATCTAAAAAAATTAAGATCAACACAGTCAATTGATTCACCTGTAGGATGTCCAGTGCTGGCTGGCACTCCTGCGTCTAGTCATACTTGATTTCTTTCCTTAATAACTCCTTTAATGGTGCTGTAATACTGACATAGTTACTTGTAAATTTTCTATAATAGCTAGTGTGTCCCAGGGACGAATGCAACAGTTTGACTGATGTTGCGGCTGGAAAATTGACTATGACTCCAATCTTTGTCGGTTCAACCAGTAGGCCTTCCTTGCACACAACATGCCCCAAGAATATTCCAAATGGGGTGCAAAACATATAATTCTTCAGGTTTAGAGAGATTTTCATTTTCCTACAACAATCTAACATGAGTCTTAGTACTTGAAAATGATCTTTTAGCAAGCTGAACACTGTCTAGTCATCCATATATACCTCTATGAACTTATGTATGAATTCCTTGATTCATCCACCATTATAGATGGCACATTCTTCAGCTCAAAGGGAATTCCATTATAGGCAAAGGAGTCCCACTCCATTGCAAAAGTAGTATTTGTGCAATCCTATACTATTCGAACTTGATTGTTTCCAAAGAACCCATTAGTGAAAGAATAGGCTTCTTGTCCTCCTACATTCTCCAGTACCTCATATATAAATGGTGTAGGGAACGAGTCATGGATACATGCCACATTCAGGTTCCGCAGATCCACACAGATCCAGATCTCTCTTGTCTTCTTCTCCTGGACCACCATCGGACTGATCCACTTTGATTCTTCAATTGGAAAAATATTTTCTGCCTCCAACATGTTGTCTAGTTCCTTGCACATTTTTTCCTTGTAGCGGGGGTTCAGTCTATAGGGTCTTTTTTTACTGACTTTTCCCCCTCCTTCAACTGAATCATCATCTCTCCGAGAGCTCCTGAAATCCCTTTCATCTCTGATAAGCTGTGTGGAAATAGATCTTCATACTCCTTTAGCAGGTTGACTATTTGGGTGAGTGTTTCGTGATCCTATTAGTCACCTATGATGGCCACCTTTGGTGCCTCCTTAGAGCCAATATTGTATTTCTTTGTCTTTAGGGGTTGTGAAAATCCTCACAGCAGATCTAGGAGATGATGTATACCTCACAAGAAAGTAATTGATTAAGCAAGAAAATAGAAGAAGAGTGGTCAATGCAGTATAATGAGCAACAGAATAATAATATAGTAGAACTCAGATAGAAGCAAAAATACTTCACACACACTAATTAATTAATCACAATATGGACAAATAAGTAGTACAATGCCTGAGGATTCGAATGCCTAAGGTGTCAATTCGAATTAGCCTTCTTGGAGTGATCAAAAGATCACGGGAGTGTCATCGGAGCACAACTAGTAGTCTATCTCATCATCGGTGGAGTCATCAATGCACAAGTAATTGTTAACCGCCAGTCAAATTGAGTCTAACTGAGTGTGGTAGGTGTAACTGATTGTAACTGGCACATGGAGACACTAACTGAATGAAGGAGGCTTAGTGGAGGGCGCATGAGGAGCTAACTGGAGTCAGAATGGGCAGTCAAGTCTCACTGGAGGTCCATCGGAGTGATACAGTCAGTTGAGAGTCAGTCTAGCGTTAAATCAAGGAAAGAACTGAAGATAACTGAATGGTAGGTAAGGAAGGGCGCATTTCTCAACTGGTAGATGAAAGGAGGGCGCACTAAGCTCTAGGAGGGCTAAAACTGAGTGGAAAGAAGCTCCGGGGGCTAGCTAACTGAGGGCTAGGTGCTGAGACTAATGACTGGAATGCATGCAAACCCTAAATAATGCATGCAAACCCTAAAAGTGCATGCATGACTGAAAATGTAAATGATCAAAATACTGGTGGGACTAGGATGGAGTATAGGAATATCCTAACAGGGGCTCTTTAAACTTTGGCATAGTACTGCTGGACGACTCATCCTATACCGTGTGCTCTCTTGTAGTCTACCTGATCTACAAGTTGTGTGGATCCTCTTCCTCATTTGTCTCCTTATTGTCAACTTTCCAATAATATATTGGTTTGTTCAGTCATATAATATCCTGATGGTATACGCAAACTATATTTTGCGTTGCATCATGTTATGGTATTTATCCAGAGATGAATTTCTTCATTCGATGGAGAACTTTGGCCAGGTTAGGTTCTATAGTACTGAACCAGAATGTGGTAGTAAATTCAGTAGACAGTTTCTCCCAAGTCCTAATCCATCTTCTTCTTTCCTGCTAAACATACCAGCTGTGCAATATAAAATCTAGTGTATGGTAGAATCGGTGCACCCATTGATTGAGTGGTACACTCTTCATATCCCATCGTTGCTGACAAAACTGAATATGTTCTCTAGGATCTTCATTCCTCTAGAATCTATTAAGAAGCTCCAAGTTTGTAGTAGACTTGAACCTCACCTTGATACATGTCTAAACTACTTGCCTTCTCTTCATCCCTCTCTGTGCATCCGCCTTAGCATGCAGGTGTCCCTCGGGTTACGACATCCGTTGCTTTTACCCTATTTTCCTCTGGGGCTTGGGCTTACATTTGTTCGAGGAAAGTATCCACTTTCTCAATTCCATTGAACAATGGTGGATTGTGTAGGTTCGTCCCAATCCAACGCATAGACTTTGTAATGTGTGCTCATCTCCTTGTAGAGACCTCATAGAGTTGGTTCCGCCAATGATACATTACATTGTGTGAATCTGTGTCAAAAGAACACAAACTACGCCAACTAAGCTCTCCATCAACAGTGGGGTTCATATAATATTCCTTCCTAGGAATCGCATTATATTCTCAATTTCAACACGGTTGATATCGTCCTTTTGATCGGTTCCGTGTCTCTTTCTTCTGTTGTGGCATCCAAGGGAGCCACCATGCACAGTTTCTCTTAATCGAAGGACAGATGCCTCTGTTTTAGATTCAAAATAACATTGCTATCAAACGCCCAATCGATCCCCAATAAAGTTGGGTAAGGATCAGTGTCCTTAAGAATTTCAATTACTTCAAAATATGCCATTGCCTTAACTCCTTCAATGTTCACGTCCACACCAGTCATCCTCCCAATCAGGTATACCTTGTACTGATTGGCTAGTTTGAGTTGTATGGGAGACCATACTAGCTTTGGCTTTTCCATCAACTCCCACCTTTTCTTACAAAGAATGTTCACATTTGCCGTCAAATCGAGCATCATATATTTCATCTCAAATCCCCCCAGCTCAAGGGAGAGCAATAAATCCTTTCCAATTCTTCTTTTCTTGCCCAGTCTGTGTGCATTCCTTTGGGGAAGTGGTACAAAAATGGGTTCTTCCACCTCATTTGGAATTAATATTTTTCCAACATACTAGTCACATTATTGACAACATCATCATCATTAAATATATTTAAACAACTGTGCAGAAAGGTACTTATTGGGTCTTCTTGATGACTCTTGTACGTCTTTTTGTTATGTTCTTCCTTGCGTAGTGTTTTGTCATGCTGCGCAACCTGCTTTTGTTCTCGCCTACTCATACTACGCAATAGCTCTTCCATGCGTAGCCTTCTTTTGCGATTTTCGTCTTTGTGTAGTGTATGCAATCGATACTCCCTACGCATACTCTCATGGTGCAGGCCTTCCCCTCGCTGTGTAGCTTCCTTGATTGATTTATTTGCATCATGCAGGAGCTGTCAATGTTGTGTAGCATCAAATGTGGGAAGCGGTCATGCAACTTTCTTTATCTTCTGCTCCATTGGTATTTTTGTATTGTAATTTCCCAATATGTCTTCGCTTATCCACGCGCCTCCTCGAGTCATTATGTTCACCTGCATTGGATCCCTTTCAAAATTTTCTTCTCTTGGTTCAGCGGTCACCATGTTGCAACAACCTTTCTTGTGTTCCCATTTCTTGAGCAAGTCTGGGCAATCATTTGTGGCAAGTTTTGTGCTATGGAAGTATGTGCATAGGGCATGGGGCTTAGTACGGAATCTTGACAAGTGGTCAGGCTCCCCACAGGTAAAGTAAATCACTTTTCTTTCGCCTCCTCCATAGCCTTAGAGCCCAAAATGCATTACCCCCAGCTATCCTTCGAGATCAGGTCATATGTTTTCTTCTATGCCTAGAAGTTGGTAGGCGTCTGTTGTGTTACCCTTCATCAATTGGAGAGCACGACAGTTGTTCACATCATGTCCAACTGATTTGCAAAATTCGCAAAAGGGTACATGCGTAGAACTTTGGTACTTGTGCAACGTCGGGAAATTGGGAGGTGCATGGCCCCAACTTCTACAAATCTCGCAACACTTCGTTTTAGGTGCTGCAAGAAAAGAACTAGGTGCATCGGCACCCATGCAATTGCTTAGCATTCGACATTCATTTTTGTGATGGCCTTTATGTTCTATGGGAGGTACAACACACAATCTATCTTAATACCTTTCTAGTATACAATTGTTGTAGTTGCACGGTTAGCGCAGCAAGCTACGTCTGTACTTACGCCATTCCTGGAAACATCTCCCCTCCAGAATTCGTTTCTAACGTTATTGCAATATCCAAGTCCTCTTATTGAGTGGCCTTCTCCTGCTATGTTAGTGGAATTTGATATCTGAAAGTAAGCCCGCAATAAACCATTCACGGTGATGCACACCTTGCATCCGAAAATTCAACTGGTCCAACAGAATCTTGAATTGTTGGTCATAGTTACACATGGACTCACCAACTCTCTGCTTAATCTCTTTGATCTCTGTAATGCACTGTGACTTAGACTTTGGATCAATTTTGCCTTAGTGGAAAATCTCAGGAAAGGCAAGGAATCTAATGGAGGAAAGAAGACAAGGCAAACAAAATGGAAACTGACAAAAGCAACCAGAAAAACTGGCAAAAGTAGAAAAGAGGAAAGTAAAAAAAGTGGAAAGATTTATAAAAGCTTTCAGAAAGAAAATAACAACAAGAAGAAAAGCTACCTAAAGCGCACTTGCCCAAATTCAGTGAAGGAGGTGAAGGAAAGAAAGTTTTGAAAGCTGATAAGTTGCTATTCTCCTCAAGAAATGCGCCCTCATGGCTATGGAGTAGAATGGGCAAGTGGGTAACCTACTCTCACAGGTCACCAAGCCAAGAACTTGCTGAGCAAGTCATCATGAAGTTTATAAAAGAAGCCAAGCAACTCCATTTGACAACTTTTGATCATTATTAGAATTTGTGAATGAGAGCTCTGAGCCCTCTAGTTGAGTGTTGTGCCTCAACAAGCTATGCTTGGGAGATGTGCCCCGAGGCCATGTGAGTTTCTAGTAAGTGTTATGCAGGCATATCAAGCTGCTGCAGCCATTATCAGTCAATTCCATCTTTCATTGAAGATCTCCAGTCCATTGGAGGAGAAGGTCTCTCATACAGTGAAATTCTAGCTAGTTTTGGAGAAGGTTCACCAGCAGAAGAAGATAGTTAAGGAGGAGAGTGCCCAGGACTTCCGGTGAGCTCCATAAGTTATTATCAGCAGATATCAGAGGCTTTCATGTCCTTAGGTCGACTTCAGACTTAATCTTCCATCCCTCTCTCATTGCCCCAGCTTGCAGCCAAATGTAGAGGTGTTTCCACTAGTGGAGACAACTAGTTGAAGGAGGGCGCACCGGTGAAGTTCTACAGCAGTACTTGCAGACAAATCAGTCCTCTGATCTGAAGAGAGCCTGATCAGAACATTAGAATGGATTTACTGTAACAAATCCCCCTCTCTCTTCATATTCTCCATCAATGTACTACAATTTCTAGCCTACAAGGCAATTTGTTTTGAGAAGAAAGCCACTATAATAAAAGAATGGTTCTGTTATGTTAATTTCGATGTGTCACTGTTATTATCAATACATCAGAGCTTCATAACAACTCATAACATAGTATTTATTTAATAGAAGTCATTAATTCAGTTAAAATCCAAGACTAGCTCATTGGAAGGATTTTCTAGACTAGTTTTACTGAATTTACTGTAGAATGCATTTAGAGCGTCCATTTGACTTCCCGTCTGTTGCAGTAGGTTAATCATTTGATATATTATCCATATCAGTCCTTAAACTTAGAATTTTGAATCCTTTAGATCCCGTCTGGAAAGATTGGAAAAATACTAGCTCAACAATCCCAGGAGAGCCCAAAACCCCCAATTCTTCCTAAACTATCCCAAGTCTGCTAAAATACTTTTCTGAACATAACTAGCATACATTTGACTGATATTAGCTCTGTCATATCCTCCCAGGACCCCCACCTGTCGAGTATGCATATGCTAGCTACCCAGGAAGCCTCGAAGTAGGCAATAGACTAGCTTTATTGTTGAAAAGTGAAAGGTACTGGTACATGGTGCATAGGACATCTCTGATCTGACCACTTTGGCCTGATACTGCACCTAACTCCATACATTTTCCAGAATTGAATATTCATCCCACCATCCTCATTCCTTACCTGAGTACCCATCACCTACTCTCTACTTTGTTCAGAGAAAGTGTCAGAAATTTAACTAGTGAAGTTCATAAAAGTTTTGAAGTTGAGTTAATATCTTGGTTGAATCTTCCCAAGGATATTAAAGTGGTGTCAGAGCACTTTCTTCCACCCCTGTGGAAAGAAATAAGCTCACTGATGGAAGGAAGATTGAAGATCTTCTCATAGATGCAAAATGTGGCTCCTACCAGTCAGTGAAGAAGAAGAATTTATTTTTGAGCCATATGAAGAGGAGCCTTTAACCCCTGTTGGAAATTTTAATTTGCAGAAAGTTGAATATGATTTCTCTGTTGAACAAATGTTTGAAGAGGACATAGGAAATGACCTACCTATGACTAATTGGGATTATGAAGGAATACTCAAAAGAGGGAACCCAAATAAATCCTATGAGTACTTCATGGAGTACTCTGCCTTGAAGAAGGAGGTTCAGAAGTCCCTGACCTTTAGAGACTATTGTGATTTAGAGATTCTGAGTTTGTTCAATGACCCCTACAATAGTGATAGCAAAATAAGGATTGCACATATGGTTGATGATGTGTGCAAAGAAGTCGAGGCAATATCTTTACCCCTAGGAGCTAAGATAGAAGGGGGGGATAAAGATGTGTCCTCCCAGCCAGGAAAAATGAAGGGAGGAAACTAAGAGCCACCTAGTTCTTCAGGTGGAGAAGAAGTAGGAAAAAATAAAGATGAAGTTGCAGCCCTACATATGGATCCATCCTAGTCTCAGGAAAAAGGAATCAAGAAGGAAGTTTCAGCAAGGCCATTGGCGGGGCCAAGCATTGGGAGACTGTTTGGTTTTCTTCAAGAAGGAAGTCCAAAGGTTGTGATCTGAGCACCACATAATGTAGAGAGACATCAAGTTTCTTGGAAAGAAATGACCAATAAGACCTTGCTGGTGCCCCATTACTCCAAGAAGTGGATGAAGAAGGTCAATGCACAGTAGAAGATCCAGTAGTCAAACACTTGATTGTTGGTGATGAGGGAGGTAAAATCACTCTCAATATTTTAATGGTTGATTTCAAAACAAGTGCAGAAGAAATGGGACAGATTGATGAAGGTGAGTCATCTTTTGGATCTGATCCAAAGGAGGAACACAACTCAGATTTACAATCACTCCTTGAGCCTCACAAGGAAGTAGAAATTGAGCACATCTCAGTAGGGTGTGAAGCAAAAAAATGGGTGGATGAACAAGCCATCAAAATTCCACCACATAAGGAGGAGAACATGACACCTAGTAAATTAGTAATTTCTGATTTTTATGTGTCATTATGTCAATCTAATGTGGCAGCCACTTCCATTGAAAAGTTAAAAATGGTTGAGCCCCATAGTGATGAGATTCATAATTCTGGTGTAAAAAATGAAAGAAGTATGAAGGTTGAAACCTTGAGAAAAGATATTTATGTTGCACCAAGGATGAATGAGCATTTATGTTGCAGCCCAAATTATGTTTTTGAGGACCTAAAAGATGAATATATTGCAGCAGCAACATATAGATCAGATTTCAAAACCTCAAGTGCACTGCATGAAATTGATCCGGTGATGGAAAATGAAGAGGAGGAACATTTGCAAGAACCTCATCTTCTTGCAGGATCTTTAAAGATGGATGAACAAAAGATCCAAGAGGCCATGAAAATTATACATAAACTTCATGCTTTAGTGTCAAAGTTGTGTTGGGAAGCTGCTTTAATGGAAGACCAATCTTCCTTTGAAGCCATGGAGAATATCCAGAAAGCAATGTCCACAATCAAAGGTAATTTGTCACAATTGCTTTCAGATAAAAATTATATGTTTGAGCTTGTTGAGTTATTGCGGGCAACAACACTGCAGGATGAAGAGAGTATTAGCATATATGAAAAAGAGAACTACAAGCTCAAAGGTGAGTTGTTGGCCACCCGAGATTCTTTGAGATGCACTCAAAGTGCCCTATTAGAATCACAAATGAAGATAGAACAATTCCAACAAGAGTGGCAAGAATTGGCTGAATCCTCAACTTTTCCCAAGAGTCATCCCTTTTGGGTAAATGACATAAAAATGTCTATGGAGGAACCTCATGAGTGTGTTGACCATGAGGAGCAGTCTGTTCAATATGTGCTGGAAGAAAGTGCAGAAAAAGTTGATGAAATGTTTAGAAGCATGGCTCACCACCCTTCATTCCCCACTTCACCTTCAACCACAAATTGTGGGAATGAAAATTGGGTAAAATGATTCTTCCTCTTGGTGTCACATGATGAGCAGGAGGATCCTAAGGTTGATGACATGTTCCAACCCAACTGTTTACAAAGTATACCTTTATATAGGCTTGGGTTCAAAATTGCAAAACTACTAGTGGCACGTAGCCTCTAACTGCATTCATCGATGTGTAGTCTCTCTTCTAGTTGTTTGGCTTCTAAGTGTTTGGCTCGACACGCAGCTACTGATCCAAAACTTGGGTACCAACACACTACCATCTAAACTAAACTAATTTAAAATTATGACATGAAAGTTAAATATAGTAAAGAGAAGTTTAGATTTTTGTGCACACATGATAAATAATAAACACTATCATACAATAAATAATTTATTATTATAGTGAAAGTGCAATATAATATATAATAAATAATATTTTACCCTATTCTATTATGTATCCACTTTATCAAAAGATCCCCATATTTTTATTTTGTGAATCTGAAAAAAAACTATGTTGAATCATAAGAAACTGTAGGATAAAAAACTTGTATATATCCATTAGGCCTTTCTATCTATATAAGGCAAGTCCAAAACGAAGGACATGATAAAAATGTTACGAGCATGTTATGAAGAAAAATATAATGTAAAATGATGCATGTCTCTATAAAATGCATTTTGCACAAAATACATATGGAATCGAAAAAAACATATAACCGCATAGTTGTAAATATTCTCAAGGCCTTTCTTTTGTTATAAAGAGCACCCAAAACTGAGTTAGAGATCACAATTTATGGATAAAAATAGTCAAATATTTCATTTTGCTCTTAAATATGATACATTTGGACTTGGAAATTTTGTATTAATAATATTTGATACTAACAACGATTTATAATATATAATATACTAATTAATTACACATGAACAACTTTAAATATTATATGGTATTATTATATAATACTACTAAATAATAACTATATAATAATAATACAATAGCTATGTAATAATGATAAATAAAAATATATTCTTAATATACTATTGAAACATGACATGTCCCTTATGGGCTCCCTGTTCATATTTCACATGTCCCATAAGGGGGGATATGTTAGGACACGTGTCAGACACTAGACGTGTTCCACTTTAAAAACCATTTTTCGAGGTTTTTTTTCCCACTTTTAGTTGTAGGAAAAGAGATGTCACATCGTCTAATTATGCATGTAAAGGGTGAAATCCATATTTGAAGGGATTCCAAGTGTTTTGTAAATGTTCTAGACAATACACTTGGCTCATTTTCCTGCAATCTAAGAAGAGGACCCTTCCTCGTCCACCCCAAATTGTAAAATATAAACACCTATCGGTATAGTGAGTATAATAGTTGTAGTCAAAAAGATTGTTTTAGAGAGGGGGTCGATATCTACTCAATTGCGTTGAGGTCTTATGAGAAGTTGTGGATGTGTGTGAATGCTTAGATCAATATCTTTTACTATGTTGACAAATTGGTGGATAAGGTTGTTTATTGGAGATTTCATTATATATTTATCCTTTTTAAGGCGCTGCCATGATGATATGCTTGTTGATGAGTTGTGGAAGGATTCACTTTGCACATAAAGTTAAAGTTTGTGAAAGGGTTGTTACAAATTGGTTGTAATTGACCTTGTAAACACCTAGGTCCTAGGATCATTCTTCCATATGTATATCAATGATTGGTAGTTTGGATTTATAGCTATTTCAATGTCTCTTATATTGGTGAGTTGAGGCACCATGGATCTAGTGTGTTCATATATATCCGTGCAGCATGAGTGATAAAAACAATTTTTGTACTTAGACTCTGTATTGAGATAGATTTCGTAGATCAGTATTTGGTGTGAGGTGATATTTTATTGGTGAATTGAGTCACATTAGTCTTAATGAACCTTGTTTCAACTATGTAACTTTGGACTTGTTTCATCTAGGGATGATTGTTAACATGTGCAATTATTAGGCTTGATCACCTTGATCGTTGGATTATCTTCTTGTAAGGATGGATTGCTATTTGATGGTTGCGGGTACATTTGGATATTTTGATGGTGATCGATGTGTGACTATGGGACACGCTGAAGTTAGAGCTTGAGAAGAGGATAAGTGAGGACCATATTCTTCCATTGTGGACTGTTGCAACAATTGCAGTTGTGGTTATTAAGCTTGATCACGTTGATAGTTGGATTATCTTCTTGGAAGGATGGTTTTCTATTTGATGGTTGCGGGTACATTTGGATATTTTTGATGGTGATCGATGTGTGACTACGGGACACGCTGAAGTTAGAGCTAGAGAAGAGGAAAAGAGAGGACCATATTCTTCCAGTGTGGACTGTTGCAACAATTGCAGTTGTGGATTTTATTTTGTACATATCTTCCTTGGTTGACTCAAGGACAAGTCAACAAATAGTGGTGGGGGCATGTTTGGTCCTACTTGCATGTGAACGCAACCAAGGTGGCTTTTTGCCATAATTGGGATCATTAACGAGGTAGTTAGGGCAAGGATGAACATAATAATGGGAAAATAATGGGTTTTAAATGTAAAACCACGAGAGTGAACGAGTCTATCTCCCTTCCCTGCCATGGGCAAGGGAGGCACATGTTTTTAGTTAAGTTTCCATCAATAAAAAAGATCTAGGATTTATAGTAGTCATCTTTGTGTTGATTTGTGTTGCGGAAGGCTTTATTAAGTTGTAGAATCAATATTATTTTGGTTTATGTTATTTGGGTTAACGTTCTATTTCAATAATTGTTGGCAATGAAAAAATGCCAACAAGAAACTCCTTACATGGAAGGTTGGCAATGGGAAGAATGTAAGTCTTGGATCAAATCCAATTATGGCTTGTGGTCAAATGATATTTCTAAGCCCAAATTTAATAGACAATTTTCATGAAAAATGTATTTTTATTACATCATATTGTGTAGGGTTGGCAATTAGCGTAGTCTATCAACCTATGTGGGGAATGGATGGATAGTTGGAATATATATTTGAATGGAGATTAAAAGAGTATGTATAAGATTGAGGGATTCAAGGGATTCCTAGATGTGGGATAAAAATAGAGGTACATGTATGTACATTGCAAAATAAGGTTAATATTTAATGGAAGTTGATGGTCAAGAAAAGGTGTGGTGGTAGAATAAAATATGGAAAATATAGTTGTTGAACTTTGGTTGTCATTGATGTCAACAGATGTCAAAGAGGATTCAATATCCTTGTGTCAGTTTGAAGAAGCATATGAAATTCAGTTTGAAGTACACCAGCATAGATCCATCTAAACTCTGGATCTATCAAGGGACGATAGGGATCAAATCTCTCGAGGAATTTTAAGACTCTAAAAGGGGGTTTTCACCTCAAGGGATTTCATCCCTGTTCTCTGCGCTTGATAGAGCGTTAAGATGGATCTATGTTGGTATATTAATATTTAATTATTACAAAACTAATATTTAACTCATTGTTATAGTATTAACTTAAAAATACATTTAATCTAATATATTTTAGGTTATAATCATTCAAGTACCAACTATTCCAATTTGGATATATTACAAATAGGACAAAGTTGCATTAATTAATTATTTATGAAGTAAACTAGATATTCACCCAAAACTAATATATAAGCACCAACTGTTCCAATTTGGAATCATGTTGTAAATGCTAAGACATAAATACTACAAATAAGCAAAAAAAATTAATTAATTAATTATGAAGTAAAATAGTTATTTACCCGAATTTAATGGTCAAATTGCCAACTATTACATGTTCTAAAGTATAACACATCAATTAGACAAATAGGCAAAAATTGCATTCATTCATTGGTTATGAAGTAAAATAGTTAGATACCTAAATTTAATTGTCCAAGTGCCAACTATTTCATGTTGTAAATTATAACATATAAATCCTACAGATACACAAAAGTTGCATTCATTAATTAGTTGTGAAGTAAAATGCTTTCAATTTACCCAGTTATTGGTTAATTTGCAATTATCACAAAACTAATACCTTAGTTATTGTTCTATTATTAACTAACAATACATATTCCAATATATTCATCCACGTGTGAACTATTCCAATTTGGGATCCTAAACAATAATACATAAACCGTACAAATATGCAAAATTTGCATTCATTCTTGATTATGAAGTAAAATAGTTATTCTTGTAACTATTTATAAAAAAAAATTATTTAAAATGTGAGGATGCATGAATGCAAATTGAAATTGAAATTCAATGTATATTTATAAAAATGTATTTTACAATCTAGCCAATTTAAATTTGGAGCCGACATGTGACAAACGTGACACATCTCATCCACATTGGCTTGTAGAAAGGGCCTCTTGACCCAATAAGAACCATATCCAGTTTGAAGAAGTACATACGAAGTACATCTAGTTTAAAGAACTACAGAAGAAGTACATTCAGTTTGAATAAGCACATAAGGTACATGTGCAAGTTCCAAGTCCACCTAGTCATGATACTTCAAAGATATATTCCAAAGAGATGGTTGGACAAGTTTCGGGAGTGCAAAAGAGGCTTGAAGAGCAAGAAGCGGTTGGACAGGTATGCAAGTCCTAGAAGTGCGCAAGACCCACCAATCAGAAGAAGTATACAAGTTGTTGAAGTGCACAAAAGTACTAGAAGGAAGTGGCGGTTAGACAAGTCAAGTGCGCAAGACCCACAAGAGATGATGCTTCAAGGGCGCAAGACTACACAAGAAGTAATTCCAAAGTGTGCAAGACCCACTATGAAAAGGACCAAGTATGCTCAAGACCCTCAAGGAGTGATACCTCAATAGCGTAGAACATGACAAGTGGCGGAAACGTGAAGTAAGCAGAACCGTGAAGCAAGGATGAAGGGACACTACGACCAACTTGCGGACATACCATTTGCGTAGGACAAGTATAAATAAGAAGGAAAGTCGGAAATTTGAAGTAAGCTTGAATATGCGAATGTGGTAATACTCTGATTTGGCAAGCTTCTTATTTTGGGTATCAATGGCTCGTGGAATCAGATCGTCATGATCTAGCAGAGAGCCAAGTGCGCACGAATAGAGGCACACAAGTGCTGATGGTGCGCAGGATGATGTAGTTTATCTGTGACAGATGCATGAAGACAGACTTTATGCACAACTAGTCATGCACGAAGTGAACTAGTTTACCTGTGACAGATGCACGAAAACAGATTTGAAGCACAAGAAGTGATGCAAATGAGGATGTAGTTTATCTGTGACAAATGCGCGAATACAGACTTGATGCACAACTAGTGATGCGCAAAGTGAAGTAGTTTACCTGTGACAATTGTGGAAAGACATAGATGCAACAAAGCAGAAGATGCGCGGTGTGATGAGGGTAATCTAAGACAAGTGCGAAGAACATAAAAGCAATATCACAGTTGATGTACAGAAGGTCACAAATTATCTAAAGACAGATGCACCAAGACAAAAGTGTAATATAAAAGGTGCGTTGATTGATCTGATATAGATGCGAGAAGTTAGAACAACAACACAACAAAAGATGTGCAGTATCAGTTGAGTTTGCAGATGCGTAGAAATTGAACGACATACTGATCCAGAGCGCAGATTGGAGAACCTCATGAAGTATGAAGTCAAGTGAAGTAAGTAATACAGCTAGCAATTGCAAGATCTCAGTATCCAAAAGGTGCGCACAACAGAACGAACTGTTGATAATCTGAAGAGTGCGCGAATTAGTAGAACAACATAAATATATTCTACAGTCATACAAGGGCGGCAGGACATGGCAAGGAATAGGGGGTCAGAGAATCCTTCTAGTTGAAGCTGGTAAATTAGGGAGTCGATGCTTCCTTTAGGTCATATCCTATAAAACCAGGGGGTCGGTGCCTTCTTCCAGTTGGTGCTGGAAAACTTCGAAAGTTAGTGTTTCCTTGAATGTATTTTTTTAATATAAGAGAGCATTCTGTGGTTTTCTCTTGTTTGGGTTTTCACGTAAAAATTCTGTGTTCTGTGTTTTGCGCATGTGACGGTGAATGTTTCTGTTTATAATGGATGCATAATTTAAGTTCAAGTTAATTTGATAAGAAATAAAATTTGTTCATAACTACGCTAATTTGTTCAAAGGGAAACAAATTACTACCTTCCATGTTTACAATCAGGTGGTGATATTTATCATAGTCATAAATATTTTAGGTTAAAACAACCACACCAGGTGGGTGACTTGTATATCGACAAATATTCTCCTTGAGGCTTGTTTGATGGTACTAGAGAATGCAAAGATAACTTTAGGAGCGGTGGAGGTGTTTTATTCCATTACGAGGAGCACTTTAATATATTTAATTTTGGTTTAGGAATTTAGTCAAATAATTATGCAAAATTATGGCCCTTCATATTTGATTGAAGATAGCCATGGAAAAAGGGGTTAGGTGTAATGTTGCAAACATCATGTCAACGAAGATATTATCCTGGGTTTGGTAAGAAACTTATCGAAAACATTAGGGAAAATATTGGAAAATATCAACAAACTCAAAAACAAATATAGAAATATTCAATCTTTAAACATTTGAAAACCCCCTCCCTCTATCCCTTTTGTAGGCACATGTAACAATGAGTAACACCTTTGTTTTCAATCCCTTGCTTTCCCTCTTTAGATTGAGAAAAATAATCCAAAAGTCTTCTAATTGAATTGATATTTTGTCAATATTTCCCAACTTCTAGAAACATTTTGGCAAAATTTTATCGATATATCATAATGTTTTCAATTTTTGAAAAATGTAATATTCTATTGTTGATAATATTGTCGAGTTGAGAAAATCACAATATTTTGTGATGGCGGTGATATTGTCGTGATGTTTGCAACATTGGGTTAGAGATTGCACGGATGTGGGGATATTCCTTGTTTATTCAATGGATGGAAGGGGAGATTCAAATTGACTATGTTAAAACTTTGGGTCAAA
Organism: Larix kaempferi; assembly: GCA_027924585.1. Lineage (NCBI taxonomy): Eukaryota > Viridiplantae > Streptophyta > Pinopsida > Pinales > Pinaceae > Larix > Larix kaempferi. The sequence continues at coordinate 24,209,655 of BSBM01000338.1, forward strand.
GATTTAGTAGATCAATTAAAAGAGACATTGTCGTTGTTTGATGCTATTATTCAACTAACACATGATACTTCCAAAAGATCGAACACCTTGAGTAACCTCTCTTACAAGAAGACCACACATCAACACGTTAATGTTTTATGTGGTTGAAACTCTCAGAGAGGGAAATAGTCCACAACCCCAACTAAATAGCTACTTGATCAATATATTATGCAAATGATGTTTTTTACATGAGTTTATCATAGTCGATCATTGAGAAAATTGCCCACCACGCTCTTTAAATAGAGATCATGGACCAACCGAGTGTTAAGACACATATCATTAACTATTAAGATCGAAGTAAAGATGAACCATTGGATCACTCTATGTCTAGAAACTATTGTGACATTTGTATTACATAAGTACAAATGCATATGACTACACTCTAAACATACACACCTTACCTAAAGACACATTATACCAAGTTGATATTAACTAACTCCCAAGTGTCTAAATATCCTAACATCCCCCCTTAAGAACAACTTGGGATAGGATTGAAGGATTTACAAAAGTGACAAAATAGGGCAAGGAAGGAGACATTAATGCCTAACCTCCCTTAATGTCAAATTCTTAAACTCCTAACATATATCAGGGTTTAGAAAAATTAGCTTCTGTAAGAGACTTTGTGAAGATATAACTTGATCATCTGTAGGGAAAATGAGCACTTCAAGAATGCAATCTTGAATAAGCTTTTTGATGAAGTGCATCAGTAGCTAAATGTCTTTGTTGCATTGATGTTGAACTGGACCTTTGGTGGCACTTTGATTGTCACACCAGAGGGTATTTGAATGTTGTTGCTCAAATCCAAACTCTAAAAGGATCTGTCAAAGCCACGAGGCTTCTTGACATGCATTAATCGTGAATCGATACTCTGATTCTATTGAAGAAAGATGAAGATATAGTTGTTTCTTACAAGCCCAAGTGACAAGTTTTAAACCAAGACTGAAAACATAACTTGTAGTAGACTTTCTATCATCAAAGCCGTTGGCCCAATCTGAACCAATGAACAAAGGATCCCCCCCCCCCAAATTGTAATTTATCCCAAATTGAATTGTACCATGGATATATATCCATTGTCATTTTCCAATCAGATTTAAGGTATAATATTGTTGACTCTCTTGTTGAAAATGAGTAGTATCTGCAAATAAAATACAAATTACAATAGCATAATTTGGAAGAGGTATGAAGGTTATCATTTGGAGGATGATAGACCACTTATAAAAATAGAATGTATATTCCTATGTTGCAGAAGTTTCCGGAACGCGGGAACGTGGGTACGAGTATCGAATACGTTTAGAAGTTCCCCCCAAAATTACAGGAAACAACAGGCTGGGAACGACAATAATATATATTAACAAAATATAAAAAATATAACAATAAAATAATTAAAGAAACATGATAAGAGAAGAAACATAGAGAAGATAAAGAACATTAACACAAACCAGATGACTTAGCTTATCCCTTATTACAGTTGTAACTAGAACCTCTTAGTAGATGGAAATGGCAATAAAATCAAGATTACCATCCATTCCATTTGATTATATAAGGTAGACTCTTTCTAAGGTGGAGACTTTCAAAAGTTATAGTCCCTATATTTGTGGCTATATGTATAGAGTAAGCTTTCAGTTTTGTGTCGACTATGATTATAATGTATTGTAATATTATATGTTTACAAGACATTCTATGCTAGGGTATTTGCAAAGGTGTGTAAATAATTAAATTTAAATTATTATAAAATAAAAATCAAGATAATTTTTATTTAAATGTAATATATGAGTTTAGTTTTAAAGTAAGATTTAAAACTATTTCCAATTACTCAAAAGTTTATTTTTTTATGCATAAAGTAAATAGTAAAATACATAAATTTACTTTCTTTTATCTAATATATAAAAAGTCAAAATAGATTTTCATTTATTATTGTTTACGGTAACTACTATTCAGCGTAGGGACAAGTGAATAATCTAGCACGGGTGGTGGTAGATAGAGATTAGTGCACCAACTCAACAAGATAGCATGGAATAGAATTTTACTGCAACTTAGTTTTCTATAGAATTTTTTTTTGAGTCAACCATGTATATGTATGGTCGCAAGGAAATAGGAATGTCGTTAACAACTGTTAACAACCCACGTGGTGATCATGAACGTGTGGAAGCGCGCGTTGAAGGAAACACGCAAGAAAAAGTCCCCAAGTTCCCGATTTTAGAGGGTAAAAGTTTCCAATAAGTTCCCAACCATTCGGAATGGTTTCTGCTAGATTTGGAAAGTTTCCTACAAGTTCCCAAGTTCACTAGAACGTCACAACTTTGGAAATGAGTTTCCTAAAAGACAGGAGCAGTTCCTAATGTGGAATATTTGAGGAGATTTACTATTGGTGAAATCCATAAAATGCCATATTTTGGTCACCTAGGATACCAAAAAAAATTCCTACAATTAAGATGCAATACTTTTGGTTGAGAATGTAGAAAGACATTGGCGAGTATATTTCAATATATATGAAATACCAGCGAGTGAAGGTTGAACATCAACACCCAACAAGTTTATTGGAGCCGTAGTCAATTTTAGAACGAAAATGGGAAGTGGTAACTATAGATTTTATTATTGGATTACCAACTACTTCAAGAGAGCATGATTCCATCATGGCTGTGGTGGATAAATTGTTTAAAGCAAACACATTTTATTCCAGTTAAATCTATTTATAAGTTTAATGAGAGAACAATAATGTTTATGAAGAAGTATTCAAATTGTATGGGTTACCAAAAGCAATTCTATTTGACCATGATACGAAATTTACTTCTAATTTCTAGAAAACGCTTTTTGCATATTTGGGTACACAACTAAACATTAGTATTTCCCATCATCCACAAAAAAATGGACAAACAAACAGAGCAAATTGAGTGATAGAAGACATTCTTCTCATGTATGTGAAGGACAAACCATCCAAGAGTGAAGATGATCTACATTTGGTAGAGTTTGGATATAACAATGGGCAAAGTTTATAAGCATCGTTGGGAATGAGTCAATTTGAATATTTGTATGGAAAATGTGTGGAACACGAGTGAGCTGGGATAATCTAGTGAACATAATTGTGCTTGGGCCAAAAATTATCAAGGAAATGGAACAAGAGGTTTCAAATATTAGGAAGAATTTAAGTGTAGCGCAAGATAGACATAAAAGCTATGTAGATAAGAATCAAGTGCATCTAGCGAATTCAATGTTGTGGATAATGTTTACCTCTGAGTGAGGGCAAGGAATAGTTCCTTGAAGCTTGGAATTGTTGTGCCAGCTATCACCAAGATATTGTGGGCGATTTGAAGTGATTGAGAGGATAGGGCTTGTTGTATATAAAATTGCATTGTCTGTTAACACTAAAGCTCATAATGTTATGTTTCTTTATTTAAAAAATGTGTGCATGTCTAACCATGTAATTGGTTGGGATGTGATCTAGGTATAACCCAAGGGAGAGTTACAAACATAGCCACTATGCATCCTCAACAAGAAGGTAGCATTGCTCCATAACTGAGTCGTTGGACAAGTAAAGGTGTAATGGAATCATTTTGAACTTGATGAGGCTACATGGGAGTTAGAAAATACCATGAGAGAGATATCCATTTTTGTTTTGATTTTGAGCAAACAAGAAGGATGATGTTTTCCAAGGGGGAGGGGATTGAGTACAACCAGTTTCGACTTGGAATGAGATAAATCAAAATGATGTAAATGATATAAATATGCTAGTATGGATTCTTGGTGCAAATCTCAAGGCCAAGGCTTGACTAGTGATTGGCTAGGCATGTATAATGTGAATATTTTTATATGGAACATGTGGTTGGCTTGTCTTGCTAACTCTAAATCTATGTAAATTTTATGTTGTAAAAATAAACAAATTGGGCAAGATGGTTGTGTAAATAGCACTATAGGGGTTATGATTCCACTAGAAGGGAAGAGGAAAGGGGGCCTATGGGGGATTAATCCCTCTATTGCCAAGTGTCAACTTTAGAACTCATATGTTGTAATCTATGGAATTACCTATGTTGCAGGGCTACCCGTCCTTGGGGTTTGGTTCGCGTCCTCGTCTTGGGTACCGTCCCCACGCCTCAGAAACCGGGTCAAGGACCTCTCAAACGTTTCCTGAAGTCCCCGTTGAACAACCTGAGTACCGAAAACCTTTGACAAAAAATTTGGAAACTTCGCTTGGTTTGGGGACCCCATCGCTCGATTTTGGGGACTCCAAGGAGACTTCGTTGACTGAAAATTGAAAAATATATATATATATATATATATATATATATATATTATAAATGTTTTTACCATTTCGAAGAGGGAAAAGGTGGGTGTAGGTCCCCCTAACCTCTTAACACCATGCCCTACCCTCTTAACACCATGCCCTACCCTTCCAACACATTTTTTATTTTCATTTGACATTTGAATTGTCACTTGAAAAGAGGCGACGACAGGAAAGGAAGGCAGCCCGCAGAGGAGACAATTCGCAGAGGATACAGTAGAGGAGCCTCCACTTGAGAGTGATGACTACCTAGACAGCTTGTTGGCTGAGGACCTCAATGATGATAGAGATGATATAGATGCAGTTGGCCTAGATGACATGGTTTGATGAAGCCAATTTAGCTATGGGGTTGATTCTCATTGTTCATTGTTCAATGTTTTGTCCATTTTGAATTTTGGATGTAGACTTGTAGTATACTAAATGTTGTATGACAGTGAAAATATATCATGATTGATGAATCATGATTCATATGAATATGCAAAGTGTAATTTGAATTTCCACTTGGTTTATGTCTTATAATTATCTGATATCATGTTTATAAATTATAACTTTATAGTTATGATTCATATGTAATTTCCACTTTATGTCAATGATTCATGAACTTTGAAGCAATGTGCATATTACTTATTGAAATTGAATACTAGTGAAAATTATTTGATTTTTGGTTTCAGATATATATATACATAGTACACCTAACGTACCCAAGTACCCTGTTTCAAAAAGTGGTGTCCCCGTCCACAAGTTTCCTGGCAACTTAGGGGATTACAGAAAGTTACTAGTAGTCTAGCAGACATAGCATATATCAAGATACATTGCATATGAGATCATACATACATAATGGAAGTAAAGGACATAGAGTAATTGGGACCAAAATAACAAGTGTATTTATTATCAAAGGAGGTTGGTCACGTACAAAGAATAGTTCTTTTTATCTTCGGTCTCACCACCCTATTTATACAGGTTACAAGGTAGTTAATTAGTTATAACTATATGTTCGATCGGTTAACTGTTTGACCAAATGGACCGACTCGACTGCGGTCGCTCAGGAGGACCTAGTAGACGAGTTGACTAGGCTCCTCCTGTTGAGCTTTGGTTGTCATTGATGTCAACTAATGTCAAAGAGGATGTCAATTGATGTCAAAGATGATTCAATACTCCTATGGCAGTTTGGAGAACTACATGAAATCCACTTTGAAGAGGTATATGCGCAGGCAAGATGGAGAAATATATGGATGCCAGTATAAAGAAGTATATTCAGAAGTGCATCTAGTGTATCCAAAGGTATATCATGCATATCCACTTTGAAGAAGGAATGCATATTCAGTTTGAAGAAATACATAAGGTACATCTACTACATGTAGTACATGAAGCAGGAAATAAGTCCATCTAGTCATATAGACATTCAAGGTACAAGCTTGTTGGCCGGGAAAATTGTCCTTGGCCAACTTATGGAAAAACAACCCACACAGAGGACTTAATGCAATCCTATGTATGTTTAAAGTAACTGTTTCTCACAGGATCAAGGACCTGTTGCCTTTGTGATTTGCTCTCCAAATAGAGAGTCTCTTAATGATTGTGAGAATCAAGTTTCTTAACTCAAATGCTACTTACCAAGAAATATAAACCTAATGACTACCTAGCTCTAATGACTATCCTAATTAAAAATGTAAAATTTAGTAGCTGCTAAATCTAAGCCAAAAGTAACCTAATGTCTATTTTCCTATCCTGGCCAGGAGCACAAAGTAATAGTATGATTTAAAGTCTGAAAATGTGTAACGTCCCCATGGCCTCCTTAGGCCACAGAAGACTCCATGTTACTTTTTTTTTCTTCCTTTGTTTCCAAAACTACACACAGTCGTGCTGGACTCGGATCCACAACTCAACTCTGTGATCCGCAGTCCGCAACTGTACCTTCCCGCAATCAGCAATTGCGTCCTTCTGCAATCCGCAATCTGCATTGCGGGTGCGGGACTGTGGAAATGTAACTTTTCTGTCAAACGTCCTTCCGCAATCCGCAAATGTGGAAGCAGAAATTCGGAAATCCACTTTTCTTTTCGCCCAATGACTTTCCACAATCCGCAATCTGCACCGCGGGTGCGGAAATCTAACTTTTCCGTCAAACGACCTTTTCGCAACCCGCAATCCGCAATTGCGGGTGCAGGATTGTGGAAATCTAACTTTTCTTTCCGCTAAATGACTCTTTCGCAATCCGCAATCCGCATTGCGGGTGCGGAAATGGCCATGTTCCAGACCTTTATCCTAAGCAACTTTCAAGGGTCCTAACATCTTCACCCTTGGTCCAAATAAAACAAGGTTGGTACCATTGGAAAGCTCTTGGAGAGCTCTATCAGTTGGTGCAATTCCCTTCCCAAATGTGGTGTCCAACATCTTCATTTTATTCTCTGAAGTTTGGCGTGCAAACACGTTAAGGCGCTTTCCAACCCTTAACAAATTTCCACTTGTCTCCTTCCATAACCTATCTTTCTCTAACTCATAGAGCAGTTTAAGGATGCCACAAGCCCCCTAACCATACCATGATTCCATGAGGTTAGCAGTCCATTAGAGGTTTAACATCTCATACAAAATGCACATAATACAATAAGTTAAGTCTATCCATACATCTAACACATGTAAGATTAACAAGGCATTAACTTATGCAACTGTATGAAGCATTTCAACTAGCACCTAGCCTTCCCTAAGGCTTATACATGGTCCACTTATTGTTCTCAGTCCTATAACATTCGTTTAACAGCTTGAGCAAAACAACATAATATTAACACATAAATAATACCATTCATTCCACAGAACAATTATCTTTGTATCTTGAATTTCCCCAGTGACTAGCCATGTGAGAGCAACGTTCCACCCAACCTTAGGTCTCTGTCCAACCTATACTCTTTCAGCTGAGAGACCACCCCTGAGCTAGGCTATGTATCCACTAAGGAGGCTAGCTAGGTTCTCTAACAGTCAAGATCCGTTCCAATGCTAAACCAACCTCTGGCTGGGTTTATCAAGCAATCCAGGAAACATATTCATGCTAATTCACCCTGCAGTTGGGTTTATCAAGCATACCCTTGCTAAGCCAACCTACAGGTGGGTTTATCAAAAATATAGGGTAACAGGGAGATTATTGCTAAGTCAGTGAGCTCAACCATAGAGCTACAGACATCTCATCCACTCAGCAGATCATGCACCCACGTTATCAACCTCACCCAACACAAGGAAGACCCTCTTCTCTTCTACATAGTCCCTCAAGGCCCATTCCCTTCCAGTGCTATTCAGGGTAGGCATAAGAAGGTCCTCCTACTAGTTCTATGAGATCCTAGCCTTCACCGAGTTTATCAAGCATTCCCAACCCTTAACTCTATCTCTTACGTCCACTTAAACATGCTGGTTCATTACAGGGTTGCGAACTAGACTCTGTCCCGCAACTCAGCTCCCTACTCACGGATTCAGGACTACACACAGCGTCCTCGAGCTATTCACGTCCTGCAGTCCGCTTTTGAATTCATCTTCAGGTCTTTACTCAATGCTCACGCATACGCACGGGATCCCTCTGGTACTCGGCTCTACTACTTGGGCACTCTCTTTGCGTCTTAGGGTCTCTTCCCCACATGAATGACGAAATACCCCAAAATTCTCGATGTCTGAATTGAACCCTTGACTTAGATCTCTACGTCGTTTTTATCCTAGTGCGAATATCCCTGCAGGCTTACATTGAGGCCAATAATTACTAAAGTAGGGTAGGGGTATTACAACTTCCTCCCCCTTAGAACAACACTGTTCTCAGTGTTCTCAAAACTGAACAAAAACGGGAATTCCAATCTCATGGAATCCTCCAACTCCCAGGTCGCCTCCTCTGGACTAAGGTGCTTCCAGTTCACCTTTACCTGTCCAATGGCTCGCCTTTGGAGTAAGGTAACCTTCATGTCGAGGATGCAGATAGGTTCCACTTGGAATTATCTTTCTGGTTCCACCTGTATCACATGCCAATCAATGATGTGATTAGGATTATGTATATATTTCTTAAGCAAAGAGACATGGAAAACATTACAAGCTTTCATGTTAGCAGCTAATGCAATCCTATATGCAATTGGTCCTATTTTATCAAGGACATCAAATGGTCCACAATATCGGGGTGCCAATTTGGCACAACTTCTCAACTTCATGGAGCTCTTGCTTGGTCTGTCTCTCAAGTAGACATGATCCCCAATCTGGAATTCTTTGCGCACTCTCTTCAAATCTGCATAACGTTTCTGCCTGTCTTGAGCTGCCTTCAAATTCTGCCTGATCTTGACAACAACTTGTTCCATCTCTTCAATCATTCCTGGTCCAAGCACTACCCTGTTCACTGGGTTGTCCCAATTTACCGGAGTTCTGCATCCTCTGCCATAGAAAACTTCAAAAGGGATCATCTTCGATGATGCCTGGTACCCATTGTTCTAGGCAAACTCTACCAAGTGTAGGTAGTCTTCCCATTTGGATGGCTTGTCCTCCTCTACACTAAGGTGCTTCCATTGCACCTTTACCTGTCCAATGGCTCGCCTCCGGAGTAAGGAAACTTCCTGTCGAGGATGCATATAGGTTGCACTTGGAATTCTCCTTCTGGTTCCATCTGTATCACATGCCTATCAATGATGTGATTAGGATCATGTATATATTTCTTAAGCAAAGAGACATGGAAAACATTACGAGCTTTCATGTTAGCAGGTAGTGTAATCCTATATGCAACTGGTTCTGTTCTATCAAGGACTTCAAATGCTCCACAATATCGGGGTGCCAACTTGGCACAACTTCCCAACTTCATGGAGCTCTTCCTTGGTCTCACTCTCAAGTAGACATAATCCCCAATCTGGAATTCTTTGTGCACTCTCTTCAAATTTGCATAACTTTTCTGCCTGTCCCGAGTTGCCTTCAAATTGTGCCTGATATTAACAACTTCTTGTTCCATCTCTTCAATCATTTTTGGTCCAAGCACTACCTTGTTCACTGGGTTGTCCCAATTTACTGGAGTTCTGCATCCTCTGCCATATAGAACTTCAAAAGGGCTTATCTTCGATGATGCATGGTACCCATTGTTGTAGGCAAACTCTACCAAGTGCAGGTAGTCTTTCCACTTGGATGGCTTTACCATCACATACATTCTTAACATATCTTCAAGAATCTGGTTTACTCTCTCAGTCTGACCATCTGTTTGAGGATGATAGGCTGTACTGAAATTCAACTTAGTCCCCAACTCTTGAAATAACCCTTTCCAAAAATTGGAAGTGAATTTTGAGTCTCTGTCTGAAACTATTTCCTTGGGCAATCCATGGAACCTGAATATCTCCCTCATGAAGATATCTGCAATGTCATTGGCTTTGTGAGTAGATTTAACTGTAATGAAGTGAGCTACCTTTGATAGCTTGTCCACTACAACCATAATGGAATCATGTTTCTTCACAGTCATGGGCAAACCTATTATAAAGTCCATAGAAATCACTTCCCATTTCCACTTTGGGATGGGCAATTGTTGCAACAACCCTGCTGGATGTTGATGCTCTACCTTCACCTGCTGACACTTTTGACATCTAGAAATATACTTTGCTATGTCCTTCTTCATACCATGCCAAAAGTATTGTTCTCTTGCTACGGTTATAGTCTTCTGATATCCTGGGTGGCCAGAATATGGATTTTGGTGTATCTCACTCAACACAAGCTCCTTCAATTTTACACAATTTCGAATATATAGTCTGGCATCTTGGTACATAAGGACATCAGCCTCTCCAATATGATACCCTACGGACTAGCTATCCACCCTGCCCTGCTTCAACTTCTCTCTGATTTGTAGGTAATCTTAATCACTAGCTTGAACTTCAATGATCCCTGCTTTCAAATCTGATTTACAAACACTTATTGCTGCAACATGAAATTTCTTGCTGAGCGCATTAGCAACCTTATTCTCCTTTCCCTTAGCATGTTTAATGTCCAAATCAAACTCACAGATAAATTCCATCCATCTAGTCCGTCTGGAATTAAGATTTGGCTGGTCAAACAAATACATTAAACTCGTGTGGTTTGTCCTGAGTTCAAATATTCTTGCCAACATGTAATGCTCTCCATTTCTTGAGAGCATGTACTATGGATGATAGTTCTAAGTCATGTGTGGCATAGTTCCTTTCATGATCCTTCAGCTTCCTTGACTCAGCCAATTACAAATCCTTCTTGCATGAGTACTCCACCCAATCCCTCCATGCAAGCATCTGTGCATACCACAAAGTGTTTATTTGGATCTACAATCTTTAAAACAAGAGCACTGGTAAGTAATTCTTTCAGCTTTTGAAAACTCCTTTCACACTTCTCAGACCATATAAATTTGACTTCCTTCTTGTGTAATGATGTAATTGGATGTGCTATCTTTGAGAAACTTTAAATGAATCTTTTGTAGTACCCTGCAAGGCCTGTAAATGATCTTACATTTGCAACATTTCTTGGAGTAGGCCAATTCATTATGGCCTTAATCTTATCTGGATCTACTGCAATACCTTCTGCTAAAATAATATGTCCCAAATACTACACTTTTTCTTGATAAAAGTCACACTTCTTCAGCTTTGCATACAGTTGGTGTTCTCTAAGGACTTGCAGTACCAATCTCAAATGTTCAGTATGCTCTTCTTCATTCCTTGAATACACTAGAATGTCATCCAAGAATACAATCACAAAGTTATCCAAGTACTTGTTGAAGACATTGTTCATAAGACACATGAAAGTAGCAAGTGCATTGGTTAGGCCAAATGACACCATAGTGAACTCATAGTGTCCATATCTAGTTTGGAAAGTTGTTTTGTGAATGTCTTCATCCTTTATTCTCACTTGATGGTAGCGAGACCTCAAGTCAATTTTGGAAAACGCTTTAGCTTCCTTCATCTGGTGAAACAAGTCATCAATTCTCACAATGGATACTTGTTCTTGATGGTTACTTTGTTTAGCTGCTTGTAGTCTATACATAGTCTTAAAGTCTCATCTTTCTTCTTAACAAACAACACAGGTGCGCCCCAAGGAGACACACTCGGTCTGATATACTCTTTGTCCATTAATTCTTGCAGCTGCATTTTTAGTTTTATCTGCTCAGGTTTACTCATTCTATAAGCGGCTTTGGAACTTGGTGCTACTACTGGAACAAGGTTAATGGAGAAATCAATGTCCCTCTTGGGTGGTAGTCTTGGTACTTCATCTGGAAATACATCCTGGAACTCCTGTAGTAGTTGAAAGTCTTCCAACTTTGGCCCTTTATCTTCTGCTGATTCTGATATATGCACAACATATAATTGACAACCCTTTTTATAGAACTTTCTCAGCTGTAAGGCTGAAATCTGCCTCACTGAAACTTGCTTTGGAATTCTTTTAACCAACCTTGGTCTTCCTTCATCATCAATAGACTCAAGTATCTTCTTGTAGCAGTCAAGTTTGGCTCTATGCTTCTCCAACCAATCCATGCCTATCAAGGCATCGTAAGATCCCAAGGGTAGTACATTCAAGTTTACCTTGGTGGGAAGTCCATTAAGTTCTAAGGGACATTCCACCACTACTTCACTCACTTTTCTCTTAGTCCCAATGGCTAGTTGAACTAACCAAGGCTTACTATGTTTCACTTTACCAAGTGAACAACTTTCAACCACTTTAGGGGACACATAACTATGAGTGGATCCTAGATCAATTAAAACCGAAATAGATTGCTTAGCAATCTTACCTTCAACTTCTATCACTATTGCTTGGTGGTCTTCCTGATGATCATCCAGTGCTTCATAGATTTGAGGTGCGACTCTGGCCATATCTTCTATTGTGGTTGGCTTCTCCCAAGTTGTGCAGGCTTCGGGGGTTCCCTCTTCGATGTGGGCAATCTCTAAGCATGTAGTTGTCTCCACATCCCCAACATTGAAGTGGCCCTTTTGATGTTTTCTATGTTGTTGCAGTTGGTTTGAATCCACTTCTTGCTGGTTGTCACTGTGGAAAGTGTCTGGACTGATTCTTGAAAGGTGGCTTGAAGCCATTTCTCTTTGGTTCAAATCCTCCTTTGGGTTTTCCTTTCCACGCTGGTTGAGTGTCTGTCTTCCCTTTATTCTGCTCATAACAAAGCATAGCCATCCTGATGGCTTCATCCAAACTTGGTGGGTGTACAAACTTAATCCTATCCCTATAGTTCTGTGGTAGGGTTCCAAGGAAACACTGAATCTTTACCCTTTCATCCTTGATGTAGTCCACACACCTTAATAGTTCCAAAAATTTATGAACATGCTCCTCCATGGAATTTTGCCCCAACCTAAGTTCATTGAACTCCTTTCTCTTGCTGTCATAATACCTACCTGATAGGTATTTATCCTTGAAGCATCTTTTAAATCGCTCCCAGCCGGTCCTTCTTTCACTGGTCCTCTTTGCTTTCATGAGGTGTTTCCACCAAATGGAAGCTCTGCCATTTAGATTGTAAATGGCAACTCTAGCCTTTTCACATTATGAATAATCATGCATTTTGAAATACTTTTTCATTCCAAGTATCCATGCTTCAACCTCTTGGTCTGTCTTGCTTTCTCCATCAAAGGTAGGAGCTATTGCTTTCCTGAATTCTCCTTGTGGGATCCCTTTGAACCTCCTTCTTTTCTCAGTCCGATTGCAAGTGTGTCTTGGACTTCCTGGAGGGTCTCTAGAGTGTTCTGACCTGCGGGAAGGAGATCCCGAAGAGGATGTTCTGTGCCTTCTGCTCATAGCACCCCCTTTGTGGCTTGGAGTCCTCTGCCTAGAACGACCTCGAGAATGGCTATCTGCATTCCTTTATTCTTAGCCCATATTGCTTGGATTGGACCCCATATTTACTTTCTGATGCATGTCAGTGAGGCTCTACAGAATGGTTGCATTGAGCTGGTGCTCCTCTTCTTGCGCCTTTATTAGCCTCTCATTAAAACTTACCATGCTCTCAACCCAGTTCTGGGGAGATAACCGCTCCCTTCTTCCATTAGACGTCGTTTCAACATGTTCTTCCTGCACGTTTTCCCCCAACACGCCCTCTTCAGGCTCGTAGGGGTTTTGTGCATCATTAACGGTCACCATTCTTGCTTGTTGACACGCGTTATTTCTTGTTTGTTTCAACTGTAACCTACTGCAGTCACGGTGCACGATACAAATGTTTATTAGACAACATAGAACTTGAACATTCATACATCTGGCAATTACTCATTAAACATTCAATTTAAACCAAAGTTTTGTTAGACTAAACAGTGCCTTGGGCGTTTCTTCCATGGTTCGGCCCTAACAACCCCAGTGTTGCAATTGAAGCTCTGATACCACTCTGTAACGTTCCCATGGCCTCCTTAGGCCATAGAAGACCCGATGTTACTTTTTTTTCTTCCTTTGTTTCCAAAACTACACACAGTCGAGCTGGACTTGGATCCGCAACTCACCTCTGCGATCCACAGTTCGGAATTGCACCTTCCGCAATCCACAATTGCGTCCTTCCACAATCCGAAATCCGCATTGCGGTTGTGGCACTGTGGAAATGTAAATTTTCCATCAAATGTCCTTTGCAATCCACAATTGCGAAAGCGAAAATGCAGAAATCCACTTTTCTTTCCGCCCAACGAATTCCGCAATCCGCATTGCGGGTGCGGAAATGCAGAAATCTAACTTTTCTACCAAACGACCTTTCCGCAACCCGCAATCCGCAATTGCGGGTGCGGGATTGCGGAAATCTAACGTTTCTTTCCGCTAAATGACCTTTCTGCAATACGCAATCCGCATTGCGGGTGCGGAAATGGCCATGTTTGAGACCTTTATCCTAAGCAACTTCCAAGGGTCCTAACTTCTTCACCCTTGGTCCAAAAGAAGCAAGGTTGGTACGATTGGAAAGCTCTTGAAGAGCTCTATCGGTTGGTGCAATCCCCTTCCCAACTGAGGTGTCCAACCTCTTCATTTTCTTCTCTAAGTTTGGCCTGCAAACACACTAAGGCACCTTCCAACCCTTAACAGATTTCTACTTGTATCTTGCCATAAACTATCTTTTTCTAACTCATAGAGTAGTTTAAGGATGCCACAGGGCCCCTAACCATACCATGATTCCATGAGGTTAGCAGTCCATTACATTTTTAACATCTCGTACAAAATGCACATAATACAATAAGTTAAGTCTATCCATAGATCTAACACATGTAAGATTAACAATGCATTAACTCATGCAACTGTATGAAGCATTTCAACCAGCACTCAACCTTCCCTCATGCTTACACATGGTCTACTTATTGTTCTCATTCCTATAAAATTCATTTAAAAGCTTGAGCAAAACAACATAATATTAACACATAAATAACACCACACTTATCTTTTTATCTTGAAGTTGCCCCAACAACTGGATAAGTGAGAGCAACGTTCCACCCAACCTTAGGTCTCTGTCCAGACTATACTCTTTCAGCTGAGATACCACCCCCGAGCTGGACTATGTATCCACTAAGGAGGCTAGCTAGGCTTTTTAACAGTCAAGATCCGTTCCAATGCTAAGCCAACCTCTAGCTGGGTTTACCAAGCAATCCAGGAAACATACTCATGCTAAGCCACCCTGTATTTGGGTTTATCAAGCATACCTCTGCTAATCCAATCTACAGGTGGGTTTATCAAGCATACAAGGTAAAGGGGAGATTATTGCTAAGTCAATGAGCTCAACCACAGAGCTACATACATCTCAATCACCCAGCAGATCAACCACCCACATCATCAAACTCACCCAACACAAAGAAGACACTCTTCTCTGCTGCACCGTCCCTCAAGGCCCCTTCCCTTCTAGTGTTATTCAGGGTAGGCATAAGAACGTCCTACTGCTAGTTCTATGAGATCACAGCCTTCACTGAGTTTATCAAGCATTCCCAACCCTTAACTCTATCTCTTACGTCCACTTAAACAAGCTAGTTCATTACATGGTTGTGGACTAGACTCTGTCCTGCAACTCAGCTCCCTACTCGTGGATTCAGGACTGCACACAGTTTCCTCGAGCTATTCATGTCCTGTGGTCCGTCTTTGAATTCATCTTCAAGTATTTACTCAAGGAACACGCATACGCACGGGATCCCTCTAGTACTCGGCTCTACTTCTTCGGCTCTCTCTCTGAGTCTTAGGGTCTCTTCCCCACATGAATGACGAAACACCCCAAAATGCCCGATGTCTGAACTTAACCCCTAACTTAGATCTCTGCACAGTTTTTATCCCACTGCGAATATCCTCGCAGGCTTACCTTCTCCACGTTCTGTAACTGAATCCGTACCCGTACATGGAATCAAATCGGTTACTCCTGCCCAAGTGGCAAGATGGGTTACCATCCTACAACCCTCTCACGTCTCCCTAGTGGATCTCTTCGTCCCCTTCTCATTAGCTGCCTCCCTTAGCCAGTTCAAGGTATTTTCATTGCAATATTAAACATTTACATCTATTACAAAATTTCGTGTCTTAACAGCACATGCATAGTTTCACCATCCATTAACACTTGCCTAAGAAAGCAAACCTTAAACATCCACTAGTGGGGCCTTGGCCTTGAGCTCCACACTAGGATCGACATACATTGCATAAACACAATAATTACATTGAGGTCAATAATTACTAAGGCAGGGTAGGAGTATTACAAAAGAAATAAAGTTAATACTTCAACATGGTAGATATATCCCCAGATATTAAAGTAAAAATGTAATCACTTTGAAAAAGAGGAAACCTTCTGTAAAATGATTATGAATATGATTTCAAACAGAAAATGAAATAATGTTGATTATCATGCAACTTTGAATATATGATAAAATATGATTACACCTTAGCTTGCATATTGAGCAAAGACAACATACAAGTTAAGAATAATAAAATGTCAACTTATACAAAACATGAAATAACAAGAAAGCAGCTTGTTACTTACAGCTTTTGAACAAATTGCTCATAAACTCAAAATCAACATGTTAATTCAAATTCATAAAAGATAACTCCACATACGATAACAAAGTATATATATGTAGGTAAAGAGTGAACATAGAGAAGGAACAAGAAATAGATACAATATCAATAATATGTATATCAGAAACTTGATCAGAGTCTTCAATCTCTGCAATAAGTTTGGTCTCCAGAATAAGTTCAGAAAACTCAAATTAAAGCAAAAGGTATTGAACCATACTGTTTCGATATTATCTTCCTTTGTAGTCCAAAATTCGAACCCCTCACTAGTACAAAATGAGAAATTAATAACTAAAAAAATGACTAAAATTTGACTATAAACGACTATTTTTGAGTCAGTGACTAATAGTATTCGATTTCCACTATCTTATCTCTAGTCGTATTTCACTAGTCATTAATTGGTTGACTTATTAGTCATTGATTTAATCATTGATAGTCATTGATTAAGTCATTGATTTAGTCATTGATATTCACTGATTTAGTCATTGATACTCACTAATTTAGTCATTGATTGTCACAATTAATGACCAAATATATGATTAAATAAACTACTAGATGATAACATATTAATGACTAAGCTAAATACGACTAAACGTTAGTCGCCCTATAAGATACTGGAAATTAGCTACTAATAGTCGTATATATGCGAATTTAGTCATTTCTTAGTCACTAATTTATGATAGGGTACGGAGGAATCGAACCACCAATCTCCTGCCTATAATTAGGCAGGTGCTCTACCATTGAGCTAGCACCTTTAAGAAGTTGTTATTGCTTGACAATGATGATATTCAAACAAATTTTGCATGGGAACAAAATGAATGTCAAACATATTCAAGAATAATGCTTCAAGTACTAAAAGAATTCTAAGATATAGCAGTTCAACTGTGACGATGATGAAAATTCAAAGAAGAATGATCTTACAAACTACGCATGAGTACAATAATCCATGGCTGTACAAATAAATTGTTTAGGAATAGCAAGTAGAGTGTGGGATATAGTTCTTTAATGCCCCTTTTCAAATGCAATCAATGAGGTTTATCAAATTTGATGTTAAAATATCCAAGTCACTAGAACAGAGACAAGTCATACGTTAATGCCCACACAAGCAAACAATAATAGAATATAGATGAAGGTTCGATACGTATGCAACAAAATTTTCAAATAAATACATGATAGGCATGAGTATTTATATGCTTGCAAAATACAAACTTCTATATACAATTCAGTTGGCCATAAAAATTTGCGAGTTCATCTACAGTGTTGATTTCAAAGCAATGAATGGACAAGGTATATAGTTACAACACTCTATCACGACCTGAAAAAACCAGTATTTTCCCAATGTTATATCAGTTATGCTCAATAAAATAGACAAATAGGAACGTGTCTCAAATCAACAAGATTACCAATAGTCACGACATGTAATTCGAATTATGTATCACCACTTAACTTTATCATAAAACAACAGGATCATAGAAAAAAGGAGAATCTTGATCAGATTCATTAGGATTTGCTGGCACAGGTTTACACCATTACACACAATTAAAATTAGGGAGTCAAACAAACATCTAACATGACAATTGTATAATATAGACGTTTGTTAAAGGTTGGAAAACATCATAACAAAAAAGTGCACTTGTTCTTTATCTCAGCAGCCATGGTCATGAAAGCCTACTCCACATTTGTTGCATTCTTCGCACTTGTCTCCAAAAATGGAATGCCAATCTCATCAGCAAATGCTTTGAAGAACAAAATACAAAAAGCATGTCAAGAAAAATGTAGACTGAAAAGTGACAAAAAAAACTAACCCTTGAGATTAATTAAAAAAAATCTACAAGCCAACTCTACAAAGTTACAAACTTAAGACCACAAACTATCATAGTGTTGCAATTAACAAAAAACAGAGCACCAACAACTTCAAGGCACCCTCATATTTAAATCTTCATCAAGTCAATGACGATGATACATATAGTGAAACAGATAGCAGTGCACATGATGCCAAAGCTACTCAGCATTTAACATTACCTTGGCTGTACCATAATCAACAGCTTTATTAGCAGTCAAATCACATTTGTTTCCAACAAACAGCTTGTTGACATTCTCACTCGCATATCGATCAATCTCATTCAACCATTGTTTCACATTATTGAAACTCTCTTGATCAGTAACATCATAAACAACCTGCCAACAGAAGAAAAATATCATTATGAAACCATAAATTTAAATAAATAATGGAGTATACCAAGGATAACATGTTGTCTTGGGTGTTGCCTTCATTTGGAGCATGTTATGTTTCCCACCAGATTGTTCTGGATTGGGACAATAATTCATCTAGATACAAAATCAGACTGGGCAAGCATCACCTACCTAAAAGTCCCTCAAATGTTTTTTAAAATTTTAATCATGTTGTTTTTTCTTGCCTAGTTAATTTAGATTTAACCATAAACAAGCTTAGACATCCAAACCATATCCAAATTGATCATTTGTTGCAGGGAAAATAGAAAATTCATCCAAAAATGCGATGAAAAATGACACATTTTTGAGATTTTGATTCTGCGATTAACTCCATCTTGACACACAAGAGGAAGGATTGGGGCAGTTTGATGCTCAAACCTTTTTGTTTTAGGGTTGGAATTATGCCCAGAACTAAGAAATGATCTCTTTTTCCACTGTTCAAGTGGCCCAGATTTGCTAATCTATCCCATAGGTGTGACAAAAAGTGGCCAAATCAGCTCAGATGGATGTTGAGGATCACTGCTCCTTGGAGGTTAGAATATGGATGCAATATATCCTTAACCTGCCCAGGAGTTGATATTAGGGGTTGTCTTGTTACCCAATATTGCTTAGACCATGCCTAGATATGTGAAATGGTCTCATCACTATTGTTAATAGGGTAGAAAAAGGTCTCGAAACTGTCCAGAAATAACCATAATGCTATTGCTCATCCATGCTATACCAAATCATTAGCTACCAAGGTATCATCATCATTCCAAGCACTTAGTCGGGGCATCAATACATCATCAAATCATGTCGGTTGCTTCAGAATGGACTCAAAATTATGAGGTTCACAAAAAACGTATTCATTCTACATAGTCCCAGGTACATTTTAGGAACAACTTTATTCGAGGTATGTTTCCCCTAGTTGATCACTGTCTGTACCCAGTGCTGTTGATACAGCTCTAAGCCATTCTAAGAAGAAAATTTAGTGATTCCCATAAAATTTCCTTCATAAAAATTAATTGTAAAATGCAATCAAGAAAGATTGACAATATAATGCTGGGCACATTTTGAAAGCCTAATGTGTAGTTGTCCAATATTACTTGTATGTTCAATCTTTAAAGTTAGTATTTGATCATGTATATGATTTATCTACTAGTTTTAGATGAAAGGTTGCTTGAGTAGTATATATTCATTTCCTTTTGTTTACCAATATATGTTTCATACTGACCTGGGCAGATAATTTTCACCCCAGCAGTTTTTGTCTCCTCGAAAAGTTGGGCCTTCCATTCCACGTTCCTTTTACCATTCCATGTGCTTGTTTTCACTGCAAGTAAACAATGCACATTTATCTTGACAAAATGGGTTAGTACCTACCAAAGGGAACACATAGAAAGATTGATATGTATGTTCCTTTGAATTGCAATTGTGCCAGAAATGAAACAATAAATCCTTTGAGAAAAATATATTTAGCATGGGGTTGATTGTCTGAAAATGAAGACTTTGGGAATCATTTTCAGTGCATTGTAGACAACACACCAAGGGAGTTCCATAAGTATATTGAATACAAAACAGAGAAGTCAAGTGCCCAACAATAATGAAAAATATTCACTGTGCTAATGTATGAGTCATTCATCCCAATAAATTAAAGCAACACAAGATAGAAATGGTTTCCAGAATTTAGGAAAACTAGAAAACATGTCTAAAATATATAATAATTGAGAGAGGATGGGGTTAGGCCTTGCTATATGTCTGCTAAGTTTGTCTTTCATCATCATTTTGATAAACTGTGGACCATGTGTAAATACTAAAAAATATACTCATAATATTTAGCATCGGTCAAAGGCAAGTGATGTAAAGGAAAGATAGGGCAGTCTGCATAGCCTAAGTATTCGTGATACCGCATAATATAATGTCTAAATATTTAATATAGGGTTCATCTAAGACGATTAAAAACTCAGAAAGCCTTCAATATGACCTCTCTTTAATTTGAAGAAAAAACAACAGGATAGGATAAAGGCCAGCATTAGCAACCTTGTACTGTTCTGTCAAGCAGCACTATCGAGATGGTATCAAACTAAATTTTGTTAAAATCTACTTATATGGATTCACACAATAAATCTTATCTACTCCGTAAGAACATAAGGTATATCATTTGAGTGTAAATATAAGATATTAAAAAGAAGCCCCGAAGCACCAAATAGATGGAGTCATAAAGCATGGAAGAAAAATCAAAGTGAAAAGCCTAAAAATTGAAGTCAAAGAAGTCAGAAAAATAATCACCTAACAATTCATAACATCACCCAACTAATCTGATGCATATCCACTAAAAGTATAAACAATCATTATGAATACAAAATACACACCTTAGTGGAAATAGTTTTGGGGATAAGAGCAGAAACATCCTCAATGCCAAGTTCTTCTACAATCTCTGCTTTTGTAACAGAATAGCAAACTTGTTCGTCATATTCTTTGAAAATGACTAGCAGTAAGGAAAGCTGGTTACATAAAATTGAGCACCAATGTGATTTTGAGAACATTTGTCATCAACGAATAAGAGGTGTATTTGAATTCAAAGTGACAGAATAAGGCAGCATAGGAATAATATACTTTGCAGTGATACTTTCACATCTTAATTGGCGTATGCGTCACCTCTTCACTCAATAAGTTCAGTGAGCCTTGCAAAATCCTGCAAAATGTCATAAAAACATAATATAGATGAGATTCCTGAATGCACACAATGTCAAGGGTTATATGCAATTTACCAAAGATATGAATGATGATGCATGAGATTCAAACCAATGGCCACTGGTATAACCAAACGACCTTAGTATTTATTTAAGGCTTTCATGCTGATATGTGCTTCTTTGTTTCAGGCAAGGTCCAGTTTTTGTTTGTTTTAATTTAGTTTCAAGTTCCAGGTCTAGCATGAGGTTAAATATGGTTGATGGAGGTCTTGATACAGAGTGAGCAAGGACATTAGCTAATGGATGTTAAGTTAAAATTTTAGAAGCAGCAGCAGCTTCCTTGAATATATCTGACTCTGACTTATTTGAAGGCTCCTTTAAGTGCACCTATTGTGCTGCTGATTGGTGATTGACACAGACAAGTTTGACCTTTCTCGTTATGAGAATGTTGTTGCTGCTGAACAGACATAGGAATCACTATGAAGTAGGAATCAGGAGCCCACCCATGAGGATGTTTACATTCGGCCTATTCAGAGTGGAAATAAGGAATGCATGAGACAAGCCTTAATTTTTAAAGGTATGTTAGAATGTTAGAGATTCAGTAGAGAGAGCAACAATAAAAAAAAAATACAACAGTTTATGCAGAAATTCAGCTAGTGGAATAAGGAAACAACATTCAACTATCTTACTAAATATGGGTGCAAACTATCATTCAAATTCAGCTATCATTTTATCTGAATATGGGTACAAACTGAATATGCAGATTCATCCTGGTCTTATTGAAATTGTTGTTGAATAGGAAATACAATGTAAATAGCGGGATGGTTTGTTCATAAAAAATCCATTTCCCTTGTTCTTGGTCGTCCTATAAAATATATTAATATGAACTGCTTTTGAAAATATACAATGCTAGGCACTTTAGACTTGCAAGCATGACTCTAATTTTCTGTGATACCATCATTTTGGGTACGTCAGATTAAAATGGTGACAACACCTAGGGTCTAAAATCAGATACTTGTGACAATTAGATTCAACCTCCATACATTGTCAATTAAATTTATGTTCTTAAGCTTTCAACATGGTTTGTGAGTTACTTTGCTTACAGTTTCTTTGTCAAGTTCTTTCTTTAACTATATATACATTATATATACATATTATATATAGCTTACTGAAAAGGGGTTAGCCATCTTCTCAATTCTCCCTTTTGTCAAATATTAATCAGCCTAGTTGTATTTACTATTTATTATTTAAGGTGATACCCTTTGAGGGCAGATGTAACATGCTGTTCGGCCACTTTGCTGCTTTGAACAGACAAAATTTGGATTGTTGTGCATAAGCTGGAAAACTGTTCTTTGTTTCCATGGTCCTCCACTAAAATTTCTCTGCACCATTGACCTTTCCGGTGCTATTGTGTATGGTGTCAATAATTATTGAGAATCTGAAAAGGAAATTGCAGTGACTAGGTCATTGCAACCTTTAAAGCTTCAAATTAGTTAGAACTCCTCAATCCATTAAAGGGACCTGCCAATTTGAAGTGGAAGACAAATCATTAATACTGAGAAGCCAGTAACAATAATCCCTTTGGATGTTGATCACAAATAGAGCGCAATGGTGTAGAGAATGTAATAAATGATATAAATGCATGGGTATAAAATATTTCCTTGACTTTAGACGATGAAATTGAGCATGTGAAAATGCAGTGCATATGTTGAAGACATATTAGACTTTAGTGTGTATGTGAAAATGCAGTGCATATGTTGAAGACATATTAGACTTTAGTGTGTATGTGCATGAAAGATGGAAATTTATCATCCTATATGAAGATCAAAAACAAGATACGAAATAGAAATTATATTTGGATCTCAGACAAAACTGCATAATCCTTTTGTTGCTTATTGGAGACAGATCTAGCAAGAAAAGGCCGATTTTGATTTTTTCTCCTAGAACAAAAGGTTTGAAAGCATACCAAGCCAAGTCTGGATAAATATTAAACCTGGCTCATAACAAATGCTGCCTTCATGCTCTTGAATTTTCACAAACATCTTTGTACAACGCAACACAATGTGCCAATTCATGAACTAAAACAGTACAGTGATAAGGCTCCCTGGTTAACCTCCAGAATGGATCTGTGAACTCCATATTTCTACAAAATAGTTGATTGTAAATACTTTTGAGACCGAAGTAATCCCCTATTTAGCAGTTTCCACCTTGTTGCAAATGAATCATTTTGTAACGAAGCTTTCAAATCCAAATAAACAACTAATCTTTGCACAAGGCACTTCTAAAGATGCCTCAATATTTCAGGTATACATGGTGAAAGAAGTTTTCTCTGCTCTTAGCATCATTGTTCATTACAATGAACATTAAGTACACATTATGCAGGATACGGGAAAATGGCCAAAATCTAAGATGCGTGTATGTCTTTCCCTACCGGGAATACATATGAAATCGGCTTGTAGTCAACAGAATACAGGTTTACATATTGGAGAGAAACAGCTCTACTATAACAACAATTTAAGGCCCCTTGTCCAGCAAACTGCAGCAAGGATTAGGGATCAAGTAGGATTAGAGATCAAGTAAGATATCAATTACAACTTGAGTGAGAGTCCGGCAGGCAAGGAATAATGTGTAGAATGGTATTGCATCATGTTACCCCACTATTTGCATAGGGTTTTTCAACTCGGATCTTCAGGAAGAAATTTGTTTCATGTTAATGATGCCTTGAATGTGCTTAGGATCTATGGCTAATCCAAGTCTGTGATCTCTGTGATATCTACAGCAGTGCAGAGTAATGATATATTTACAGCCTGTGGTTTTCATAGATGACAGAATACTTACCAATTCAGTATGCATTCTCAGTCTCTAGTTATGAAACTAATATTATGAAGAGATGGACTAATTTTGAGATCTGTAAAGAGGCAGCAAAATAGAGCACCTTGGAAACAGTAAGCACTTTCATTCCTTTTCAGATCTACTGTGCCTTATTAGTATGCGTTTCCAGCCAGCCAAAGCTGAGAAGTGAAGACATAGTCTCAATAAAGTGGATCCTGTAGCATTATGACATGAACAGTATACTCATTATGAGCAGTATCATGAAGTTTAAAATGTAATCATGTAGCAGCCGGCAGCATATCCTTTAAGTGAGAGTACACCAGGCCATGTTTCAAGTTATTTGGATGAATACTCAGCTTTGGGGTATCGAGGAGAACAACATTTCATTACAGTCTAAGGATACTTTTTGCAGATATTTGTGCCCTAGGTCACACCCTGTTTTCAGCTTATCAGAGGGCCGATCCCACAGCCAATGAATTTCAGTAAATCTGTCACGGGTGAGGCAATTGCAAAGGAGAAACAATTCCACAATTTCTTCAAGATTGTCTCATGAAATTGCTGTCAAGATTTACTGTCAAGATCAAGATAATTTATAATGAATGGAACCCTATTAGGCATAAAACTAGAATCGTGAGAACCAAACGATCTCCCAAAAAATGAAATTGTGATTTCATTGTTGAATATTACAGTCATTGTGTAATAAAATCAGGCTCGAATTTAATCGTTTGCGTTCCCAAAGGAGATGCTTAGGGTAAAATACAAGTGAAAACAAATTCGTGGGAAAATTTAACAGAGCAAATTTAACAAATTAAACAAGATCAAACCCTAACTGACCGATTTGGGGGGCATTGCGTCCTAGGCGACCTCCTCGAGCTCCTCTCTGCGTCCTGTCGAGCTTAGCGACCTCCGCGTCCTCTCTACCTCTACATCCTCTCGACCTCTGCGAGCTCTCTTCCCCTCCCCTTTGCTCTGCGAATTCCTCCCAAGCTCTCTTCCTCCTCCCCTTGCGCCCTTGATCTCGGCTCAGCTTGGTAAGCTAGTAAGTCAGATAAGTGAAAATGCAATCCGGTGGGAATGTTTGTCTCAATGGAAGCAGCGTGCCCGTGTCCTTATCAGGGCGTGTGCTGGTGTGACATTCTCCCATCTGTATCATTGCTACAATGACGACGCGGACAGGCTCTCCAAATTGTCCCTTGGCTCAATGGATGGCCGGATCATTTTTTGCGAACATTTGAATAGGGACAGATCCGTGGAACAATATTTACACTACTGATGGCGGTTACTCGGGCCGGGCCGTTTCAGTGCTCGATGGAGCTTTGGGTAGTGGCTGATATTCCCTGTGGCATGTCTATTGGCGGTTATGGTTCCTTGCACTGTATATGTTTTGCCACTCCAAGCCTGCGTTTTGAAATTGCTTCTGTCTTTTGCAAAGATCATTGACGGTTATTGTCTTCTGAGCGCCCTTGTTTTTGGTTGCTGCCCCAAGCTTCTCGTTTTAGATCTTCTTGTCGGCTATGTATTGTTTGCTAGTCCAAGCTCACGTTTAGATCAAGCTTACCTTCCTGTTTTAAGTCTATTTATGAGGATTACTGTTTTAAGTCCTTGCGGAATTATGTAACCATCTGCTACATCTTTTTCTTCTAATAAAAAATGTTTATTTTTTCATCTTGAAAAAATGTTTTTTTTTTTTTTTTTTCCAGCAGAAAAAAATCGTACTATTGCTATTCCATGGAATCAAATGGTACAAAGATAGTGGGAATATCTTGTCTCAGATATTCAAAAGAGTACATGATCTCAAAATTCTTCAGAAATCCTCTATACATAAATATCATCGCCCGCCAAATATAAGATAACAGACAAAAAACTTTAAGATCATCCCAGATTTACATATCTTCTTAAAAAAGATTTAAATTACCCCTGTCTAGTAGGCAATCCTCCATCCATTCATCCCAGAAAAGAACACCTACGGGACCAGCAATAAATGTTTTTGTATCTGTATTTTTATTTTTCATTTTTTTTTCTATATTTTATTATTTATGTAATGTTTATTATTATATTATTTATTATTGCATAGAGAGTGATGGTGGATGGGATTAGGGATCATAATGGCCTCTATACCATGGTGTGCATGTCATAAGTTAAACCCCTTCGTCAATAATACAACAATGTATGATAAGTTTTCTTATTATGATAAATATCTTATATGTAAGTGTAGGGGGAGCCTTGGATCAAAGTTTCTTAAGTTAAGGTTCATCCACAGTGAATTTGATGGATTAATAATGCTTAAGGTTGATATTTGGGCCGACCTCCACTAGTAAGGACATCTCTAAAGGACCTCTAGTGTTCACATTGTGGCAAGTGATTATCTCAGGTCATCGTTATTATATATATGATGTATGAACCAATCCATCAACCAATATGATGCAAGAGGAAATAACAGTTGAGACAATATTTTGATGGCTATCCCCAATCTTCACTCGATGCATAGCCACCTAGACAACTCAAATTGATTGAGTTTAATCAACTTCTTAAGTTGATAAGAATGTTGACAATGGATAGCTTCAAATAATACATTAAAAACTACACCAAGTTCGGATTGTGTGCTCGAAGATCCCACAGTAGTCGTGATTTCCATCAATGTTTCGATGGAAATCATAAGCTTAACAAAGAATAATCTATCATGCATTGTGTAACTTAGCTAGAGGGGTTATATAAGTTAGGGTTTAGATGTTGGTATTCTATTGGTTGGGGGTTAGGGGATATAAATTATAGATGTTAGTGATTAAGCGTAATATAGGTTATCATTAATATATGTGTTATAGGTTACAAAGGTTAAAAGTTGGAGTTAGAGGTTTTAGTGTTTAGGTTATAGGGGTTAGGGATTAAAGTAGTTATAGGTAATATGTTTATAAATTAGTGTTATAAAGTTTAGGTTTAGGATGATATAGGTGAAAGTAGGTATTCTTAACACCCTACAAAAGAATGAGATGAAAACTACATGATTATAAAATCATCCATTCAACACCCTACAAAGAATGGCATGAAAACTACTAGTATTGCATCCCTAGTATGGAGATCTTAAGAAGAAAAGTTTATAGGAATTCGGTAAGAAGATAGATAATATTGAATAAATATATGAGTTTTGAATTCTTGTGTGAACCTATAATGTACTAATATATACATCCTCATGGCCTCCAACCTTTACAAGTTGTGTTCATGAACAATCTCGATTACAATAATGACAACATCAATAAAAAAATCACTAAGTTTAAGCATGTCTTCTACCCCTATCCCAACTCCTATAGGTGAAATTGACATGCACCTTACAAGCCTCATTCAACTAACGTTTCCTAATTCCCCAACCATCACCTAAAGGATACATTCTAGACACACCCTCTTACTCCTTCCACTACCTCCTTGTCTCAATTGTCCACTCACCTCAAATTGATGATAATATACATTATGTATCAACACTGATCATTGAGGAGAATCCTCCATTCACCACCTCAGATGGTTAAAAAAATAGTACCAAATTGAAGTTTTTCCTCCCTTCCATAGCTAGACCACTCCATTCATTGAACCTAGCCACCCTAACATATCCACTCTAGATCATTTCCATGTTACTATTGATCTCCATTCACCCTAATCCCATTCTTCAATTGGGATACCCCAAGGATTTGTTTTAGGATGGACACTCTCCAATTCCATCATTGTCTTCCTTCATGTTTATCCTACATGTTGTACTCTCACTTAAAGGATATGCTGCCGGCTGCTACATGATTACATTTTAAACTTCATGATATTGCTCATAATGAGTCTGTTGTTCATGTCATAATGCTACAGGATCCACTTTATTGAGACTATGTCTTCACTTCTCAGCTTTGGCTAGCTGGAAATGCATACTAATAAGGCACAGTAGATCTGAAAAGGAATGAAAGTGCTTACTGTTGCCAAGGTGCTCTGTTTTGCTGCCTCTTTACAGATCTCAAAATTAGTCCATCTCTTTATAATATTAGTTTCATAACTAGAGACTGAGAATGCATGCTGAATTGGTAAGTATTCTGTCATCTATGAAAACCACAGGCTATAAATATATCATTACTGTGCAGTGCTGTAGATATCACAGAGATCACAGAATTGGATTAGCCAAAGATCCTAAGCACATTCAAGGCATCATTAACATGAAACAAATTTCTTCCAGAAGATCCTAGTTGAAAAACCCTATGCAAATAGTGGGGTAACACGATGCAATACCATTCTACACATTATTCCTTGCCTGTCGGACTCTCACTCAGGTTTTAATTGATATCTTACTTGATCCCTAATCCTACTTGATCCCTAATCCTTGCTGCAGTTTGTTGGACAAGGGGCCTTAAATTGTTGTTATAGTAGAGTTGTTTCTCTCCAATATTTAAACCTGGATATTGAAAAGCTTTGTTCCTCAATATTGAAAACCTGGTAGCATAGTCGATGACGCCGAAGCTCCCTCCCTAGGGGTGGGATGACGACTTATTCGGCAGCTGCCCCATTGTTGAAGACAAGCCCAGCTCTCTGAATGAAGAAGCAAGTACTCTGGATGGCAGTCCCTAGCTCTCTCTGTGAATGTTAGAGGTTCTGTCTCTTTTTGCTATACAAATTTTTTTCATGCTCTGTTCTGTTTCATGATATGATATGTAATGACTCTTATGGCACATGGTATCCTCGGACAGGTCTGTTCTACTATGTTACTTATTTGCCTAGCATTTTTTAGCGTCTGGGCTGGTAGTTTCACCACCCAAGACCGCCAAGGCTAGCTAATTGCCATGTAATTTTTGTACTCTTTTTATAAATATATTGTTGCTGCTTTACAAAAAAAAGGTGTGGGTATCGTTAGCAAGACGACCCGAGTTCACTTCCCCTTAGGAGTGACTTAGTTGGGAGGTGACACCCAAAAACCAAATCAAGTTGAGGCTGGTGTGCACCAGGATTGGTGCGATCCTCGGTGAATTTGATGGCTTATATGCCCCTCAGTCGTGGTTTCTCAAACCATAGGCCACTCCCGCATGTCAGGGAGATTCGAGCAAACAAAAAAAAACGTTGTAAATGGAAGGTCACAAGTTCAAATCCTTGTGGGTACTTACTTACAAAAAAAAACAACTATATCACATATTAATAATTATATTATATTAATATGCTCCAAATTATTTGATAAAATCTGGTAATGAAAATTACTATTTTAACAAATTATTTTTACAATTTGTTAAATTTTAACACTGCAGATGGATTCGGAGGCCACCTTAGGTGGCCTCCGAATCCATCTGCAGTGTTAAAATTTAATCAATCATAACAATTCATTTTCAAAATTACAATTTTCCATTGTTGAGTGACACAATTAACATCACCCAGGTCTCTAAATATATCTACAATGTTACGATTTACTAAATTTTAACACTGTAGATGGATTTAGAGACCCCCATTAAAGGGGTCGGGGTCTCTGAATCCATCTACATAGTTGAAATTTAATAAATTGTAAAAAATCATTATCAAAATTCTAATTTTCCATTGTTGGTGTAACAAAACTAAAAATGACTAACATAAATGACTAATTCGTATTCTTAATTGTTGTTAGCTAGTCATATTTATATTCTCGTGACTAAATTAGTCATTTATGTTAGTCATTTTTATTTTAGTCACTTCTTATCTAGTCGTATATTTTATCCCATGACTAAATTAGTTATTTATCTTAGTTGTTTTTAGTTAGCTTACTTAAAATTGCTCAATTTTAGTCATTTATCCCTTGAAAGAACTGTGGTGACTAAATTTTTTAGTTGCTTAGTCACTTATATCTCATTTTGTACTAGTGCCTATTACAATGTGTTACATTTCATTATATATAAATCCTTGAAGCATTTAACATTAAGACTACCCTATCCATTTATGACTACATGGACCACTCCTAAAATTCCCAACAGAACTTGGCACAATATGGTGTCTCTTCTCATTGACAGGTGCTCGATTAAACACGAAATATCTCTTGAATCGAGTTACCCTTGAGTTAGGTTCAAAATGAAGAAGCATAGGAAAACAACAAACTTACTAGGCGGAGCCAACGATGAGCCACTTGGATGAAGGTGATTATCAAATCAACTATTCCAGGAACTGCCTCGCTTGAGAATAGAATGAGCAACCAGGAAGAGAACGCAAATCATTCCACATCTACAACATCCAGCATGGAACAAGATCCAACAGACACGTCTCGAACCTGAAGGTAACAAAATCATGCTCCATGGATGACCAAAAAATGACACCTATCAATATTCAAAATGAAATTAATAACCAAAGTAATAAAATGAAATAAAAATAATGTAAAGGGTGCTTGCAGAATCTTTGATTCTGCAGGTATCCTCATATCAACACTTTGTATTAAAAAGATAGGCTTCAAAATCTAAATCTTTTACCTGTAATCATCGATTCCTTAAAACCCTGTAAATTGACAAACTTTTAGTCATCAAAAAGCAAAATTCGAACACCGAAGGCATCAGCATTTTCTGGATGGTTCAAAAGACACTTGAACTGGTGTAGTTCTCCTCGCTTCACCTAGTTTAGCTTTAGTTTCAAGGCTCTTACATGACTAACCCTGTTCTGTTTAGCTAACGTCTGGTTCTTTAACAATAGGTTTTTGCTGAGAGCTTTGTACTTATTCTTCTTTTCTATCACGCAATTCCATTTATCAATCTAAGTTACCAATTCACCTTTCAGATTGGCGATTTCCTCAGTGGCGAAGGTATTGATCAACTGAGCTTCTTTAAAATCAATTTCCAAGGTTGATACTTGATGAGCTTGGGATGTGGAGACAAATTCTTCAACAGCTTTCACATTTGGTCCATCAACTGTCTCCTCAACTTTTGCAGGCCTTTGCTCAATTTCCTGATTTGTTTGAGTGGAAAATTTAGATTGTTGAGCGTTTCTTGCCCTCATCTTAGAAGTGGAATCATATAGGAATTTAGGGTCAACCTGGTCCATGACATCGTTGTTTTGCTGAGACCTTGATGAATCACTAAGCTTGATAATAGGGGCATCTTCTTCAAGCGAATTCCTTTCGACGAGTTGCCTTGTCACTCATGGCCTTGCTAATCTCGTCGTCATCTTGCGGCTGGCTACAGGTTTGCATTGGACAAAGGGGGTTCTTATCGAGGTTACCATCAATGATCAACGGTTCGTTTATTTCCACTTGAGGGTTTTCAAAAACCGCCTCAGTGTTTTTCTCGAATTCTACTTCAGGTTTACCCTCTTCTAGGGTTTTAGTAGAACTCGGTTCTTCACCTTCTAAGCTAGTTTCGAGATTAGGATCTTCCAAAGCAAACCCTCTGCGCTTGCTTCGGGTTTTGGGACTATGTTGAGGCCATTCCTCATTTACTCCATATCCATTCCTAAGGAGGAATGAATCGCAACCATCACCTAATTCAGTCAACCTATGCGAAACGAAAATCTTTATAAGCCCATGATGAAAGAGGCTTCTTCCTTTGTCAGCTATATTGTATTGAAATGCACATGCCATTTTCTGTAAACTGTTAATGAAATAATAGGGAATATTGATAGGATGACCTTTGAACACCAACAATAACCTAAGGTGATAAAAATGAGTCTGGGACAAACGGCCTTCACAAGTAATATACCTTATGATCAATCCAAGCAGTGACCGCCATTTCTTCTTCAATATTCGTGAAGGAAACCCGAACTTAGATTCCACCTGCTGATTAGCTTTAATCAAGAACCTTTTCCACTCTTGGCATTTCATATGTTTTCCCTTAAACCATTGTTCCCCAGTCAACGACAACTTAATTGCTTGGGAGACAAACTCCTCCGTTAATTGGAGGTCGATATCCCCAATTCGTGTTGTTGAGCCATCAAACAAGGAAGCAAATATCAAGAAATGGCTATGTTGAATCCTCAGACCTTCTGTAAAAACGACAGTCATCCCACTTCAATTATTGCCTCTGTGCATTCTCGATAAGCACCCAAATACTCATTCCCAATGAGCTCAAATCGTGAAACGGGAGCCATAAGGGTAAGGGTGGTCGTCTAGGATACAGAAAGGTCGAAAATTGCAACAGGGGAATGAAGGTGACTTACCTTTGAATCTCGCCGATCTATCAAGATTGTAACCGACCCCATATTACCCAGGTACAAGAGAAAATCAAACATGTGTGAGGAATGCAGGGTAATGATATCTCTGGACCTGCAAGAGGCCTTTGAATTTACAGAAAACACTAAGTGCGATGATTGCTTTTGGGAGGGTGACAGGGAGGTAATAATCATAGATGACATTTGTGTCACCATCAACCAACAAATGGCAGCGCCTTATCATGAGAACATCAAACCATTAACCTATCATATTTAATGCCAATACCAAGATCGACATACCTTGTATACTAGTTTGATAAACATGGTAAAACTAATGACATTAATCTTACCTCAAGGTATTAATTTAATGATCATAATCATATAAATCCTCTCCCATGTAAATTAATAATAAAAATTAAGAATGGAGAGAATGAATGACTATCACAAAATCATGGTTAATATGATAATAATATGATATGAATACCTTATATTAATATAACCACAATCGTACTTATGCCTTGAGATGACTCAATTCTTTGACCGAAATGAAGCATGTGGATAGATCCAAACAACAATTGAATGATACAAGGTATTATCCATGAGTTTAAGTAACAAGAATAATGAACGTAATACTTTGCATATCCAAAGTTTATATCATTGATTTAATCCAAAATTTTGGGAGCTGCAAAAATTCCAAGATTATAATCAATCATTTAACCCTTAACAATCAAACTGCAATGTGAAGTAGAATGAAGATAATCATTCCAATTTGATACCAATAGCATTTCCAATTCTTATGCCCTGATCAAGATTCTAACCTTATTGGGAGTAGCTTCAGAATCAAAGATTCTGAAGGCACTCCTAAAATATAAGTTTTATGAGTATTGATTTAGGCCATAATCCAAGACATTAGTCATAATTTAAAAGATTCATGAGTAGAACAAATCGAATTAACGCTTGAATTGGTCCGGAGGGTGTTGCTTGCCAACAAAGCTAAAGTGTTGGTTGGACAGAAGCTTGAAGAGTGTGCAAACAATTCAAGAATTGTTTGAACAAATTTCAAGAGTGCACAAGCAAGCACAAGCATTGATCGGACAAGGATCGAGAGTGTGCAAGTAGCATGGCACATGAAATGGTTGAATGGTTATGCATGTTCCGAAAGCACGCAAGTCTCACCAATCAGAGGAAGTTTTCAGTTAAGGAAGTGCACATAAGTACCAAGAAGGGTGTAGCGGTTGAAGTTATCATATGCGCAAATTCCACAGGCAATGGTACATCAAGGGCGCAAGACCACACTGCTAGGGTTAAAGACCCACTATGTCAAGGACAATGTATGCGCAAGTCCCACAAAGCAATGGTACATCAAGAGTGCAATATTACACCACAAGGGTGAAAGTTCCACTAAGTCAAGGACCATGTATGCACAAGATCCACAAGAGATGACACATCAGCAGCGCAAAACATGACATGTGGCAAGAGCATAAACCATGAAGCAAAGAAGAAGGAAAGCCACAACCAATTTGTAGACATACAATCCATGTGGGACATGTATAAATAAGAAGCAAGTTGGAGATTTGTAGTAAGCTTGATAGCAAGTATGAAGAGCTTGTAGTGGAAGATACAGATTTATATTATGGGCATCAAGGGTTCGTGGAACCAGAACAACATGATCTAGCAGAGAGCCTAGTGCGCACAAGCAGAGGAATGGAATAGCTGATGGTGCGCGTAATGATGTTGTAGATCCGTGACTATTGCGCGAAGATAGAAAGGCATAATGCAGTGGATGTGCAAGTGCGTGAAGATCGAATGATAGTATTGCAGACAACATGCAAACCGTCACAAATGTTCTAAGATAGATTTGTGTAGAGATAGAACTGAAGTATATCTTGTAGTGCGCGATGCGGAGAAGTTTCACTAATGCATGAAGACTAAGCTGAAGTGTGCGAAGTAAAGAAGTCCATCATATGCGCTAAGACAGAGTTGCAGCAGAATCAAGTATGTGCATCATGATGAGGATGATTTGAGACAAGTGCGTTAAACCGAAAGGACGAATCATATGATGCAGAGAAAGTCGCATATTGTCTGAAGACTATAGCACTTAAACAGAATGGACACATCTTAGAAGGTGCGCAGTTCCTTTGGATACTAGTGCGCAATATCAGAACAACAAGTTATTACTTGATGCGCAGTATCAGTTGAAAGTGCAGATGCGCAATTGCAGAATGGAATATTGATTCTTGGTGCAGTCTGCAGTAGTTGAAGCAACACACAGTATATGAATTGGATGTTAGTTGAAGTGAAGTGTTGATGTTGAAGTGAAGTGTTGAAGTTGAAGTGAAGTAATGTATGCAGCACAATGATAGCAATTCTACTTCATACAAAAGGTGCGCATAGTAGCACGAACATCAAAAGATCAAAAGTGTGCGCATATTAGAAGTTCAATAGAGTAACATCCTATTCTTATATATATTTGCGTCAGGATAGGACAAGGAGAAATAGGGATTTGTAGCTTTCTTCAAGTCGGTGCATGTTGTTAGCACCGATTTTGAGCTAAGCATTTGGAAGGGTTAAGCTCATAAAAATCTAAAGTATGGATTTTGCAAAGGAGATGAAGACCCACTCAAGGTAATATTAGGACCAAGTTGAAGGGCCTTGATCAAAAGTAATGACGATCGACGGTTGCAGGGAAGTCCCGAAATTTCAAAATGCAAAGAGAAAGCAAGATTTCAAATTCCACGAAATTTTGTATGAAGAACATGCTTATTTTGATTGGAAATGACTGTTTTAGTCACCATTTTCAAGCAGCTGTCTCCGCCAAACTGGGATGAATTTTGAGAAATTGAGAGAGGTTTTTCTTCAACATGGGCCAATCTACAATAAACCTCTTTCAGTTTTTACACAGGTGTCACGGTTTGGGAGAGTTGAAGAGATCTTTACAGGGCATTTTTCCAGAAATTCAATTTGTTGCCTGAGTCATCAACTTCAAAGGTAGATCCCGATGAGCTGGAGGAGAATATGAGAAGATGGAGACATGGGTTTTGTCAGGGACATGCCCAATTAAAAAAACCTCTCTCAGAATTTACACAGCTGTCACCATTTGGGATATACAGCTGGGGCTTCGAAGCTGAGTTTTTAGCAGTCTACATCCAGAAATGAAGGGCTCGGTTGTAACAAACTCCGTGAAATCAAAGAGGAGTCTGTTAGCCAGATGTCCTCATGCCTGTAACAAAATTATGTTTCTAGATGCTAGGGTAGAGAAATTCGAGCTAAAGAGATGAGGATAGCTCTCCTATATGTTCATTTGTAATAGTCAGAGCTAAGGGTTCGGTTTTCATTTGGGGGATTCTCAAGAGCAGAGAGGCTCTTCATTGTATATGATTTCCATTTTCAGTATGTGAATAAAGTTGCAGAGATGGAATGCTATGAAGTTGTCCATGGTTGAGATTCTTGTGCCATCAGTTTCTTTAGTAAGTAATCTTCTATGTGACTATGTTTCCTGCTTAACACTCCATTTTGTCTTTGCTTTCATGTTTGAACAACAGTGTTATGGACCAGAATTCATCTTGCATGCTCTAGGTTCATTGTTCAATCATTTCAATATATTTTCTTCTAAAGTCTTGCAGAACTCACCCAAGTTAGGTGCTCTGTTTGATGGGTTTTCTTCTTTGCCCTCTAATCCACCTGCAAAAGCCTCAAGACTGAAGAACTGATGTCTACTGTGCCTCTGACCACGATCTCTTCAATCCCCTACCTCTAGCAACCAAATTCAAACCTACTTATTGACTCCATTTCCCAATGGTCTCCTTCATGATTGTCTTACCAAACTTTTAAAAAAAAATTGTCCTATCAGAAATCTGATCTTTTGAATGTTATTGATTGAATATTTTGAGCTAGATGGATTTGTAAATAGTGAGAGATCCCTCTCTGATTGTATTAGATCAGAAATACAATCTCAAGTGGTTTTGTGGTTACCCCGAAGTGTCCTTATCCCACAACCTTGAGGGTCATTTTGGGTGCTAACACCTGTAAAACCAGGGGGTCGGTGCCTCCTTCTAGTTGGTGTTGGTAAACAGAGGAGTTTGGTGCTTCCTCAAATGTGTAATCTTTTCATTAGAAAAGAACATTGCATGGTTTTCTCTCTTTTGGATTTCCACATGAAAATTCTGTGTTTTCTGTGAATGAATGATTTATTTATGGTGGATGCATAATTAAAGATCAAGCGAAGATCAGATTAATCTGTCAAACAAGTTAAAAAAATTTCATAACTGCGCTAATACTGGTTCACCCACTCTCTCAGTATTAAATAGATTCCCACAATTAGTATCAGAGCAGGTGTCTTCAGTAATAGATTAACATCAGGAAGATAGATCCTTGTGTAGATTTGAACTACTCCTTGCTGAAGAGAATTCAACATAAATGGATTCAAAATATGAATATATGGTTGAAGTAGACTTTGAAGGATAATTGATCAGTGCTCTGGATGAATTGAAGAAGTCAAGGAAGAAAAGAAAACATATGCAGTAATCTCTTCTAAGATTGGAGGCAGATACCACTAAGTAGTTGAAATTAAGAGAAGAAAGATGTGAAAAACTGGAAGCTGAAATTGTTTTTCTGAGAGAAGAACTACAAAAGGTAAGTTTTCAATTGGAAAATGAACAAAAACTTAGAAACAACACCAATGAAGATTCATACTTTGTAAAGAGCTATGTAGATGCGTTCAAGACTCTGTTCTCAAAGATCAATCAGAAGCTTGAAGAAGAGCACAGGAAGCCAATTAATATGTAAACCGAGCCCACGCAATTCAAGAAAGCTTATCCTATTAGGTATCAAAATCTCTTTCTGGGCAATTGTTATTAATGTCACAATTTTGGTCATAAAGCAATAAATTGCAGAGCATGTGCACTTGCATACGCTAGGAGGAATAGTTTTTGTAATCATATGAACCCCAAATAGAACAGCCTCAGGAAAACAATTGAGATCCCAAGAAAAGATCTCAATCCGCTTAGCATTTTGAGCTTAGATGATGAGTGTGGTAAATGTCACAATCATGGTCATGATAGTCAGAAATGCGATAACTAGTTGCCACCTGTGCTGATCATAGAGTCCGTTGATGATAACAAGGATCAGGTCTATCAGGAAGCTAGCAGTCTAGCTTTACATGCACAAAATAGAAAAGGGCAATGGTACATAGACAACGGTTGCTCTAAGCATATGACAGAAGACAAAAATACATTTCTGAAGTACAGAGAAGAAAAGGGAGGTAGTGTCTACTTTGAGGATAATGGCTCAGCCAAAATCTTAGGTAAGGGCTTAACAAGTTTAGGAAACAAAAGAACCAAGGCAGAAAATGTCTTACTAGTCGAAAACATGAAACATAATCTTCTAAGTGTTTCTCAGATGTGGGATCAAGGGCACACACTTACTTTTGACTTAGAAAAATGCAAAATGAAAAACAAAGATACAGGCATATTAGTAGCAACAACTTCTAGAACTCCTATCAATGTCTATATTTTGCATGAGGAAAAGGAAGATAAGTGCTACATGGGATACATTGATGAAAGTTGGCGCTAGCATAGAATATTGGGACACGTCAATTTTGACAATATGGTCGGAATTAGTAGGAAAAAAGTTGTGAGGGATATTACAAGAATTACTAAGCCATCAAACTCGTTCTGCAAACGTTTTGTGCACGGGAAGCAAGCAAGAATTACGTTCAAGACAAAAGAGTACCCCAATTCGAAACCTTTGGAAATGGTTCATTCAGATCTTTGCGGTCCAATGAGAACCAGAGGGATGAATGGTGAGTCTTACTTTCTTCTTTTCATTGATGACTACACTAGGATGACGTGGGTATTCTTTCTTAAAGAAAAATCATAGACCTTCTAATGTTTCAAAACTTTTAAAGAAGCAGTTGAAAATGAAGTTGAATTCAGAATAAAGTGTTTGAGATCTGACAATGGGGGAGAATATACTTTGAACATGTTTGACAACTATTGTGATAAACATGGAATCATAAGACAGTTCTCAGCAGCCAAAACTCCACAGCAAAATGAAGTGGCAGAAAGAAAAAATAGAACCGTGCAAGAAATGGCTAGAACAATTATGTTGAATGAATCGAAGTTATCATATATGTAAGAACTCTGCAATGTCTGTTATTTCGGTTGATACAACCTCAAATCTAAAAAGATGTGCACGGGTAAGTTCATTTTCAATGGTGAGTGGGTCTTCTCTAGTTTTGATACTAGAAAGATGGTCATGCTTGACATTCGACTTGTCTGGTCGAACTAAGATTTCAAATTCAAATTCTTGAAATAATAGGAGATGGTGACATATGCGACCACGGTACGGGGATTTATTCACCAAATACTTGAGTGCTTGATGGTCTGTATAAAATATGAATGGGTTAGCTAATAAATAATGTCGATATGTTTGCAGTTCAGATATCATACCCAATCCTTCACGTTTAGTTGTTGAATAGTTTCTTTCTGATTTATTTAACTGCCGACTAGCGTACGCATTTGTGCGGTCGAGTTCATCGTCTCTTGGCTATGTTAGTATGGCCCCGACTGCGATGTCCACATCTTCGATATCGACATGAAACTATTTCAACCAATCAGGAAATTTAAGTGTTGGAACTTGACTAAGTTTCTTTCAAGCAGCTGGATGGATTCTTCAAATTCCGCTGTCTATAAGAATTCAACTTGTAATTGAAGTAATTCTTCAAGAGGGAATGTAATTTTAGGATAGTATTAGATAAATTTCCTGTAATACGCGGTATGTCCAAGCAAAATTCTGACTTGTTTGGGATTTAATGGAGGCATTGGGTTAAGAATTACTTTAATTTTAGTTAGATCTACTTTTATGCCTTTCTTGCATACAACATGACTTAGTAGTACTCCTATTGGTGTAGCAAATATGCATTTCTTTATATTTATGGATAATTGAATGTATCTGTACCTTTCTAGCAATAGTCTAAGCGACTGTACGTGGTCTTTGAAAAGTGTATAAATAGTCCAGACGTCAAAGTAGACAACCATTGTTTTGTATAAAAATTCTTGGAAATATTTTATAATTATTATCGAAAAGAGAGTTGGTGCATTCTTCTGACCAAAAGGCATGACCGTGTATGGAAATGATAAGAATTAATAGACAAATGTAGTTTTATGTGGGTCTTCGTTTTCTATGGGGACCCGATTATAACCACATAATTCGTTGGTGAAAGAGTAGAACTCATGTCCAACATCTTCAGTAATAATCTCGTCGAAAAAGGGGGTTGGGAATGGGTCTATAAGGGTTACTTTATTAAGCCCTCTGATCGACACAGACACGAAGCCTCTTTGGGTCATGCTTCTTTGGATAGAGTCTAGACGATCATCGGGCTGGCCCACTCCAACTGATCCATTGGATATATTATTCTGACAATTAACATAGTCTCAATTTCTTTATTGACTATGTCTTTGTATTTATAGGCTAGCTTGTATGGTCATTTCTTGACAGGTTTGGCATCAGGAATTATGTCAATCTTCATCTCTCCAATTTCTTGTACTAATCCTTTCAAATCCTTATAGTCGCAGGGGAAGTCGTCTTGGTATTCTCTTAATAAATTTTTTATCTCTACTGTTTCATGTTCCAACTAGTATTCACTTTTCTTTTTCGTTTTTGGTCATCTATCACAGTATATGTCGACTTCTTTTGTCTTTATTCCGACTTCCATCCATTCTGGTGCTTTTGATTCATTGATCGGGCATTCTTTTTCTTTAAATTCTGTAAAAGTCGGGGAAAATCTTTGTGAGTATCCTCATTCTCTTTTTCTTTGGTGGAAATTTTTAGGATTGTCTTTACTAGTTGAATTACACGTGGGTGATTTCTTTGCCATTAGAGGCATTTCCCATAAGTATGTTTGTTTTCCATGTCCATTCGAGTAGTCGAATGATATGATTGTTTCTGTTTGGTTGAGATTATTTTACAGTCTGAGACTGGTCGGGCAGGCTGGTCATCTACATGTACTTCCTGGTTTGTCAGTTAAACGAATCGTTGTAATTCTTCTACTGCCTCTCGGAGGCATTTTGCTCCAGGTGAAAATGAGAAATCTTTGATAAAGTTCTCCCTAAGAGTTTTCCAATTAAAATTATGTCCCCTTGCTTCTTCCATTTTGTACCATTTGTTAAGCAAGTTGTCTAACTTGTCTGGGAACAAATGTGTCCAAATTCTCTCGTCGCTCTATCCAGTGTTTTCCCACTATTTTTAGCAATTTTCAATATGTGCATTTGGGTCTAGACCTTGGACAAACTTTTGGGTTTCTATTGAGATGTTAAGTGTTTTCCTCCAAATCTTTCAATGAAGTATGTTGAAGTCGTGACTGATGTGTGTCGCACCATCTTGTTGCTTGATCGGAGAATGTTTCGATTAGCCTTTGTAATCAACCTTGCTCTCCGATGTTTTTAGATACTTCTTCTTCGTGAACTATTGGCAACTAGCGTTCCTTGTATTGCGAGGGGGGTAGATTCATTGGTTTACTTTTCATCGGTACAAGAGTTAGGTATTATCTTGTTCTGTTCTCAAATATATTTGGTATCACAGTTATTGCAAAACATTTTCGTGCTTGTCATGGGATAACTTCGATCAACCAACATTCTCTTACATGTTTTTCATAATTTTCAATTTGCCTGTCATACAACTCTGAGTCAGAGTTTTTCCAATCGACATAGGTGATCCCGAATGAATTTTTTCAAATTCATTTGGTTCTATTGAATCTTCGTTATCCTGCATCACTTGATATAATTGTCTTATATCTCTATCTTTATCATCTGGTTCTGCCCAAGGTTTCCCTTGAGATGGATGAATAGGTATTATGAGATTTTTGTCTTCGCCTTTTAATTTTATTATGTCTTTTTTTAACAAAATGGAAGATTTTATTTTTCAGCCCCAAGGTCAATCGACTAATGCCGAGAAGGACTTGGATCCTTTTCTTGGATCAATGATTTCAAAATCAATATGTGTTAATACCCATTATTGCAGTATTAATGTTTTTTCAAACACCAATGGGTTCAATCAACCCTTGGTTGACAAGTTTAAGATAGATTATTGACTCCGATAGTCGTGGATGACCTAGTCTTTTCCAATTCGACCGCATCATTATATTGGCCTTCAACCCAATGTCGAGGACAAGTTATGAGATGCAAAGCCATCGACTTCGAGATCAAGTAGGGAGTCAATATAGATTTTTTTTTATTTATTTAGACTAGAAAGATTTTTAGCAACTCTTTCATTTTCCAGATTGTTTCCGATGAGATACATTAAGTCGATTAGTCAGGCATCAACTTCTTCCTTCATTAGAAGTTGTAATAGCTCATTAAGTGTTTTTTTTTCTGGATTTTACAGTATTTTCTTCACAAGCAATTTCTTCAAATATTTTTGCGGCATTATTAAATATTTCTCTTTGCTTCGACAGATTAGGATAGGTATCTTCGTTTCTTTGTATTCTCGTGACGTGGTGGTTGTCGCCTCCAATCTGTGTGCCTTTCTTGCTGATTATTTGCAAATTTTTAGTATTCACTGCTTCATTATTAAGAACACTAGACAAGAGATTAACATTCCTTTTATTGTGAAGTATTTCTAGCATGATGGGGCACCCTTCTAAATTGTGATCCCCCACCCCACAATTTGTACAAAATTTGAGGTTCGTCATGTCCTTCCAGGGACAATTGGGACTGAAATGTTCTTCATTGTAATAGTCAAAGCAACGTGGATTTCCTCAACCTGTTGGGAAGTTTCCTCGATTGTTGTTGTATCTTCCTCATCCATTATATCCTCCTTATAGGTTGTTCCCATTATTACACTGGTCGTTTTTGTGGAAATTCGACCTTTTTTATTATTATGGTCAATTGTATGAGTTTGGTAAACTGTATGATAGTTTGCCTTAGTCTTCAATTTTTTTATACATTCTACGGTCATGTGTTGCATTGTTCGACATATGCTGCACCATTTTGGTTTTACGTTGTTAGCATTATAAGTATATTCTTTCGTCGAATGGGGTTCGAATATTTCGCATATGTTGTAGAAGTAGCTTGTCTGGGTCGTGTGAAAGTTCACTGGTCTTCGCTCTTCTGGAAATGGTATGGGGTCATCTTGAAATTGTCTTCTTTCTTATCGATATGCATTTCTATCGTCATAATATCCTTTAAACTCATTGTAGGGACTATTTTCTCTAATATGGCATATTAATGAGCACGTGGTACACCATAAGTCATTGTGGCTCATATTCAAGTGCTGAAGTGATCTTCGTATTGTTTCTATTTTTCTTCTAGTTGTCTATTGACAGGTCCCATTGAATAGTCTGCATTTGACTCGACTCTTAAATCTTTCTTTAAGACGCCATCGTATGTCATGTATTCGTGCAACAACAAAGGGGTTTTGATTCGTGGCAACAAACCTGCAACAAAAAACTTGATCACAAAATCTTGATCCATTTTGGATGGCATTTGACTGAGGAGGTCTTTGAATCTTCTATCATACTCTCATACTATTTCTCCAAGTCTTTGAGTGATTTATTTTAATTTGTGTTCGACTATATGCTTGGTGACGTCTACTTTGAAAGAATCTAAGAAATTGTCCTTAATTTGTTGTTTTGTCTTGGCAACGTCTTCAATTAAATTAATGTACCATGTAAGTGCGTTATTTCGAAGACCACCTGCAAAGTGTACAACTTGTTGATTTTCATCATCAATTAAGTTAGCTTGCCAGAGAGCTTCACATACAAACCAATGTTTATGAGGATCTCCATCCCCTTCATAGATAGGAGTATTTTCTAGAAGTTGATAAGCCATTTTAACAGAGCTGAAATTTTTATGTTGTGTTTGAATACTTACTAGAGATAAATGACAGACTGAGTGAATAATTGTTTCACCATCATGTTCATTGCTGAATTCTTTTCGATGAGAGTTGTACCAAGACAAACGTACTTCTTCTACAAAGTCCTCGTTACTAGGTCAGATCTTCGATGGACCGATTTGATTCAATCAATAATGTTGTTGGCAGGGGGGTACCTCCATATGATCTGAATAGAATAAATTAAAACAGTTTCTTCCGAACTCGGGCATGAAGGTAATCCAATTACCACGGTGTGGTTGCTAAATCAACAATTTGTCTATGATTCGTCCACATTGGTCTAGTCGACTCCATATGCTGTTGTCGCCCGGTCCAAGTCCTAGGTATCGCTCGATGATTTTTCTAATAGTCGGTCCAGTAATCATTATCATTGATACACAGGCGACGGGGGTTGATTCATAAGGAATTGCAATAGACAAGGACTGATGTGGGGTCAGTACCATCGCGTGTGACCGATTTACTGGTGTCGATACCTCACCCCCTCTCTCCTATGCTCGAATTTCCCTCGACTTAGGATGGTCTTTTGGTTTCTTGATCATCTCATCTAGTTTCTTCATAACTCTTCTATTATGCAGTGGGATTGCAATGTCCCTTAACTTTTCCTGTCACTTGAACCTCTTTTCTCTTTCTATTTTCTGTATATCTATTATCTGCTTATAACTAGTTGGACATTTATCTCATCTAGGCGGACTTGGATTCTTGTTGGTCTTCATTCTCCAATTTCTTTGTCGACTAGCATCATTCTTTTATTCAGCGCAAATGGTTGGCGACACCCCCAATGTTGACCCGACTCGTATTGCTTGACGAAAGTGGGATCAACAAAGCATTTCATTTGATAAGAAAATATTCCCACTCATGTTCATTGATGAAATGCTCCCAGTATTTCTGCTTTTGCTCCCAGTTTGTTGAATCAAGCAAACCCAACGAAGTTCGTGGCTTGACGATGTGACGGAGTCCTATTTTT
Source organism: Larix kaempferi (assembly GCA_027924585.1). Classification (NCBI taxonomy): domain Eukaryota; kingdom Viridiplantae; phylum Streptophyta; class Pinopsida; order Pinales; family Pinaceae; genus Larix; species Larix kaempferi. The sequence continues at coordinate 24,253,603 of BSBM01000338.1, forward strand.
ATTAACAACTTATATAGTAAAGTTGGTATTGTATAGAAAAATATGTCGTGGAAGTCCTTATCGAATCTACTTTGAACCTTGTCAATTGAAGTTCTCTCTTCGGCAACTTGTTCTTCGTATATCTTTTTGAGCCACTCGTATAGGCTCGTTCTTCTCTCGTTATTGAGCTTGTGCATTAACAATCTTTTATTTTGGGCGTCTAGTTTGCTCATGAACGACGTCAAGGAATTTCTTTATTTCATGGGGGACAAATTCTATAAACCATTCATGGGACTCAATGAAGAATTTTTCTCTGGCCTGTGCAAGTGCTAACTTTTTCCTTTTGGCATAGTTCTGTATATAATTTGCATTTTTCAGTTCCACCACTCTCTAATTTCTCCCTCACTCACCATTTACATATGATAATATCATATAGTAAGTTACCAGTTGTGGAGTAGACACAACATATATAAAGATACATTGCATAGAAGATCATACATACATAATGGAAGAGAAGGACGTAGAGTAATTGGGACTAGAAGAACAAGTGTCTTTATTATCAAAGAAGGTTGATCATGTACAAAAAATAGTGTTTTTTATCTTTTGGCTCAGAAGCATATTTATACGGGCTAACTGATCGTTCGGTCGGCTAACTTTTCAATCGACTAGACAAACCCCAACTATGGTCAATCGAGAGGACCTAGTCGACGGGTCGATTAGGTTCCTCCAAAATCATCCAATTGCTTCCATGTGCTTTAAATTAACCAATTATTTCCTTTTGACTATTAAATCCAATCATTGAATGCATGTGTGAGGTTGGTGGGGAATCTCTTCTCGTGTAGTTATCGAAGCATGGGATGAATATATTTCTATGATAGTTGTAAGAGTCCTCTCTTCTGTGGTCAGAAGTTATGTCGTTTGTCTTTTCACCATTCTCTCATCTCCTATGGAGTCCACCACCCATTCTAATGCATATTTTACACTCTTAGAGATTTTGCATGCTATTATCTCCATTGCTATTTGTAAGTTTTTTACTTGTGAAGAGAAGCAAAGCATACATATTCTTTTAAGGAAAACAAAGATTACACCACAACATTCACACATAACATATAAATATTTACCCTGGAAACCCTTAATCGAGAAAACCAACAAAACTTAGAGTCGTACCTCTTATTTTCTCATATTGATTAGTAACCATCACAATACAAATATAGATATTTTGTAGCATGCAAAACCCTAATCCAGTAACCCTGATTAGAAAATAGACTTCAATTCCTTAACTATGATTAAATTATATATTTTTAGAAAGAACCCAAAAATTTTCAAATTCGCATCGTAGAAGTGAGGGCGTCAGCATGCCACCCCCCCATAACCCCCCTGTGTCAACGCTTCACGCAACCCCCGACGCATATGGTCAAAGATGTACCCCCGCCAACACACACCCACATACATGCAAAGAATATAACACATACTCAAAACCATTATCATTACCAGATTGAAATGCAACAAAAAATTTGAATTGTGAGGGAATAATTATAGACATTGGATAAAATAGATGGTTGTAGGCGATGATATATGTTGGGCAAGATGAAAACCTTTATCCACTATGTTTTGCTACTTCTAAATGCTTGAGAAACCATGGATTAATATTAAAGGAGGTTCTCCTACAACATACAACAGCTTGGACTCTTTTTGCACACACTAGTAAGCACTAGAAGGGTTGGATTTCTGGAGGGAACTATGGAATAACGAAGGGAAATGCCTTATTTTTGTTGTGTGGGCCGATAGAGAAAAGTGCCATCAATGGGATGGCTAAGTGAGATCCTTGTAAATGCTCATACATGGGTATTTTGGGTAAGCATGAGAGAAAATTGATTGAAGGTTGAGAGAGAGAAGCTTGTAGGTGTTTCCTTCGTCCTGGTAGCCTCATAGTCCAGAATAGGGGTGGTATCTGCAGTTGATACATATGGTTGGGTGGAAAATCACTCTTACACAACTAGTTGCTTGGATCTTCTTAGTTAAAAGATATGTATTCTCTTGTATATGAATGTTGAATGATTTGATTTTTTTTTTTAAAATCTGTGATGTATATGCTTGTTTATGCATGACGAATGTGTAGATAGCGTTTTAATTCCGCTTTATTTTGTGTTCTGAAAATTGCACATACATTTCTTGTTTATAAATTCGTGTTATGGCCATGGGGTGAAATTTATAGACTTGTAATTTGTAAATATTCCCCTCCTATGATTGGAATGATGGATGGTGATGTGACAACAAAGATACCCCTTATCTCCTTATTTATTCTTGTTAGTAGTTGAGGGTTTGAGCATGCCATTTGTATAGGCTAAAAGATAGAGATTTAATCACGGAATTAGGATCAAGCAAAATGAATCACTCATTCATTATTTGTGGAGAATGTCCTTTTATTCTTCTTTGTCTCAAAGGAAAAGAGTAGACACGTCATAGACATTTTACAGCTATACAATACAACTACAGTGATGGAACTTAATATTCATAAGATAGATTTGTATTTTAATGAACAAGAATCAGGGATGCTACAAACTATGAAAGGCTTGTTCCCTTATCAACCCTCTGAAGTCCAAGAATGGGTAAAATATGTAGGTTTCACCCTGAAACTTATCGGATATGGAAAGAAGGATTGGACATCACTACTTACTAAGATTGAGAAGATAATATCCTTTTGGTGTATTAAGTGGTTAATAATAGGTGGTAGATTAGTTTTAGTAAATTCAATCTAGGAGACTAGTCCGTTTTGTACTAGCACTCATTGGAAATTATTCCAATGGGTGTTCTAGATAAAATCTGAAAGTTTTTTTTCAATCCCCTTTATAGTGTGTACAAAGATAAACACGACACACATCCTACTAATTGATCATCTATAGTTAGGCCTAACGATGTGGGACGTTGATGTTTGAATAATATTCACCCATTTGGCATGTTCTTGGCAACAAAAGCTATTTGGAACCTAATTACTAAAGAAAGTTTTTGGAAGAATATCATTATCCAAATGTATATCCCTAGGGACTTTGTAGATTGGATCAAAAGGGATAGGAAGATAATTCATAATCTATTAAATCAATGGACAGATCTGAGTTTGGATTTTCATGTAAATGGTTCTTGCATGGATTGGAAGGTTGGTAATGGTTTATAGGTAAGGGTGGGAGTTGATTCAATCACAAGGTATGGTATGTTAGAGTATGGGAATTACTCTCATTATTAGTTGTTGAGAAGTTAAATAGTGGTTAGTTCTTTGTAAGTTTCAAGATTGAGATATTCAAAATCGGTACATTGCATCTACATAGTTTGTTGTTAGCTAGACCTTTCTAGAGAAGGATCCGTCTATCTATTAAATCAATTTTTGAAGTAATGCAAGATATGTAGTGTTGTGGTATGCAATAATTCTCTTCCCCATGCTTTGATTTTAACATGGTATCACAGTAGGATTAAGCCTCTTTGAAGAAAGGAAAGTAGATTGCAAAGCTGGTTAAGCTTGAATTACAAATCCACCACTCCAAAGATAAAAGGAGGTTGTGTGTCGAGATTTGCAGAGTAAAGAAAAATATTGTGGATGAGGAAATCTGTGCGAAGATTTCGGGGAGCACGAAAAATATTGCACATATTAAAAATTGTACTTGATTTATTTTTATTTCATGTTTGTTACGGATTTATAAACAAGAGAGATGCTCCATAATTTATTTTCATTTTGCCTTTGATTTGAATGGTAACATGTTATTTGAAGGAAGAAGGATTGAGAAAGAGAGAAGAAGAGGAATCTCAAGGCCGAAGTCTGCTAGAGAAGAAGGTGGATGAGCTGCTAAGAGAAACTATTGAAGGTCAGAATAAAAGACTCAAACAACTAAGGGTAGAAAATAGAAGAGTAGGGGTAGCATACTTTGTAGATAAATTTGGATAGGTTCTAGCTATAGCCGATCCAATAGATGAAGAAGATAAATAACATATTGAAGATATTTGGAGCAACATGAATCTTCCATCATCGACCTAGTACACATGTAAGATTTTTGAAATATGGTATGTTAGAATGAAAACATTATCTTTGTTTTGTATATATGTGGCATGAATTTCATGATGAGGCAAGGGATGACTTAGCCTTGTATCTTATCCAACGAGCTCTAGATGGCAACATTTTGTATAAGGTAGTAGCAGCTACAACTTAAAAAAAAGTTTGGAATTTTTTGGAAATAGAGTACAGTGAAAGGGGGAGCAACATCTTTTAGTAGGACGCTGAGTTGCAGAATGTTGCCACATTGGAAGAAGCATTTATGTGTGAAGTAGCATTTGGAAGTTCAAGAAATTGAAGGTGAATCTGTAGCAACAAATTTGGTAAAAGAGATTGAATACTCTTTGTGTGCAGTAGAACAAAAGCATGTAGTAGTTGGTGAATCCCATTGTGTTGAGTTACAAGTGGATGGCAGTCATAATGATGAAGATTAGGCTGCCAATGTAACAACCCGCTATAAATACGATCGCAAAGCAATAAAATAAAATAAATGTCGGAATAAAACAGAAAAGAAGAAAATACAAGAGAGACACAAATATACGTGGTTCATCCAATATGCGCTAAATCCATGAAGAAACAGCTAGTCCATTCTTTTATTCCATCGAACAAAATGAATGGATACAATCCAAAAGACATCCATTGCAATCTCCTCTTCACTCTCTCACAATATCTCTCACACACTACATAGTCGTAATACAATTCCTTCTTTAAAAGGGGGTTTCCTTCTAGGACAAAAATACATAAACATAATCTCTATCGTTATGTCTATAACCTACTGATGAACGATTGAGATTGACTATAAAATCACAACATTTTACAAGGCAAATTTTCAAAAAAAACATGTTAGTGGGCATTTCCCTCAAGCCAATTCTAGGGGGGATCCAAAAGCTTGTCGCCACCCCCCTAGAACCCCTTGGCGACAATAGTGTGGGGGAAAACCCCCCCATACACCCCATCAAATTGTTAGGAACCCGTGTCAACCCTTCTCTTTACTATGTTAGTATATTGTTGTTGGACGCATATGCTTTGTAAGTCGTCCCGTAGTATTTGTTGATCCATAGTTTATATTAGCCCATAGTATTGGACGCATATGTTTTGTAAGTCGTCCCATAGTATTATATGTCCCATGGTTTTGACTCATAGTATTGGGCATAGACTTAGTATATAAGTGTGTGTTGAGGTCATTGAAGGCGCCGTGAAATTAATTGTATTGAGATTGCTCAAAGGAGGTTGCCCCCTTGAAGTGGCCTGTGATCAATATAAAAGTGATTATGAGTTCTGTTATTTCTGATATCTCGTGTATTTGCATTAATTAATTATTGCAGGTTCTTCACATCTGGTATCAGAGCACTTTCTTGGGCTCGTTGGGTGGAATTTCTGCCATTTTTTTTCCACATCTTTTGCAAGTTCGGATCTGGGAATAACCCCTATCCGCTTAACTGTGGGAAGTACTTGGGCATAAGCCCGAAAACTCATTGTGAGGAGTACCACAGGAACCCCAAAGTAGCTGGCCCATTGAGAGGACCTGCCAGCGAAAAGGGCAACGACCCCTACCTGATTGACTAGTTTCCACCCGTGAGATAAACCGAGAGTTGTCATTTGTGGCAAAGCAGTTATCAGTTTTACTTGAGCTGTGGAGTGAGAGGTAATTCCCCAATACGCAAGCCGTCAGACAACATTGGTGGCCGAGTGAATCCCCTGAATCGATAGGAAGCCGCACATACCCGGGGTCCATATCTATTTTCAGCTAAATTGTTGCCGATCACTTCCACTCTAGATCCAGCCGTTTCAGATCTATTCTGAAAGTCGTTCCAGATCCAGTCGCCGTTTCAGATCCAGCCGTTTTCGATCCCTTCCGCGCCGTTGCAGATCCATCTGTTGCAGATCCCTTTTGCGCCTCTGTTGCCGATCCATTTTTGGAAAAAAAAGAGAGGATAAAATTCTGTTTTTCGATGATATCTCCCTTGTTTCAACTCTGTTTTCCCTGAAACTTCACTGACATCCCTGCAATCCCATTCTGCATATTTCATTCCTGAAGATCCTATCCCAAATTCCTCTTCCCAAGACCAGAAATCTCAGATTTGTTTATTTTTAGGGTTTGCCATAACTCATTCAATTTTCACCCAAACGCCATCAAATTCTGCCACCGTGTTCCTTTCCTAATTCTGCTTCTTTGCCCCTCTCTAGCAAATTTTCTCAGTCTTTCACTCCGCTTTTGAAATCCGCATTTTTTGCTTCCCTGTCCATCAGAAAGTGTCCAAAACCTACTCAAACCCCAATTACTCATTCGAGCTTTTCCTAAATCCAAATCTTCCTTTACTAAATAAGCTTTTGTTTGTGTTTTTCTCTCCATTTCCAAAAAAAAAAAAAAACTCTTGGTTGTGGTTGTCCCTCGCACAGGAGCAAAAACCATGGAGGAAGCATTTGCAGCCATCCAAACCAAACTCCAAGATCTGGATGAAAAATTCTCAGCCTCCATCTTCAGCATTCAACCATGAACAATAACCGAAAACCAGAATATTTTGCAGCCACTGGGTTCTCTTCTTCCAACAATTTTCATGGGTCGAAGCTTGATTTTCTTCGCTTCAATGGTACTGATCCGACTGGATGGATATACCGCACAGAACAATATTTCAGTTTGCATAATACTTTTGATGTCCAGAAAGTTCCACTTGCATCCTTTGATTTGGAACAGGAAGCCCTTCAATGGTACCGTTGGTACATCAAAGCTCATCCCGAGCCAAACTGGACAGATTTTTTCCAACTCCTTTTGCCACGATTTGGTCCTAGTGCTTTTGACGACTTCACAGGAGCACTCACTAAACTTCACCAAACTGGCACAGTGCGAGAGTATCAGACGGAATTTGAGAAACTCGCCAATCACATAGAAGGATTGTCTGATGAATTTTACAACAGTTGTTTTATCAGTGGTCTTAAGGATGAAATCTGGTCAGAGGTTAAAATGTTCTGTCCGAACACAATGATGGAAGTCCTAGGTTTGGCTAAGTTGGAAGAAGACAAGCTTGCAGCCCAACAACGCTCCAAACCCACTTTTGTTTCCTTTCGAAATATGGGTTCTCAATGACCCCCCATCCCACCAGCTCCTCGACCAACTCCTATCAAGCATTTGTCTGAAACCGAGATGCAGGCACGCCAAGAAAAAGGGCTTTGTTATAATTGTGATGAGAAATTCACTCGGGGACATAGATGTGTTCAATAAAAGCTCTATCTCTTGGATTTGGATTCTCTGTCTGCCTTTGAACTTGGTGAAGAAGCTCCAGATACAATAGATGATCAGGTCGACATTCAACACCTGCCTATTGACACCCCATCTCAGGACGACCCACCCGCGATCTTTCTCCATGCTGTAATCGACGTCACAACCCCACAAACAATGCAGGTCAGGGGATATTTCAAGAAGTTCCGTCTTACCATACTCATTGATTCTGGTAGCACTCATAACTTCACTGACCCTCGGATTGCCAAACAGGCTGATTGTTTTGTCCATCCTTGCTCCAACTTTGAAGTCATGGTTGCCAATGGGGGCACCTTACCTTGCAAGGGGAAGTGTCACAATGTGCGTATATCTATGGAAGATTATAACCTATGCTTTGACATGTTTTCCTTGTCCTTAGGGGGATGTGATGTGGTTTTGGGCGTTCAATGGTTACGCACACTTGGCCCCATCTTATGGCATTTTGCTGAACTTTGGATGCAGTTTTCAGTCAATGGGGAACAACACAAATTAATGGGCTTACAACTAGGGTCTCTCTACATCATCAGTTCACATCGCTTGGAAAAAATCCTTAAGAAGAATTCACATGGTGTCATCGCTCAGCTCCATTCCATTCAGATGCACCCATCAACGATCTCCACTACTTCCTTGGATAGATATGCAGGTGTCTTTGCTGAACCAATGAGCTTGCCGCCTTCAAGAGACCTTTCCGGTAAGAATTTAGTCGCATCCACCTCTCAGCAGGAAATGATGTCTATTTTGCAAGCAGTACAGAAGTGGCAGCCATACCTATTAGGGAATTATTTTTGCATCAAGACTGATCTCCAGAGTCTGGAAAATTTTCTGGAACAATGGGTCTCCTCCCCAACACACCTGAAATGGGTTATCCCTATGCGATCACTTACAAGAAGGGTATGGACAATATGGTGGCAGATGCTCCTTCTCGCACAATTGATGACCTAGTTTTTCTTATAGCTCTTTCTTTGCTTGTTCCAAATTGGTTGCAATATGTTCAACAGGGCTATGTCTTCTATGAACTCCATGCTTCTTCATCAGCAGGGCACTCTGGGTTATTCAAAATGTATGATCGGGAACAATGTAACTTCTTTTGGCAGGGACTGAAAATGACAATTCAACAGATGGTGGCTGACTGTGATACTTTCCATTTCAACAAGGGTGAAACGACACTCCTTTCGGGATTGCTCAAACCCTTGCCCATCCCTACACAGCTTTGGCCAACTATTTCTATGGATTTCCTAGAAGCACTCTGGTGGTACAATACCACATATCAAAGGACACCATACGAAGCAGTCTATGGATAGACACCACCAGTTCTTCTTCCATACACCCTTAGAAGCTCCCCAGTTCAGGAAATTGACTCGGTTCTTCGAAACCGTGATCAGATTCTTCTCATTCTGTAGGACAATCTTCACATGGCCAGAATTCGACTGAAACAACAAGCCGATCAGCACCATTTTGAGCGCACTTTCCACGTAGCTGATAGGGTTCTTCTTCTTCTACAGCCTTTTGAGCAATCCTCCCTGACACTCCAAAGGCGCCAGTGGCCCGAAATGCAACCCAAGGATGCTACTGGGGAACCACTCCTTCAGATTCTGCAGCAATTTCCCCAACCAAAGCTTTGAGGACAAAGCTTTTTCTAAGGGAGAGGGTATGTTAGGAACCCGTGTCAACCCTTCTCTTTACTATGTTAGTATATTGTTGTTGGACGCATATGTTTTGTAAGTTGTCCCGTAGTATTTGTTGATCCATAATTTATATTAGCCCATAGTATTGGATGCATATGTTTTGTAAGTCGTTCCATAGTATTATATGTTCCATGGTTTTGACTCATAGTATTGGGCATAGACTTAGTATATAAGTGTGTGTTGAGGTCATTGAAGGCACCGTGAAGTTAATTGTATTGAACTTGCTCAAAGGAGGTTGCCCCCTCGAAGTGGCCTGTGATCAATATAAAAGTGATTATGAGTTCTGTTATTTCCGATATCTTGTGTATTTGAATTAATTAATTATTGCAGGTTCTTCACACAAATATTGGCATCCAAACATGGTTGAAACAAGACGTTTGAATCAAGAAGATTATAATTATGTTTCACAACCAACAATCTGCCACATTGATTTTGATCACAACAATTCCACTGCTATTGCACCTACTGGACTATGATCTAACTTGGACTTGGTAAGTTTCTCATCTTCACCTGCATACTGGAAGGCCAATTGGAATTGACTAGGAATTCAAATTCTCCTTCGTTATACTACCTTTGTTAACATGTCTACAGGATTCATGGTAGTATGTTTCTTTTCCAAGTTCAACTGTCCGTCTTCCAAATCGAATCGTATGATTTGGTACTTGAGATGTATATGTTTAGTCTTACGATAGAAGGTCGAGTTCTTTGCAAGATGAATGGAACTTTGGTTGTCACTGTACAACCTTCTTTCTCCTACTTCTTTCCCAGTTCCTACATAAACCTTTATATCCAAATCATCTCTTTATTAGCCTATGTAGAAGCAACATACTTTGCTTCCATTGTTGAAAGTGAAACAACCTTTTGCAGTTTCGAAAACCAAGTTACTCTTGTTCCATAGATAGCAAAAGTATACCCTGTGGTGCTCCTCCTACTATCTTTATCACCTACCATATATGAATCAACATATCACTTTAGAACAGTGTTTGAACCTCTTAAAGATAATGCATGAGTAGTAGTACCTATCAAATACTCGAGAATCCACTTTTTTACCTCCCAATGCTCTTTACCTGGATTTTCCATTCACCTGCTCACAAGTTCCACTTCATGTGCAATATCTGGTCTTGTGCACACCATCACATACATCAAGCTACCAATTGTTGATGAATATGGGATGATACGCACGTGTCCAAGAAGCACGAGGGGACAACAGTTCGACTGAATGAGTCGGATCTGTGATGGTGGAAGCATAAGAAATAGAATAAGCAAAGCAGGAATACACTACATAGATAAACATAGATACACACAGATATACACAGACAATATGCAGGAATGCGAACAGATCTTCTCTATTACTGGATATGAGATCATGACTTGTATATTACAATATTATACATGCTTATATAGAGTGCTGAGACACTTGGGTGTCTTCCCGTTGCGTTCAGTTACAAAAGAAGTTAAAGCGGTTTTGGAAGTTCAACTGTTACTGTCGACTGGAAGACAGAGAGGCAGTCTTTTGTATTGCGTTAGTGGCAAGTCGCAGGTCGACTCTGCATGTCGACGTCGCGAAACTGTTTGGGGTTGCTGAACTTGTCGAAGCTATTGAGTTTGTCAAAGTCGTGTCGAATTCGGAACGTGTCGAAGTTGATGACTTGTCGCAATTGAAGTTAGCATTCGACAACAATGCCAACGACGATGTGGATCAGACGTCCTTCGTTAAGAAACAATGGTCCCCATTGTTTGCTTGTTTAGGTGAGGAAACTTGTTGGTCAGTTCATTAGAGGAGTACCACTTTCCTTGGGATGGGAGCTGTCCGACTTTAACAATCTGAAACAAGGGAATTGTGTTCATCCTTGTATGGTGTACTCGTCGTCCCACGATGGTGTCGCAAGGAAGAGGTTCTTGAACATCTGGATGGTTGTCTTCGGGTTCTGCTGTCGGTAAGTTGTTTTGTTCCAACAGTGGTGCATGGTATGGTCGAAGTAGATCCACATTGAATACTGGATGCAGACCTAGGCATGCAGGATGTTGATCTAGGAATTGTTTTCTCCAATCTGTCGAAGAATACTGTACGGACTATATCGCAAAGGTTTAAGCTTCTTGTATGGACCAGTGAAGCACTCCTTCTTGAGATGTAACCAGACTTTATTGCCAATTTGGAATGAATGAGGAATACTATGCTTGTCGTGTCGGTCCTTAGCTTTCGTGTTTGCTCGTTGCAACATTTCCTGTGCTTGCTTCTGGATGTCGTAGATTTGATCTCGAAATTTGAAGGCTCTATCAACTTCCCGCTGGCTGTAGTCGGTGTCGGGGTTCGACTGTGTCAAGGAGTTGATCAAATCGATAGGCGCTGAGGGTTGAAATCCATAACAGATCTCAAATGGAATCTTGCCCGTCTAGTTTTGCTGAGCACGATTGTAGTTGTGTTGTATGTATGGAAGACTTTCATCCCATGTTCGTCGATGCTTGTGGTTGTACATGTGAAGCAGTTGCTTCAGTCTGTCCATTGATCTGATCTAGGATCCTAACTGAGAGAACAACATGTACAACATATCAAACACGAGAGACACAAAGCATTTCACTGGGGAAAACCAAGAAGGTGAAAAACCCTGCAACTTCCTCATAGATAGAATGAGCACCAATACAAAGATCAGAAAGATAAAACCCAAAACAAGAGATAGTCTCCTAGCAGCTTCTCCTCCTCTCTTTCACTAATGCGAAGTGAGTGAGTGAATGAATAAATGAGAGAGTCACACTCTCTATTTATACAATAACTTGACTTGCCTTTTACTCTAACTAGGTCGACCTCCCTTATGAGAGTCTAATAACCCATTACCACTTGTCATTGGGTCGACCCCACTAGGGTGGTCTAATAACCCTTTAACCCACATGACTCATACAGGGCTGACCCCACCAAGGTGGTTTAATAACCCATCAAATATAAGTTATGACACTTACAATATAACTTCCGACACTACTCCGGGGTCTAATGCCCCATCATACATGGGAGGATGGACCTCAATGACTTCACATGACTCAAGTACAATAATGACTTCTCCGACCAGGAAAAACAAACATCTCCGTGAGAGGTACAACAATAGAATACAAATTATGACACTTCCGATCGAAGGAATAATACATCTCCGTCAAGGATACAATAAAGTACAAATGTAATACATACAACATACAAGTGAATATCTACCGAAGTTACAAATACATCAACATGGGTGACCGGACTAAGTGATCACTACGCCCATGGCATAGTACAATGCGTCTGTCTTAATCTCAAAGGGCTGATGCAAATCAGGTAACACAGTTACTAGTGCAGTGCAGTGCTTGTGTTTGAGTTGTTCAAAAGGTTCTTGTTTTGTCGATGTCCATTTGGAGACAGTTTTCCCATTTCCTTTTGTCAACTTATTCAAGAGATAGGCTATGTGACTGAAGCTGAGTATGAATCGTCGATAGAAATTCGCCAAACCAATAAAATTTCTTAGTTCTTGAATGCTTTGTGGAATGGACCAATCTTTTAGGATCTGTACGTTGTTTGGATCGACGTGAATTCCTGCAGAGTCAATTACATACCTCAAGTATTTGATGTTGTTCATCGCAAAGGTGCACTTGTCGATGTTAAAGTAAGGTCGATGTTGTTGGATAGTGTCGAGGACTTGTCGAAGCAGTTCAACATGTTCTTCCCATGATCGACTGAAAATCAATATGTCGTCAAGATAGACAATGAACCTTTTGTCGATGAAAGGTTGAAGAATGTTGTCCATGTATCGCATGAAGGGCGCTGGTGCATTGGTTAAGCCGAAAGGCATGTCTAACCATTCAAACAATCCTTCCTTGGTTTTGAAAGCAGTTTTCCACACATCTGAGGGCTCGATTGGAATTTGATGATATCCCGACTTGAGGTCGGGCTTAGTAAATAATTTGCCACCTTTTAGACAATTGATGAGCTCATTTATCCGCGGCAGAGGGTAGCGATTCTTTATCGAAATTTTGTTGAGTGCCTTGTAGTCGATGCACATGTGCCAAGTCCCGTCTTTCTTCGGAACGAGGACGATTGTTCTTCCACAAGGAGAGCAGCTGGGTCGAATATGACCTTTGTCGAACAACTCTTGGATTTGTCTGCGAATCCTTTCATTTTCGAGAATGGATCTTCTTTAAACATATGCGTTAGGCAAAGAAGAACCAGTAGCAAGTTCAATGGAGTGTTTTACCTGGAAATGTTGAGGTACTCCGTTCGGCTCTTGGAATAAACTCTGGTACTCGTCGAGAACGTTGTAGATCAACTGTTTCTATTGGGAGTTGCATTGGTTGGTGAGTCGACTCGTCGCTGCAGTCTTCCTAGAATGTCGCGGTTTGATCATGATTAATGCGAACTTCTGAGCATGATTGATGAGCTTCTTCGTCTGTTTAGCATATATCATTGAGAGCGTTGGTGTAGGTCGTCGCTCTGGTATGTCGTAGCATCGATTTTAGATTCTGACAATCACCTTTTGAGGCCGTGACTGATAACTTCCATGGTGATCCCACAAGTAAGGTTTCCCAAACAAGGCGTCGGCTACGGAGAGTGGTGCCACCTCGCAGAGTACTTCATCTTCAAAAGGCTTTATGAAGTAGGCAAGTTTGCATTGTCGGGTGATCCATAGTTCCTGTCCATCCTTCGTCCAAGTGGTGGTGTAAGGCTGAGGATGTGGAGTGGTGACAAGACCTAGTTTCTTCACGAGATTTTCAGAAATGAAGTTCTTCTGGCTATCGTTATCCACAATAAGATGTAATGGATTGTTCCGAACCCATATCCGTGTATGGAACAAGCGCTCTCGTTCCTCCTCGTTGACGATAGTCGAGGCTGCAGGAGTGGTCAATGTCGATGTTAAAAGGGTCATTGCGTCTGGATTAGATTCTTCCACTGTCTTGTCGAACGCGTCGGATGTCGACACTTTTTCCAAAATTGTCTTTCGAGCTTTGCATTCAGACGTATCATGCCAAGATGAGTGGTGGTAATCACACCATTTCTCGATAGGCGGTTGTATGCTACGCTCCCTTTTTTGAAAAGGCTTCTTGCCATGATCTGGCTTTGGTGGAGTCCGCTAAGAATATTTCGACTTGTCGAAGTTGGTTGGTGTCTTCTTGTCGGGTGGTCGTCCTAATGTCGGCTTTGTCGCGAAGTGTGCTTTTCCTTTCTGCTTGGTTTCAAGTTTGCTCGCATAGTGGAATGCATCTGCGAGTGTATTGTCAGTCAGGAATTACATCTCCTGTTGAATGTGTTGGGACAATCCGCTAATGTACTTCAGAACAAACAATTTCTCTTCTTCTTGGACACCAAGTCCAACCATGAGTTGATAGAACTCGTCGGTTTAACTTTGTACTGATTGGTATTTCCATTTCCTTAGCTGCAACCACTTCTTATACTGCTGGTCAAGGTATTTGGGCTAGTAAAATTCCTTTCGGATGTATTCGACAAATTTATCCCATGTGTCGATGGGGTCTCCGCTTTTCTCCATCTTTGTCGAGAGGTTCTCCCACCAGCAGTGCACAGATGTTGACATCTTTAAGGATGCAATGGTGATCTTTTCAGCTGTTGAGAGTTGATTCACAAACTAATAGGATTCCAATTGTTGTACCCAATTATTGATGGATTCTGTGTCAATATTGTCTTCTAGATTCAGTATGTCCAAATTCATTTGCACTTTTAAGGGGCTGATTTTGTTGGATTTAGTTCTCGTCAAAATTCCTCCAGATGTCGAGGCAAATCGCGTGAGAATTTCATTGAACTGGGCAAACATTTTAGTCCGTTGCCGAGTCAGTGCTTGCTTAATAAGTTGTGCTGTCTCGTCGGCTGCATGTCTATCGTTTGTTTCTCCTTCTATTTCTTGAGGTAGTGTCTTCTTGGATTGATGAGATTGTGAGTGTGTTTGAACAGGCATAAGTCAGGTAACTTTGCTAGAAGTGTCTACGCAAATTTAAGCACGGACAAAGCTGAATGCTCTGATACCAATGATCCGCAAGTGGCCAGGAAGCACGAGGGGGACAACAGTTCTCGACTGAATGAGTTGGCTCTTTTATGGCAGAAGCATACGAAATAGAATAAGAAAAACATGAATACACTACACAGATAAACATAGATACACAAAGATACACACAGACAATATGCAGGAATGCGAATTGATCTTCCCTATTACTGGATATGAGATCATGACTTGTATATTACAATATTATACATGCTTATATAGAGTGCTGAGACGCTTGGGTGCCTGCTCGTTACGTTCAGTTACAAAAGAAGTTAAAGCGGTTTCGGAAGTTCAACCGTTACAATCGACTAAAAGATAGAGAGACAGTCCATCGTAGTGCGTTAGTGGCAAGTCGCAGGTCGACGCTGCATGTCGATGTTACGACACTATTTGAGGATTGAACTTGTCGAACCTGCTAAGTTTGTCGAAGTTGTGTCGAATTTGGAGCTTGTCGAAGTTGATGACTTGTCGCAGTCGAAGTTAGAATTTGATAACAATGCCAAATGCGATGTGGATCATGGGACCTTGAATCTATATTCTATTTGCTTCCATGTCTTGGAACACATCTCCTTAGTTAGTTTGAAATGGTTGGTCAAAGTTGTACTAACTATTTTTGCATCCTGCATTCTAAACCTTTCCAACACATTCTATGTGTACTCACCTTGAGGCAATGCCAATTTGTGATTTTTCCTGTCCCATATTATTTTCATATCAAGGATTTTTTTTTCAGCACCCAAATCCTTCATTGCAAATGAATTAGTTAATTTTCTTTTGAGCACATTTATATCTTGCATGTTAGACCTTGCAACAAGCATGACATCTACATACAAAAACAAGATAATATAGATTCGATTATTTAGCCTCTTCAAATAAACAGAGTGGTTAGAATACATCTACTATAACCTTGTTCTATCATAAGCCTATCAAATTTCAAATACCACTGCCTTGGAGCTTGATTTAGTCCATACAATCTCTTCTTCAATCTGCATATTAAATTCCCCTTCCCTTTGACCTAATACCCCAGTGGGTGTTGCATATAAATCTCTTCTTCTAAATCCTCATGGATAAAAATAAAATACCACTTCCTTGGAGCTTGCTTTAGGTCATACAAGCTCTTCTTCAATTTGCATACTAAATTCTCCTTCCCTCTAACCTCATACCCCTGTGGGTGCTGCATATAAATCTCTTCTTCCAAATCCTCATGGAGAAAAGTAATTTTTACATCTCTAATTGTTCAAGATGCAAATATTCTACTACCATTAGACTTAAAATAGTCGTAATTGAAGTCATTTTAATGACATGAGAAAATATTTCATCAAAATATATATCTTTCTTCTGTACAAAACCCTTTACAACAGGTCTGACCTTGTACCTCTTTTTACCTCCATCTTCTGCTTTCAATCTGTAAACCCATTGATTTTGCAATGCTCTCTTACCTGTGGGAAACTAAACTAAGTCCCAAGTATGGCTTTGTGCCAAGAGTTCCATCTCCTCTTTCATGCCTTGCTCCCACTTCTTTCTACTTTCTACCTACATCACCTCTTCATAACGTTCTGGTTCACCGGAATCAATCAACAATAAATACAACAGTAAAGGAGATTATAGTCCATGTGGTCTACTTAACTTGGTAGATGTTGAGGTACATGTTGTTGTTATTGTAAATTTTGATTTTCTAGCACCTTTGAAATTTCATTTTCTTTGATTTCATCAAGCACTGTGTATTATTTGTTTTCTTTTTCTTGTTTCTTTCCCTGCAACTGATATTTGTACATGATGTTTTCATTGAATACCACATCTCTACTCATAGTGATTTGTGATTTTCGTAATACCATAAGCGATAATCAAC
The DNA here is from genome assembly GCA_027924585.1 of Larix kaempferi. Classification (NCBI taxonomy): domain Eukaryota; kingdom Viridiplantae; phylum Streptophyta; class Pinopsida; order Pinales; family Pinaceae; genus Larix; species Larix kaempferi. Next base: position 24,270,419 of record BSBM01000338.1, read on the forward strand.
ATCATTAAATCTGTATCTAATAAGGATACACGTCTTGGATTTTACCTCATGCTTTGTTGTATTTTCTTTATTGATATGGACAAATGTTTCACAATCGAAAGTCTGTAGAAATGAGTAGTTTACTTTTTTATCTATCCATGCCTCCTTTGGAATGCCACCATCCAAGGAGCTTGAAGGCCCTTTGTTTATTAAGTAAACAACAATATTTACAACATCTTCCCAAAACTGTAAGGAAAACCTTGTATGCAATCTCATACTCCTTACACACTTCATGATTGTCTTGTTCATGCTTTCGGACACACCATTTTCTTGTGGTGTTCCTAGAACTGTCTTCTCTCTAGAAATCCCATGGTATGAACATTAAATATCAACCTTTTCCCTATCTCGTTCTGAATCAAATCTTAAAATTTCTTAAAATTGTGAAAAAAATCATATTTTTGTCGAATACACTGTAAGCCCAACTTTTCCTAGTTGCATCATCAGTAAAAGTAACATAATAACGAGAGCCACCAAGAGATGATACCTGAGAAGGTCCCATAGATATGTATCCACAAGCTCTAACTTTTCACTCTTCTTTTTCTTCCCAACTATGATAAATCTGATTCTCTTTTGTTTTTCATAAACATAGTTCGCAAGGAAATACAAATCAATTTGCTTCAAATTTGGCAGCAACTTCCTTGAGTGGAGAAATCTGCATCCCTTTCTCACTCATGTGCCCAAGCCTATGATCTCACAATGTTGTATTCACACTTGTAGAAGCTAAAGACACAGAAGACTCAACTTTACTAGTATATAAATATAGTGTACCTACCTTATCTCCTTTCATTATTACTAGTGATCCTTTAGTGAATTTCCATGCATTTTTTAAAAATGTGGATATGCAAGCTTCACGTCCCAGTTGTCCTATTGAAATTAGATTTCTTCTCAAAGTAGGAATATGCCTTCTCTCGTTCAGTAACTATTGGTTTCCATTCTTTAGCTTTAATTGTATCTTACCCTTTCCAATAATTTTATACATTTTATCATCACCCAAATAAACATGTGCAAATTCACCTTGAACATAATCTTAAAAATATTTCCTATTGGGTGGCATGAAATGAAGTCCCCAAGTCTAACACCTAAGAATCAGTAATATTATCTAATGAAAGGATCAAAACATCTTGCATCACCTACTACATTTGCTTCTCGATTATTCTCTTCTTGCCCATCTCCTTGTTTCTTTAGATATCTACACTCTTTCTTCAGATGTCATTTCTTCTCGCAGTTCTAGCCCTCCAACATTCCTAGTCTGTATTTCTTGCATCACCTACTACATTTGCTTCTCGATTATTCTCTTCTTGCCCATATCCTTGGTTCTTTAGATATCTACACTCTTTCTTCAAATGTCATTTCTTCTCGCAGTTCTAGCCCTCCAACATTCCTAGTCTGTATTTGGATCTTCTCTCCCTAGACTTCCCATGTTACCTTGGGTTCTTTCCTCTGTCCCTTTTCATTGCCCTATTCTCCATGGTCAAAACATTGCTTGGTGTCTCACATGTGCTTTTCCATCGCATTTCCTCGTCAAGGATAACCTTGACAACATCATCAAATTTTAGAGTATTTGAACTTGATACATTGTTACTTACATCCATGACCAAGCCATTCCAACTTTTTGACAAAGAGAACAAGGTCAGAAGATCCCTAACCTCATCATCAAAGTTCACTCCTACAAAAATTAACTAACTAGTAACCATATTAAATCCATATAGACCCACCTTGTTACATCTACATATTAAATAATCGCTTCATTATAAATACCTTGTTAGAGGGCTAGGGTTTTTTATACAGTTTATCCAATGCCTTCATCAGATCCTCAGTTGTCTTTTTTTTCAAAATGTTGAAAGCCACCGACACTGCGAGGCACAACTATATAGTTCTTAGTGCATTTCTATTAAGAACCTCCCATTCTTCTTTCTTCATAGTCGTCGACTTCTTTAATTTTCTGCCCAATGGTCAGAAAAGATCCAATTGGTATAGATAGTCTTCCATTTGCATCTTCCATGATTGGTAGTTTTGGCCGTTAAATTTATCGACCCTAAACTTTCATTTTTTTGCCATTGCTCCCACTTGAACCATGAACCCTCCTTTTCCTCTGAGTTTATTATCCAAATAGACATTCGACTCTTATACCAATTATTTTGGGGAATTGATCCCTAGTAACCTTTTGGGCTAAATTACTATAGAGCGATGCCCATAAACAATTCACAACAATCCTACCAATAAATGCAATATAAATCAATTTTAAGTTCAACATTAATTTGGAAAACCAAGAAAAATATTTCCTACCTCAGGTCCAACGTTTGTAGAAGATCCTTTTTCTTTACCTTGATCCAAATGTATCTTTAACAATCTGCAATCACAAGCAAGAACAAACATACAAGTAGTCTATTGCAAATATAATAATTTAATCACAAATAAATATGATGAATTTGCAAGATAATAAAGAACAATATATGAACACATCATCGTACAGGAAAGAGAATTCTTTATACAAAATAATAGCAAGATACAAGATAGATTTCACCTGCTCTCGACTGCGGCACTCTTTTGAAACTGGATACTGAGCTCCTTTTTCTTGGGCCACACACATACACACCTCTTCAATACTCCAAAGGCATGCCCAAAGAAAACAATGTGATAGTTTCTTGGCAAGAAAGAAATGGAGAAAGTTGGAAATGTAGATTTCCATATTGGGAGTTTCAATTGTAGACCTGGGAATAGGGTTTATGGTTTAAATATGCAAAAGAGCAGCATAAGGGTGCTTTCTTCTTGTCTCTCCCTCTTCTCATGCTTCCTCTTGCCTCTTTTATACTTTTGGGAAAGTAGTTTTGGAAGTTCCATTAGTTATTTATGAGAAAAAGATGGTTTAATAACCGTGAAACTATTTTTCATGTTTCTCGAAATTTATTTTATTTTTTATCTTCAAAACAACAGGGATGCGGGCTAGACACTAGAGACTCTCGTGGACATGGTCTAGCCATACATAGGTCGCCTTCGTGTATAAAATTTGGAATTTTGAATGTATGACTAAGAAGGGATAATGGGGCTTGAACCATAACAGGATAAGGGAGTTTGCAATGATGTAAATCACCTAATAAAAGGCATGTTGCAGAGATGTGGCAAATCGTGCTATAAAACCAGTTGTTAGAAACATGATTGCACTACAATAAAATAAAATAAATGCAGAAATAAAACACAAAAGCACAAAATACAAGAGAGTTACTAATATACGTGATTAACCTAATATGGGATACATCCATGGAAAAATAACCAGTCCCTTCTTTTATTCCATCCAACAAAATGAAGGGATACAACCCACAACACATCCACTCTAACCCCCTCTTCATTCTCTCACAATCTCTCTCATACACTACACAACCATAATACAATGCCCTCTTTAAAATATGGTTGCATTCTAGGGAAAAAATACACAAACAAAATCTCTACTCGTAAGAACTATAACCTAATGATGAATGGTCCATTTTGACTACAAACTTACAACATTTTACCAAACAACTTTTCCAAAACTTTCTCTTCGGGACCCCCTTGGACTCCCCTGGCAACAATAGTTGGGGGGGTAAGGGTTAGGATCTAAACACGGCTGAAGCAAAACCTATGAATCATGAAGATTTTAATCAATCTCCACAACCAATACAACTTGTGATGGTGAAGCTGCCAATGAAGGTTCTAACGGTTTAGCGAATCCGCAAAAAAATTGTTGATGAAAAATGAAGGTGAAACTATCCAAGAAGAAGTGTGTAAAGATGGAGATGATGGCAGATGACCTCTCTAAATCAAAGGTTGAAAAACTTGAAGTTAAATTTGATGATGAGCACTTATCTCAACAAGATTTCCTTGTAGGATTCACGTAGACCCTAGTGGATTTAAAATAGATCCATTTGACAATATAGAAGTTGATCATGAAGGCAAGTTAGAGAAGCGGCCCGAAAGATCACCAGGCAAAATCTAGGGGTAGAACCCTTATAGATGGTTTTACATTATCAAAATCTAGGGTCCCTAGACTATTAAGCACACTGAAACAAGGGCAAATGCCATAAATTTTGCTGGGCCTAAAACTCTTGCACATTAAACAAGAAAAATCAAAAGAAGGACCAAATGAAGAAGACCAATCTATGATGAGAGTTTGGAGGACCAATCTATGATGAGGGGGATTTTATCAGTGAAGAGGAAATTTTACCGATCAACAGAGAAATGAAGATTGAGATTGTATTCCTTGGTATGAAGGTCATTCAACATTTGAATGATGACAATGAAGTTGGAGTTGATTTTGTAGTTGAAGCTAGTGATAGAAGGTCCAAGTAACCTAAGAAAATATCGAGGATGAAGAAGGAAATTCTGAAGAAGAAGAACAAGGTGAAGTTGAAGAAGAAGAGAATATTTGAAGAATTTAAAGTTTGGAGTCCAAGGAAGAAAACGAGGAATAATAGTTATCAAGAACAAAAACATGTAGAGAGAATCACACCAAAAGTGTTTTAGATGCGTAAGTGTTTGTAAGTCTAGTTAAGACTTAGACTAGCAGGCCATAATTTTTTCAATTCATAGTTATTATTGCAAAATTGGTAGCTGTCATAATTAAGGGGGGGCGTTAATTGAGTGTCAATAACGGTTAGTTCTTTATAAGTTTCAAGATTGACACAGTCAAAATCGATACATTGCATCTAGATAGTTTGGTTGGAGCTAGATCTTTCTAGATAAGTATCCATATATGTATTTAGATCAGTTTATGAAGTAGCGCAAAATATGTAGAGTGTTGTGGTATGTAATTCCTACCCACCCCATCCTTTGATTTTAGCATGGTAATGGTATATTCCTTCTAGTTGAGGTGATTCACTTTTTACAAAAGATTGGTAGGTCTACTTTGAATTTGTTAGGGAATCCCACAACAATTACCCTCTAGCACTAGGGATGGCTAAATGCACATGTATTGGAATCACTTTTATACTAAGAGGAGGTGAATCAATATTAACGCAGTTATCAGTAGTTTTTAACTTCTTTAACAGGTTAGCCTTTACTTGATCTTTATCTTCAGTTATGCATTAGTAAATAAACATCCACACATATATGCACCAACATAAACAACACATAACACAGGAATTTTACGTGGAAACCCAAATGGGAGAAAACCAAAGAATGCTACTTTATAATGAGAAATAATACATTCGAGGAAGCCCCAAATTCCTGTGTTTACCAGCATGGACTGGAAGGAGGCACCAACCCCTTGTTTTATAGGCTTCAACTTGAAGGAAGCTACAATTCCCGGTGTTTCTCTAGCACCAACTGGAAGCAGGTACTAACCCCCTGTCTCCTTGTTGTTTTACAGGTACCAACCCAAAGGAATCTCCAACTCCCTGTCTCTTTTCCCTGTCTGACATCCTTGATGTCTAATGTAGGATTATGTCAAACTTCAACCTCGTGCACCCTTCTGATCTTTTGATAATCGGTATGTTGTGCGCCTCGTTCGTATGCAGTCGATACTCTATCAATGTGCATACATCACTTGACTTCTCACTCCTCTCAAATCATACTTCTGTTGATGACTTACTTAATGTTTTGCGTGCTCGCTGATACTGTAGTCTGCGTCACTGATTATCTCATCGTTCTGGTAATTGTGCAACTGCAATGACCAACTGATATTGTGCTTTCAATTGATAGTTTGTTGGTCAGAAATAAAGCACTTGTAACAGATGGAATTGCACACTTACTGATGGGTCCATTTTGTTTAAGTGCTACAGTCTCTTATACAATCTGTGACGTCTTGTGCGTCAAATGATTTGACCGTTCCGTTTAACGCACTCGTCTCAAATCATCTGCATCACGATGCACACATTGGATCTTGTTGCTATTATGCCATCACTCATCAGATGATCTTCTCAACTTCGCACACTTTCACTTATGTTCAATATGCATTAGCAAGACATCTGCACATTATCTGATAAACTTCGGTTCTTTCTCTGCGGTTCTGTCTTTATAACATCTGTGACTAACGTCGTGCTGAATATAATGTTGTCATTCGAAACATCAAGCACTTGCGCATATTTCAGTATTTCTTCCTTTTAGTACTTGCACATCCGTCACAAATCTACAACATCTTTCTGTGCACCATCAAAACTTTGTTGAGCTGCATGTGCGCATTCGGCTTCTCACTAGATCATATTGTTTTGTCCTCGATCCCTTTGATGCCTCGAATATCAAACTTCAACAAACACTCAAAGCTCTTATGCTCTCGTCGTCAAGCTTACTCCAATTCTCCAACTTGCATCTCTATTTATACATGTCCTGCACAGATTGTATGTTCACAAGTTGGTCGTGGCATCTCTTCTTCCATACTTCACAGATTGTGCATATTCCACGTGTCATCTTCTACGTTTTTGATGTGTCATATGTTAGGTGTCAAGCGTCTTCATGGTCCACAACATAGTGGGACTTTACACCTTGTTGGTATACATATGCGCCCTCGATGTACCATTTCCTTTGAGGTATGTGCGCATTCATATTCTTCATCTTGATGAGTCTATAACCTTTGTTGTACCATCCCTTGTGGGTATTGCGCCCTTGCAATATTAATTCTTTGCGAATTATGTGCATACTCCAACTTTTACTTGGTGGGATTATGACCCTTGGCTTGTCATCACTTGTGAAGATTGCACACATGTTGTATTATCAGCTGTGGAATTTGCTCGTAGACTTGATTCAATTGTTGTACCTTTCTAGGAACTTGTGCGCGTTACACTAACTGAAAGCATCTTTTCATTGGCTGGGCTTGCGTGCTTTCAGGACTGTCCAACCATTTGTTGGTCCTTACTACATGTGCACTTCCGACCATTAACCAAGCAATGCTTATACTTACTTGTGCACTTGCACCATTTTTTCAACGAACTCCTTGGTTGCTTGTGCACATGTACAACTGTCTAACCAACACCTTGGCTGCTTGTGCACCTATACCACTGTCCAACCAACTCCCTTGCTTGCTACAATGAGAGAGTATGACTTAGTGGATTTGATATTTGCGCAAGGACCACATGGAGAAGGATACATTACTTGTCTTCTTCTTTGAACTGGATCTGCATGGTATATCTTCCTTATGTATTTCTTCAAACTCATCATGCATGATATATCCTTGGACACACTTCTTCAGATTGATTGCACTTCTGGATATACTTCATTAAACTATCATCCATGTCTTTCACCTTCACTATCTTGTGCATATGCTTCTGGAATTCATGTTCTTCTTTATCTTGCGCATATACTTCTTCAAAGTGGCTTCCATATACCTCTTCGCACTGTTGTAGGAATGTTGCATCGACTTTGACATCAGTTGATATCAATGACTCATATCGAGTCAGTTGACATCCTCTTTGACATTAGTTGACATCAATGACAACCAAAGTTGAACAACACGAACTTGGGCTAACAGAGGATTTAATACATAATTGGAAAACTTTTCACTTTGAGTTAAGAAAATCCCATATTAAGCTCAAGGATGAACTAGATTAACTGGTTTGCGATGGGAACAATGTTAGTGGATTTTACACAACTAAATTGGGCTACTATGCTATACAAGGTATATACAAGTAGGAGTTCAAGTGGTTGTGGCCCAAAATATAGAAGAAGAAGGCTCGCTTGAAGACAACCTTGTTTATGTTGTCAATTGGGCTACTATGCTTTACAAGGAAAAGACAACTAGGATTTGAAGTGGTGGTGACCCAAAATATGGAAGATGGCTCCCTTGAAGACAAAATTGTTTACATTGTTAGCATTAAACAACATGGTACTCACATGGGAAATGTTGTATAAGAGTGGTAAGGTGGGGTCTAGCATGTGTTTACGTTGTTGAAAGGCAATTGAAACAACTACAAGCTTTTTTTAGAATTTCCATATGCATGATGAACATGGATGGACATCGAGCATTGGCTAGGAATAAAAAATCTTCGGAGTGAGGTAGGCTTAGAGGATTGTTTAAAGTTTTTGTATGATAGGGCCGAGTTTAAATTTTTTTTGTGCTATACCCTTTCTAGTCCTTTAGGGCATCTAGATTCCAAGAAATTCCATTGTCTTTTTAGGACAAAGCAATAATTCCCACTTTCCAAATCCTTGCACATGTATGCGCCATGTTTCAACAATGTAACTCTCTTTAGAAACTTATGACAGGTATATAAGTGGGTGAAGTTCTTGGAGGTATTTCGATGGAGCTAGCTAGGTCCATATTCTATATGTAACCTTGGAGGTGTTCTTTATTTCTCACACTCACATTATTATAAGTTCAAATCTAATTTGGGTAAGGGTACCAACAACTTTAGATAATTCGTGGCGCTCAAATATTTGTTGAAGATCTAGCCCTTGTATAAAGTTCAACTACAATTGCAGGTTTTCCAAGATTCATTGTTGGTAATCTCTTGGATGAACAATCAGCTTTCGATTCAGAACAATATTCTACTTCCCTTGGCTCAACACTGAAAAGGATATTTCCAATCGTTTTCTTTTGATCACTTATTCTCATGTGTACATAGAATTGAATATTTCAATAGATGTTTTGTCAAAGGCATGGCTACAAGTTTGAGTTGGGAAATTACTTCCTCGGATGCTTTCTCAAAGGCATGGGTACAAGTTTGAGTTGAGAAATTACTTCTTGAGGAAGTACTTAATGGTCAAATCTCTTAATCTAGAAAAGAAACCTAGGATTCCATCTAATTCGTGGTTGATGTAATTTTGCTATCTTATTGAATGTGTAACATGTCAATATTAGGACATTTACACTCTTCAATATTATTAGAAAGCAGTGAATTTTATCTTCTATATCAATGGGACTTTGTCCTTGTCATTTTTTTATGACAATGAAAGAGATAGATCTTAATAGATTTGTAGGACTTATGTCACGATGCTGTATAGTGTACCTTAAACATTACAAAGTGCTTTTTATTCTTCTTTAAAATAAAAATGAATTATATATATAAATATAATAACAAAACTTATTGTACTTTTGTTTTATATATATATATATATTGGACATTTACACTCTACAATATTATTAGAAATCAGTGGATCTTATCTTCTATATCAATGGGACTTTGTCCTTGTCATTTTTTTTATGACAATGAAAGAGATACATCTTAATGGATTTGTAGGACTTATGTCACCATGCTGTATAGTGTACCTTAAACATTACAAAGTGCTTTTTATTCTTCTTTAAAATAAAAATGAATTATATATATATATATATATAAAATAACAAAACTTATTGTACTTTTGTTATATATATACACACACACACACACACACACACTTTCCTTATCTTACATTTATCATGATCTTCTTAACGTTTATCCATTTACAAGTTATGAAAGATGGCATCATTTTTTTTCACCGAAAAAAATGTAACTTGTTATTTAAGGAATTAAAGTTACATCAGAATAAAAACATGTTACTTGTTATCTAAGAAATCGAAGTTACATCAAAATATCCCCGAAAATGAAAGTTCCCATCAATCCGATAGTGCACAAAGCTTTCTGCAATCCCACATATAGCAAAAACTATAGAACAAAACCACAAATAAAAACAGCATATCCCCGAGTCTTACCCTGACACAAAATGCAAAACTAAATACAACTCTTCCTTCAACCTAAAGACTTAGGGTTTGGAAAACAAGATAAGTTTCGGAATCAACCAGTCTATCCTCATATAATTCCTCAAAATACAGCAACTTAGCCAGTCAGTTTTAGCTTGGCCACCTTTTTTCTACGATGATCCAGCATATGAATTTCCACAATAGTCTTCGAATTCCTTAGAATCTTAATCTCCATAATACCTCTTTTCTTTGCAAACCAAAACAGACCCCAAAGTGCTATCAATTCTGCCAGAAAGTTAGTGCCTTTACCTGCTTTCATCCATAATCTTATACAATGATGAAAGATCGCATCATTACATAAAGCTTTTAAGTAAATTAAAAGTAACTAATGGATATGCATATTATTAAGGTACAAGTTAATTTTTTTTAGGATGTTTGGAAAAATTATAATTATGAATTTTGTGAAAAAATATAATTATAAGTTTTATGAAATGTTATTGTTTGATTATAATTTTTAGGAAATTTAATGTTAAAATATATTTTTTAATTTTTATATAAATTATTATTTTTTAAAAATTAATGATATTTTATATGTATCATGTGAAGCATGCAGAAAATATTGGAAAGGTATCAAAATGCAAATATGACAGCTAAAGATCAAGATAATGAGGTATGTCCTTTTAAATGTGACAAGGTCAATGCTATATATATATAATATTTTTTTAACAGGAATTTTTTAAAATTTTATTTTATAAAGTTTAAATTTGTTATTATTTTATATTTTTAATATCTTAAAATTTTATACAGTAAAATTATTTAAAAAATAAAATATAAGTATTTGAAATTAATTTTAAATATTTTTATTTTAATTTTTAAATAATTTTATAAATATTAAGCCATGATGTTTAAATGTTTTGATTAACCAAGTGTAATTAATGATATTTAAAAATAAAAATAGAAATAAAAGAAATATTTCATCTTTTCCTTTAACATGATGTTTTTATAAATTTATGGAAAATGTAAATTATGTTCACAATAATTATATTAATATTATATGTAAAATTTTCAAAATAAACTAATAATTCTATATAATTTAGTTTTTATTATTTTTGAAAAATTGTAATTTTAATTATTTTTAAAAAATATTAAATTAAATTTAGAGTTAAATAATACACCCTTTATATTTGTGACAAAATTCTCTCATTTAAAATAATCTGAAAACAGAAAAACATTTTTGAGAGTCATGATTATCTCAATATTTTTATTAATATTTTGGTTGTGTGAATTTTAAGATATCAAAGTATCTCTTGAATGCATCCACAATTGAGAAAAGTTATTTAAATGTGTTAAAAAAAATGAAAAATATAATTTGAAAACAAATTTAAGAAATTGTATATAAGTGAAAAGAAGATTTAATGATAAATCCACTTGCAACATTGAAGATTAATGATAGATCCACTTGCAACACTAAATATCTTTAGAAAATGGGATAGCTATGATGAAAGCTAAACCATTGACAAAGTTTTACATTTTTTAATTCAGGGTTTATAATATTTTGATAAGGGGGCTTAAACCCGACTTTTAGAGGTCGTTAATCAAGACCTTTTTTTAAGATTATTTTTTTCTTACTCACTTACTAAAAACATACTAACATAGATTCCTAAAACCCCTGGCTAGGAATTTATTTAAGGATCTAATTTCGGCGGATGTGCCTTTAGCTACGGAGGAGTCTAATGGCTTTGAACTTGTTCTTGTCAAGGATGTTGAGGCCTCGATAAAGGATCTGGTTCCTAATCCTCCGTCGTCTCCTTTGGACCCTGTTGCTCTTTCTGTAGAGTCTCTCCCTAATTCATTCACAAATTCTCTTCGGGCCTTGTCTGGTAGCCATAAGTCTCCTTCAGAAGTTTTTGCTCAAAACCCTAGGTCACCTGATAAAGATGTTTTCCCTTCTATTCGTTGTATGAATGTGACTATCTGAAAAAGAAAAAAGTAAAGGAGAAAGAGGTTGGAGAAGTCTTTATTTCTTTGTCCATACGTTTGGATAGTGCTATCACCAGGGTATTTTTTAAGGATTCTAATATTATACTTAAGTGTAGTATTCTAGGTGATTATTTTGGATTGGAAAATATATATATATAGATAGGTAGGCGAATATTAAATATGAAACATACAATTTACTACTGAAACTTGTAAATTTTGGCTAATATTATGATAAAAAAATATATTTTATGTAAATATAGGCGATATTAGAGACTAAAAATGGTCAAATAACAATTTTTTTTTGAAAAAAAACCTAAACAATAGCCAATTGGCAAAATTTCGCCCCTAAAAATTACCCTGGTTGTCACCGAGCCTTCTCTGGTCCATCTCTCCTCCCTTGGGACTCTTAGAGCAGTTGTCTCCCCTGGTTTTGTGTCTTAATGTCTTTTATCTCTTTCAATATCTGTGGTATTGGAGGGATCTCAAAGACTAGGATCCTCTAAAATTTTCTTAAAAGCTATAGTCTTGATTGTATTGTAATCCAAGAAACAATGTGTTCTGCGGTACAAGCAATAGCGATTTTCTCTAAACATTTTTCGGGGTGGTATTTCAGTGCAATTGACTCTTGTGGCCTTTCTGGTGGTCTTTTGTCCAACTAGAACCCGGCTACTACTACTTTCAAGTCTTCTAAGACGATGGGTGGTTTGTTGTTGGAAGGCCGGTTTTTATCAAGTAATCTTAATCTAGCTCTTCTTAATATGTATGGTCCCTATAATAATAGGAAGAGCTACTCGGCGGGGCTTGAAGATTCGGGTCTTTTGAATTCTCCAAACCTTATTGTTGCAGGTGATCTGAACTTCACCCTCTCGACAGATGAGATTTGGGGCTCGTCGGGTTTTGACGATGACTTGGCAGACTTTCTTAAGAATCTTTTTTCTGTATGTTAATTCGTTTGATGTGCGACCAAGGAAATTGGTTGCAACAACGTGCTGGAAGGCATTGCATTAGCAATCGACTGGACCACTTTCTTATGGTGGAATCGGTGGCTTCAAAGTTCAGTAGATACAGAACCTGGGTTGAGTATTCTAATATCTATGATCATCAAGCGATCTTCTTGCAAATTGAGGACTTGACTTTTAAGGCAAAAAGACCCTTCAGATTCAACAGTTCTTGGTTATCTAACAAAGATTTCTGTGGAGTGGTCAGAAGTTGCTGGTCTTCTACTGAGGTCCCTGTGAGTCTCAATCCGATGGATGCACTGAGTTTTAAGTTGAAGGTGTTAAAATCTACTACTAAAATTTGGGAGAAGTCTAAATTTGCTCGGATAAAAAATGATCAGATTGCTATAAAAGGACAAATGAAGCAACTTCATATTCTGAATTTGAATGGTATCTTTTCAGATGAAGACATAAGTACTTTGCATATTCTTCAGGCCAGGCTGGATGATATTCTGAAACTTGAAGAGAGCACATGGAGGTTAAAATGCCGTGCTCTGTGGATGAAGGTGGGGGATGACAATACTAGTTTTTTTCATATATTTGCTTTTTACAGGAAGAATTTGAATGCTATTTGGTCGATAAATGATGCTCAAGGCATTGAGGAATTCGATCAGAAGAAGATTGAGCAGTTGGCTTTTAATCACTTCAAAGGCAACTTTGAAGATCCGGGCACCTCGTGTATTGAAGCACAACTCAATGTGTTAAAACATTATCCATCTTTCTTTACTGAAGAAGGGGAAGTTATTGGCAATCCTGTTTCATTGGAGGAGGTTGAAAAAGTCTTAAAGCTTTTTAAAAAAGAAAAGACCCTCGGGCCGACGGTTGGACAGTTGATATTTTTATTGCTTTCTGGGATATTATGGGCCCTGATTTGCTGGAGATGGTTGAATAATCCAGACTTGAAGGCTGGATTGCTGGAGGGATAAATTGAAATTTTTTAACTTTAATACCCAAGAGCAATAAACCTCTTACTTTTAACGACTTTTGGCCGATTGCTCTGTGTAACCTGGTCTACAAGTTAATTTCTAGAATAATTGCTAATAGAATTAAGCCTAAGCTCTCTGAATGGATGTCAAAGGAGAAGTTTGGCGTTCTTGCCAATACACAAATCCTTGGTGCGGTTGGAATCACCCAGGAAGTTCTTAATACTGTTAAATTGAGGAAGCAAAAAGCTTTGAAGCTTAAAATAGATCTTGTTAAAGCTTATGATAAGGTGAGGGACTTTCTTCGTCTGATGCTTCTTCAAATTGGCCTCTCACGGGTTTCCATTAACTGGATTATGGCATATGTCAAGGCAACTAATTATTCGGTATTGATTAATGGCAATCCAACTCCTTTTCTCAAATTGGCCTCTCACCGCTATTGGTTTTGCTGGTAGGTCTTAGTAGGATGATCATTGGGGCTAGATTTGAAGGGAAAGTTAAAGGGATTCACTTCTCTAAGTCTTTTTCCATTACTCATCTACTCTTTTTGGATGACGTAATGCTTTTTGGTACTGATTCCATTGAGGAGTGGAAGACCTACTCTTCTATTATATTGTTATTTTGCAAAGCGACTGGTATGGAGGTTAGTCAAAGCAAGTCGGTCTTTATCCACAATTTGGTTGAGATTTCAGTGCTGCAACAGGTTCATATTTTTCTTCCTTACAATGCTTCATACCCGAATGATGGAGTAAACTGTAAAGTACTTGGGGTTTTTTATTAAACCTAACAACTATGGCATTCAAGATTGGAAGTGGTTGATCAGAAGATTTGAGAAACGAATTAATCTTTGGTGTCATAAGTATCTGTCTTTGGGAGGCCGGCTGGTTCTTTTAAATTCTGTCCTTAGTAGCTTGATGGTGTATTGGGCATTAATGGCTCAATTACCTCGTTCTATCCTCCATAAATTGAAGAGTTTAATGTTTTCGTTCCTTTGGTCTTGCAAGAAAGAGTGTGATCATTATCATTTGGCTAACTGGGAAGTTTTATCTTTGCCGAAAAAATATGGAGGCTGGAATATAAAAAATATCTACTGGTTTAATATGGCTCTTACATTGAAAAGATTTTGGCGTGGAATCTTTGGCTATAGTTTATGGTCTGATCTGTTGCAGGTGAAATATATAAAGAAAGATTGGTATAGCTAGATTAGAAATCCATCGACTAATTCATGCTTTGTGTCCTTTTTTTGGAATGGTTTCATGAATTTATTCCCCTAGCTCAGCTCATTTCTTTCATGGCAAGTCGTTGATGGTAAATTTGTGATTATCGGCACTGAGCCTATCCTGGGTATTGAGTCGGAGTGTTTTCTATCTTTGGAGCTTGGAAAGCATTTCAAGGATTATGGATTGATCTTTTTGAACCAATTCAGGCGCAAGAGTGGATTAGTGTCGGATATCTCCTATTGCTATACTGCTTCTGACCTTGGGCTTTCTGGTAGGTGGGAAATTGAATGGAACGGTTATCTGAAGGAATTAAATAGTGCAGGCATTAGACTTTCTTCTGAAAAAGACTGTCTGTCGTGGTCAAGAAACTCTTCTACTGGTCAGGTTTCGGCCAGCAGTGCATATCAGGTTATTGTTGAAAATCGTGTTAAGGTTGATAAGAAATGGTGGTTTGTTGCCCTTTGGAAATGGAAGCTCCCGCTGAAAGTTAGGTGTTTCTTGTGGCTAGATTTTAATGATAAAATTTGAATCTGGGAAAATCTGTTGAGACGCAGCAGGCAGGGTCCTAATATTTGCAAGATGTGCAGAAAAGACGCTGAAGCTGTGGCTCATCTGTTTTTTCTTTGTATCTTTTCCACTGAGGCATGAAAGAACGTTTGTCATAGGTTGAAGATGGCATATGAATGGCCTACATTGGACTTCGATAATGCCTATAATTTATGGTCTTAGAAATACAGGCAGTTGAAAAATGTTCTTGGACTTGTGGCATGGTCCATCTGGCATTCCTCTAATTTGGATCTCTTTCAAGATGTCCATCCCTCGGTGGATGTGGCTGTGTTTTTTTCTGGAGTTATTTCTCTCATTACAATATTGTCACCCCAATCTGTAAGAACCCTAGTAGA
Organism: Larix kaempferi; assembly: GCA_027924585.1. Taxonomy (NCBI): domain Eukaryota; kingdom Viridiplantae; phylum Streptophyta; class Pinopsida; order Pinales; family Pinaceae; genus Larix; species Larix kaempferi. Next base: position 24,286,064 of record BSBM01000338.1, read on the forward strand.
TGTATTAAGCAGATCCTTGATTATAACTCTGCTATTAAGGATTTTAGGTTTCCGTGGTTTGCAGTGTTTGAAAAGGTATTCGGATGATCCACGGTTGTCATTTTTGTTGTCGACGTTTCGAATCCCAAGCTGGATTCATCATCAGGACAGAATATGTTGTAAAAAGTTGCTCACCTGCGTATAAATAGTTAGGGATGCCTTCTCATCTTTTCGTCTTCGTCTTCTTCATCTTTTCATCTTCATCTTCTTCATCTTTTCATCTTCAATAATGATGTTTCAGCTTCAGCACCAAAGTACTAAAAATTCATTCAAATTTTTTTATCCATTCATAAATGTAAGCCATTCACGCTTGAGACCCTAATTCTAGAAAAATCATCTTTAATTAATTAATAATAATCATTAAATTAATGATTATTAAAAGACCTTTACTAATGAACTATAATAATAAAGGTCTAAAATAATAATAAAGGTCTTTTAATAATCATTAATTTAATGATTATTATTAATTAATTAAAGATGATTTTTGTAGAATTAGGGTCTCAAGCGTGAATGGCTTACATTTATGAATGGATAAAAATTTTTGAATGAATTTTTAGTACTTTGGTGCTGAAGCTGAAACATCATTATTGAAGATGAAAAGATGAAGAAGATGAAGATGAAAAGATGAAGACGAAGACGAAAAGATGAGAAGACATCCCTAACTATTTATACGCAGGTGAGCAACTTTTTACAACATATTCTGTCCTGATGATGAATCCAGCTTGGGATTCGAAATGTCGACAACAAAAATGACAACCGTGGATCATCCGAATACCTTTTCAAACATATAACTCTGCTTTTGGATTTTTTGATGGGGTTGCGACTGATTCTGGTTGTGGTGCTGGCTTTATCATCTACCGTGGCATGGACCTTATTTACAAATTCAAACTTATGTCTGGCCATGGGACAAATTCTAAAGCAGAGTTACTTGGTTTGTAGGGGCTTTTAAAAGATGCAATTTGTTGTGGCTTAGGTTCTTTCAGAATTTTTGGCCACTCCTCGGTCATTGTTAATTGGGCAAAAGGAAAGCATCGACTGAAAAACTCTCAGCTCAATTACTGGTGTGACAGAACCTCCTTTTTAATGTCTTGGTTCAGTGAGCTTTCCATTGATCATACTTTCAGGGAAAGCAACGACATGGCTAATGCCTTATCCAAAGAGGATCTTGATGGATCTATTGGCATTCTTCATTGGGAAGAATGGGTTGAAAAGGAACTTACTCTCCCTGGGTCTATGCCTTTTTTCTCTGATGTTATTTAGATCTCTGTTGGTATGTTGACCGGTTATGATTTTGAGTTGTTGGTCCAGTTATGTTTGAACTTTGAGGTTTTGGTTGTATGTACTGCTCGATCAACTTGAACAGTAGATCCTATTTTTGTTAGGATTGAACTTTCACTATCTTTGTACTTTTTGATTTCTATTGAAATAATAGAAGTACGTTTTTTTTTTTCCTTGAAAAAAAAACATAGATTCCTCGATTCACTCATATTACACTTAAATAATTGGGTCATAAAAAATTAAAAATTGTCTTACTATAAAAAAAAGTTAGATTATAATCAAATATAGAGGGAAAAGTTATTTCATACAAAATTTACTGATATTTTGAGTGAATGATGGTTGTAAAGTCTTTGTGGGATGATGGAGGAGCAAGTTAGGGTTAGGGTTCATTTTCTTGGGCTAGAGATGTGGTTGAAGCTTTGTTCTAGTGGTTGACTGTTACTTCCCAAGGAATGTGTGCTTGCATTGTTTTTTTGTGGATGTGGAGGATTCTATCGGAATGTCCCATTTTTAGGGTTTAACCCTATAAGGTGTCTTATTTGATCCATTTAGTCACATTGGTTTTTCTGGGTTGACTTGTATCACTTGGTCCTTGGTGGTTTCCCTTCAGTGTTTGGGTGGTAGACCAGTGGGTTTTAGGGTGGTTTTTCTCGCTTATAGTGGTTTGAAGGGGTTTGGGACGGCACTGGAGGTGGTTCGAAGTCAAAGTTGGGTGGAAGAGTATGATGTGGTGGCTGCTTCGGGTCTTGCTGTCATGGATTATTATGGCATGGAAGATGTGCTGGATGATCTCATGGATCCGCATGATGAGGAAATTTGGGCTAAAGAAGGAATATTCTAGATGGACAAGGAGCTTATGTAGATCATGAGATAGCATAGAGTTGATCTCCTTTGGAAGCTGGAAACCTTTAATAGTCAATGGGAATTTTAACTAAGGTGGCTAGGGTTCAAATTTCCCTTGACGAAGAGGCTCTTGGGGGAGTTATGTGGGGGAATTTTTTGGGGCGAATGCAAAGGAGCTTTAGTGGTGGAGTCAACCCTTTACACTCTTAGGGAGGTTGCTCTGTTTATCCCCTAAATGTTCTTTCGTAGGAGCAGCGGTGGGGGAGGGGGGGGTTTGAGTGTAGCCGTACCTTCAAAACAAAACAAGGATTTTAAGGCAAGAAGGGGGCGTAAAAATATCAAAAGTAGAAGCAGGTATCATTCCGCTCCTTCTCTTGTCATCAAATAGGATGGTTAAAATCAAAATGTGAGTGGCTAGGGAAAAAGTATCCAGAAACAAAATTCCAACTCCAGGTTGTGGCGAAGACTCCTATCTCGACTTCCTCTCAGCAGGGAACTTCGCGAAGTAAAGATTGTTCTCCTGTGGTGGCCGGTTCGGGGGGCGAGGATCCTTTGGATCCTCTTCCACTGGAAATATTTTTGTTTCTAGTTAAGATGAAAGTCCTTGCTCATGCACTCTACAGTCTCCTTTGAGAAAATGAAATTGATTTTTTAAAGAAGTTTGATTGCTCTATTGAGTCTGTGGATGGGGTGGAAGGGGGGTAGTTCCTGTTATCACATATATAGTAGCCGGGCTACCATACATTATTTTTTTTATTCCGGTGCACTATTCAGCCAGTTCCCTTACATTGAGATGCTGAGATGAGCATTTATATTGGATCACTATCAGATTTTGGACAGCAGTTGTATTCCCCATTGCCATGACTGAGCCTTAGGACACTAAGAGAGAGGACTGATGTAGCCACTATACCATTGGTACAGAGCAGTGAATAGTGCCCAAAGTTACAGTAGCAGTCTCAGAGGATAGATGATGGTTTAGATGATGAGCATTTAGGTATATGACTCAGCAGGTATATCATGGTGTTGAGGTTATATTACTTTTATATTTATTCTTATAGCATGTCTTAGCACTTAGTATCATGATCTGGCGATCATATAGATATGTGGACCTGGTTGAGCTTATTATGTATATTATATTGTCCCTACTCAGACTTAGAAGTTCACTATTCATACTCATTGGTTTTACCCTCCTCAGGGAGAATAGAGGTGATCATTCCACCATACCTTGGCTTGCTAGTGTTGGCTCCATTATTCATTGTCTCCATCCATCCGTTACCTACCTTTTAGTTCATCACCCTGAATTACTACTTGACTAGTGCCATGGAGGACTTTTCCCCACTGTAGCCTCTGTATTGGATGAGCTTCCCTGTTTATTGTGTCTCGGCCCTAAGATGGTGACAAAACTTACTTATGGTGAGTTGGAGTTCCTTGTGAATCCCCCCTAGTCACTAAAGTTGTGTTGGCTAAACCTGAAACTTTTAGTGCTGCCACGAATACAAAGTCTGGAAAATGAAATGCTATATCTTGTAGGAAAAGCCCGTTCATGCAATGTGTTTTTCAACACACATGAATGAAAGGCATGCCAAATGAAAATGGCCATGAAAATAAAATGTTATATCTTTTGGAAATGTAAAATACCTAGGTAAACAAGTGCCTTAAAAACACACCTGCATTAGAAAGCCTCAAATAAATGTAAATCTATGCAATGTGTTTATAGACACACATAGATCAAAGGCTATGGAAACTTCAGGCCCAAAAAGCAATGGAACTTAAATGCTTTATCTAAATTATTGCTGCCCTCATTTGTATTATGGATTGTGCGCATATGTTAAAGGTGAATAAACCTTCTTTGAACAACTCATCCATTTGTGAGACACCGCCATTCCCTGTGTTGTTGCTCATTCAGTATATACTATGGTGTGTGTTCCCTTTCCGTGCTCCAAAGTGTTACAATGTTAAGTCAGTCAAGTCATCCCTTAGCCTAGCAAGTTATTTTAGCCTTCACCCTTCACTAGCAAATTGATCACAGCTATGAAGTGAGTATGGTCTTGAAAGTCTGGTCTGAGTAATAATAATAATTAATGACATTATATCTTTTTGGATTTAGATCGCCAGTAATGATTACTTTGTGTTATAATTGTTATGTGAATAAGTTGTAGACCATGGATTAACCTTTGACACTTTGCAGCATCTTCTGATGATGGTCTGAGTTATATTTGGTTATGTTGACTTGGTCAAACCTAGTTTGACCAAGGTCAACCACACGACATGAGATGGTTGGACCTTGTGATGATATGGATAGATGATATATGGTTTATGTACATGTACATGATGATTCTGTGCATCAGATACAGGTTTATGATGATGATTCATGGTTTTTAGCATTTATTGATCATTTACAGATTATTATTATTTGACTTGTTCCGGTATATTGGATATATTATATGACCATGGAAAGATTCATATGGTGTATGAGTACACATCTTGGATAGATTTGGACCTTTTGAGTCCAATGAGATAGTCTGTTTTCAGATACGGGTAGTTACAGTGATGATTGAGCCTCAGTAGGCTACCCTAGTGCAGTTTTGGTCTGTCGGAGACCCTGTCAGAGCAGAGAGGATTTTTATTTGGTTGACCTAGGGCGCTGTGCTTGGAGGGGGTGGTGTAGCCACTTGTTTTTACCATATTACCCCCCTCTCGGATACACTGGTGCCCTCACCTTGACAGCACAGGCACTCCAGGAGGCAGTTTGGGGCAGTTTCACACTTCCCGAGGCATTTCAGGATTGGTAGAAATGGCTATTGAGGAATTCGATTTGGGCTACTGAGGCAATTTCTTGGCATGGGATGATCAGTGATGATGGATTGATGTCTTCCACACCTCCTCCAGCAGTTTCAGCTTCATCGGGGCCTGCATCCATCACTTAAGGCACTTTCTGATGATTTCCGAGGCCTCTTAAGGCCCACGATTTGTCCACAGAGGCACGATTTGGTATATTGATGACTATTTTATTATTATTGTGCTATGGGGATTGACCAAGGGTGGCTAAAATTACCCCCTGGACCCACCATAAGCTTCTTATTATATTTTGTCATCATGATATGGTGGGATTCCCCTCTCCTAGGGCGATTTTGTCCACTTATATTATATTTTAGTATTGATCCATGTATTTTACCATTGAGCTCATCTCAACCATTGATTAGACATTTGTATCTTTTAATCTTAGCCACTCATTCAAAAAGTTGTTAGGATTTTTGTGCCTCTCCTATCTATTTAAAGGAGGGAACCTGTCATTGTAAAGGGGACTGGTGGCTCTGGATTATTGGAATAGAACATTATTATTGCATCTATCTCCAGTGTTGCGGTGAATGTTTTTGGTGTTCGTTCGTTGGTTCTTCCTTTGCACTGAGTTATTGGAGATCTTGTTTTGCCATATCTTTTGTACCACGTTTTTGCATCTATAGGTGGAGGCCGATTTGCTTTGAGGAGGAAGTATTGGTAGGGGAAGACTCTCCCTACTTCTTCTTTGGATCTCTTCGTTGGTAACAGGGAGTATTACTTTCCCAGGACCTTCTATTTCATGTTATCATTGCATTTTACTTGTATTTCCTCCATACTTTACCTCTCTGATTGAAATCGATTTCCTTGGATTGACAGGTAGAGGAGGGTGCACTTGTGGGCTAGGGCATCAATTTGGCAAGCAAAATCAACAATCTCTCATTTGATCTCTGCGGGAATCTTCCTCAACATCAAGGCATCTCTCTTCATCACTCAGGTATGATCCCAAGGTAATTTCTATCTCCATGATCTATCCACTTGTCTAAAATATTTTCAAACCCTAATTAATCAAAATCCCCATTGTTACATTTTCTTAGATCTACTGAGATCTAGTGGGTTGTTGGGTATAATATTTAAAACCCACCTCTATAGTATCCACCGCATCCCGAATCTATAGTTTGGTGAGGATTGGCCACCATTTGATCCCTTCCCCAAGCCAACTTAGCTCCTCCAAGCAAGGGCGCACTTCTTGGTGAGGTGAGTTGACCTAGATCTAGTTGATGGGTAGTTGAGATTTCGATTGATTCATGATCTACATGCCCTAAAACCTAACCCTAGACTTTCACTTTGGCAATTTCCACCTTGTGGGCCCTATTCCACATTTTAAGGGATTTAATCCCCATTTTGGACCACTTGGAATCTTTAAACTCAGATCTAGTAAGATCTAGTCATCAGATTGCCTTGAAATTGTAGATCCACACTCTCACTTGATCAACATACTTGGATCTAAAATTTGGATGTCATTGGACTTGTCTTGATCTATTTATCCCTACTTTTACTCTCCTTGGGCAAAGTGGCACTCCCTTGGAGATTGGAGTTGGTCCACTTCCAGGTCGTGGGTACATGAGATTTTAGTGGATTTGGAACGGGCATAATTCAAAACCTAGGTCTAGTTGGTCACTTCATCACATCTTGCCTTGGGGATAACATTCCTTGTTTTAAGGGATTGTGGTCCACTTTGGTCAAACCTTGAATATCTAGATCTATACTTATTCATCCATCAAACCTTTAATTTCCCACTTGTCTCATGCAATAGGAGTCATCAACCGCAAAGTTAACTTCACTTTGACTCCATTAATCCCAATTCCCAAGGCACTGATCTCTCTCCAAGTCAATTCGACTTTCCTAGATTGTTGGATTAACTTGTGGTTTGATCCTTGTGTGGTGGACTAGACCCTTTGATGTCATCATATATCATGATCAAGCTTGTCACTTGTACTAGCTAGCCCCAATTCAACCCCTAAACTACCCTGCATTGGACATGGTTCCCAAGGTAGTTGATTTCCTCACATTGAACTAGTACTCTAATCCTGGATCTCACTTCAAATATCATAAGTCACTCTCACATCAACAATGAACTAAAACTATACTCATTGAACCCCTCACTTACCTTGTGACTTCATCCTAAGGTCTAGGATAAACCATACACCTTATTTCACTTAGTCTTAACTCGATTTGGTGTCTTGTTTTGATCTCTCCTGTCGGGAGTAGATTGGGTCTCCCCCTTTGTTGTCTGGGCTAGATAACATAAAGCGAAGGTTGCCTCGACTGGCGTGACAACCATCTATTGGAGGTCGAGGTGATCGTGGTTGCACCTTTTGAGTTGCCCTTTCCTATTGCCATCCATTAATGGATACATCCACAGGGGTAACTACAGTTTAGGTGATAACAGTTCCTCTAAGGGATCAGGTGGGTGTGGAGTCCGTTTTCCCTTTATTTCCCTCAATCGTAGAGCAAGTGAAGGTGGAAGTAGGAAGGAAGGGAAGGATTCTATCTATTGATGCGGGGGAAGTTGCAGCAGGTCTCCCTCCGGATTCGGTCTCTATCCTCTCATCAAGATCGAGGTCTTCTAATGTGGGGTTGGCGGGGGAGTAATAGGATGATCCTTGTGCCTCTCAATAGTTGGAGGAAGTTATCAATAATATTTCCCCTTACTTTAAAGATATCCTTATTAAGAAACCCTTACCTATATTTTAGGGCTCTATGTTAAAGAAGGTTTGCCATAGTGGAAGTGAAGAGAAGGGACTATCAGTTCCCCTCTTTACCTCTATTCATAAATCTGAAAGAATTAAGAGTCAAGGGCGAAAAAAGGGTGCAGTTGCGAGTGGAATTAACCCTGGATTTTGTTGTGTTTCCTCATCTCAGTCTACGGGGGTGAAGGATAAGGTTGCGGGTGAGAGATCCTCTGGAGGAGGTTTAGCTGGCAGTGCTGGGGACCTTAGAGTTCAGAAGGCGCTTGCTTGGGCCAAAAAATGATAATTGTTTTCTTCAATATCAGGGGAGTGGGAGGGCACCAAAAGTTTCTTCTCGTGCGATGTTGTTTTGAGATCTTAAAAACAGATTTAATACTCATCCAATAAATGATGATTATTGGGGAGAGGGCTTGGAGTGTGTTTTCTAAAGTCCTGTCGGGGTGAAAAATGTGCTCTGTGGATGCTCTCGGCCAATCTATTGGTTTGCTTTCAGTGTGGAACCCTCTAACGGTGAAATGTTCTCCATTTTTATCTGTTGCAAGCATTCTTCTGATTGGAAGGTCCTGAGACCTTAATGTTGTGGTTTGTGTGGTTAATTTCTATGGGTCGTATATTGTCAAGTAATATTTTTGGGAAGGCTTGAAGGACGATGGCGTGTTGACTTTGGAAAATTTATTTTTTGCAGGAGATTTCAATTTCACCATGTCCGTAAGGGAAGTTCGGGACCAGAAAGCCAGAAGTGATCCTCTTGCTAGTTTTTTTAGAGATTTATTTTTTGACGAGGGGTTGATTGACATATGTTTTGTTCCTTTTGATCCTTTGTGGAGAAATGGAAGATCTGGGGAAGATGGGGTTGGTAAGAAAATTGATCTATTTTATGTGTTTGAGCCTTTTCTCAACAGTTTTAATCGATTCATGGCATGGACTATGAATGTGGAAATTTCAGGACACATGCCAGTTATTATGCAATTGTTCTAGGTTCTTGTTTAGGCCAATTTCCCCTTTAATTTTAATCATGCATGGATTGAAGAAGCCAATTTTGAGGACCTTGTGCATTCGCTCTCGTTGATAGTTGGGGAGGACCTACCTCCTATGCAATCTTTGGTTTTAAAGCTTAAATATTTAAAGTTGGAGGTTATTCGTTGGGAGAGAAGGAAAAGACGGCCACAAAGGACGAACTAGTGGGATTTATAGTAGAGGATTTAGGCGATTTTCAGTAATTCTCATAAAGGATTGTATCAGATAGTGAAAAGTTTGTTGTAAGTTCCTTCCCTTCTCGAAACATGAAGGTGCTTAAAATTGAGTAGGAAACTTGGAGGTTAAAGAGTAGGGCTATATGGCCCTCTCAGGGGCACACAAATACATTTTCTTCCATAAATTTGCTTAGAGGGGAAGAATCACAAACTCCATTTGGGGAGATTAGGGTTCTTGATGGAATTCTCATTTCGTCATGAAAGGAGTTGGAAGTAGCTTCCATTGCTCATTTAACCTTTTTATTCCAGGAAAATGAAGGTATTTCCATTCACAATTAGCTTCAAATTATTCAAAATTTCCGTAGGATGTTTTCTATGGAAGGAGTTAGCATTGGAGCACCAGTCACTTTGGAAGAACTAAAAAGGTTATTGAGGGGTTTTACCAAATCTAAGAGCCCAAGCTCGAATGGTTGGCCTGTCGAGTTCGTTATTGAAGTTTTCAACATTGTGGGTCCCGATCTTCATGCAGTAATAGAAGAATTGAGATGTCAGGGTAAGGTCTTTGATGCCCTAAATGCCACTTTCCTAGATTTAGTACCATAAAGCTCTCAGCCTATTTCTTTTGAAAGTTTTAGGCGTATTTCTTGTTGGAATCTGGTATATAAGGTAATTTCAAAAATTATAGCCTCTAGATTCAAGGAAAAGCCTTATTGTTGTGTATCAAAGGAACAATTTATTTTTGATCAAAAAGGCAGATATTAGTTGATATTGGAGTAGCTCAAGAGGGCTTCCACTCTATAAAGACTAGAAAACTAAACTCGTCGGTCCTCAAGCTGGATCTCAAGAAAGGTTATGACAGGGTAGATTGTATTTTCCTCAAATTGGTGCTTCTACAAATTGGTTTGCCTCTTGATGTCACAAACTGGGTAATGACATGTGTTTTCTCCTCTAATTTTTTTGTTCTCATTAATGATGCTCCTACATATTTTTTGATTAGCTCTAGAGGATAGAGATAGGGGTGTCCTTTTTCCTCTCATTTTTTTATGATGATTGTGGATGGGGTGAGTAAGCTTATCAGTAGAGCCAGGGTGGGAGGAAGAATTGAAGAAGTAAAGATTTGGGATAGAGTGAGAATTACACACTTGCTATTTGTCGATGATGTACTGTTATTTGGAAAAGGAACTCTTGTGGAATGGACTGGGTTTAAATAATTGCTGGATTTGTTTTGTCAAGCATCAAGCATGATTATCAATCTAACAAAATCCATTTTTCTGGAGAATAGGGTAGTGGATGGTACAAAAGCTTATATTTCAATTTTGCTCCCTTTTCAGTTTTAGCCTTTGGAGATGGGATGCGGGTATTTAGGCTATTACTTAAAACCCAACTTGTACTCAATTGAAGAATGGGGTTGGTGTTGAATAAAATGAACAAAAAGATGGATAATTGGACTTTAAAATGCTTATGTTTAGGAAAACATCCTTGTATACTTGTTGTCCCTAGAAAAACATCCCAGATTAGTTTTGATCAAAATAAGGCAGAAGTGTTTTTCTTTCCTTTGGTCAAGTTGTAAGAAGAATCATTCTTTTCACCTAGTTAGCTAGGAGAAGCTAGCTTCCCCCAAGCCCCTGGTAGGGTGGGGCTTAAAAAATGTTTTCAAATTTGGAAAGGATTTGGATTATAACTTATAAGAGCCTTTGGAGATGTCTTTTTGTAGGGGGATTATGGGGAGAAGTTATAAGAGACAAATACCTAAAGAATATGTCAGTTGAGCAGTGGTGTGGAGTAGGAGGCCCTACAGGCAGGATTGCTTCAAACATTTGGAAGAATCTCTCCTCAGTTTTTCCTATTGTGAGGGAATGGCTGTCTTGGAGAGTGGGTAATGGACAAAAGGTGTTATGTGGTTGAGATCCCTTATTGGGAGGGGCATATTTCTTCATACTTTCTTGCCCTTTGGTATCTGCTCTCAGCTCTACAGGAATTTGGTACCTCAATCAAGCTTGTCACTCTATAGGAAATGCCATAACCGTACATAGATGGTTTTAGGCCTCTGGGGAGAATTGAGTGACGAATGGAGTTTGAATTCTTACAAGTGATCAAGGGAAGTATTTTTTGAACAATACTATTGAAGAATTGACAATTGAATTTTTGATTCAGCATCATAAAAGTAGTCCATACCACCCTCAGGCGAATGGCACGGTGGAAGCATTCAACAAGATTATGCAAAATGGGCTGACCAAACTCTGTTGCGCAAACTTGGATGATTGGGATGAGCAAATTCCAGCTGTATTGTGGGCTTACATGACTACTATTAGGAAGCTTCACAAGAAGACTCCATTCCAAGTGGTTTATGGTAGAGAAGCGATTGGTCCCGCATAATTTGTAGTCCCAAGTATTTACATTGCACATGCAACACATATGACTGAATAAGAATCAGTTGCTAAACGGCTTGCAGAACTAATGGAACTGGAAGAATCCCGCTTTATGGTAGAATGTCATGCGACCGTAGAAAAAAGGCGTCAAAAGGAATGGGATGATTGCGATAGCAAGCAAAAAGAATTTAACAAACGTGACAAAGTACTACTATGTGATAGCAAGTTTATGAAGCATTCAGGAAAACTACAGATGCATTGGTTGGAACCATTCATTGTTGCAGAAACCAAGGATTCAGATATTGTGAAACTTGCACAACTTGCTGCTATCTTACATCCGGGATGGGTGAATGGCGCATGCTTGAATCCCTACGTCTTTGCTCAGTGATCCCACAAGAAGCCTGTTGACACAAACCCAATCGATAGGGGTTCCTTGGTGGCAGGGAGCTAGGCCGCGTACCCCCCCTCTTCTTCTGCATCGCTGGCGATGACCCAACTGGCATACTAGCAACTTCCTCTTCAATGGTGACAGGGATGACTGGTGATTCCACATCGATCGAGATCTCAACCTTGTCTGGTTCACTCTGCATTCCGCACTAGACCCTCGCAACGCTGAATTGTTGCTCAACTTCCCTCTTCTTGACAACTCACTTCAACACAATGCAATTCTGCTCTGCAACTCGACTCAACCTTGCACTCAGCAACACAACACTACTCGGCTCAATTCACACTTTGCAAAACGATGGCTTCCGACCAATCTTGCCCTGTTCTAATAGCGCCAAATCGATCCGTCCATCATCATGACCAAATCACGTCGATCATCATGACCAAATTACGCGTTAATTGCATGAATCCACTGTCGATCCGGTTAATCTAATAGTCGAATCCTTCATTAACTTCATGTCACTTCACCAAGCGTTGTTGGTTAACTCCATTTAACTGTCTGCATTTATTACTTATTTGACTGCGTTGCGATCTTGCAGTTGTCGCAGCATGGCTCTTTAACCGCGCTATCATCATTCCTAGTTGTGCATTCTATTCCTGCTGGTGCGCCATCCTGCCATCTAACATCCTGCATTGTTTTTTTTCACAATGCGGTTAAGCATCGCATGACTCTGGGCCCGTTCTGTAGGGCTTCATCCTGCTACCATTCACCATCTTTGGTAGCATCGCTCCATCCAACTGCTGCAGATGTATTGTGCCTCCTGTAGTAATAAGACTAAGAACATATGAACCCAGCCAATGCATTTGTAACTTTCCGGGATGCTTCATGAACTTACTGTCATACATGGCGATCATGCCAAGCTTTTTGTCGATCCTTCTCCATGCGCTGGTGAAAATCTGCAATAAAGTGATCTTCCTCAAGTTGGACCAGCTGCTCCAGTCGTTCTGCTAATGTTGCTTCATCATTCATGCATGTTACTGGCACTATGCGTAGACTCGGAACAATGTACTCCATAGGCATAACTGCCTCTTGCCCATACACCAATTTGAATGGTGTTTGTCCCATCAATCTTTTACAAGTGGTGCGATATGCCCACAAGACTGCTGGAATCTTCAAATCCCAGCCATTGCGGTTCGTGTTACAAACCTTTGTAAGTGCATGCTCCAACACCTTGTTGAAGGCCTCCACTGTTCCATTCGGTTGCGGATGATACGTGTGCTCTTCTTGTGCTGTATTTGAATCTCTTCAGTCAATGCGCTGACTGTGCGATTGATGAAGTGACTCCCCTGATCACTCAGCAATATCTTTGGGAATCCAAACCGAGTAACAATGTTGTCAAACAAGAACCGTGATGATGTCACGGCATTGCAATCTACAACAGGTGGGGCCTCCGCTACTTGTCAAATAATCAGTCACGGTAGTGATGTACCGCGTGCCAGTTCTCTTCCTAGTTGGGTTGATTGGTCCCACAAAATCCACAGCCCATTTATCAAATGGCTGTAGTGTCACTTGAAGTACCGGCAACATCTCATCCCTCCTGGAGGGTATGCCAGTTCTTTGACAGATGTCGCAAGTCCGCGCATAATCTGGTTCATCGTTGTGGAGAGTGGGCCACCATAGCCCTGCGCGAAGCACCTTCCTAGCACTAGCACGACCACCATAATGTCCACCAGCCACTCCTGCATGTGCCTCTACCAATATCTGCCCTTTTTCATGAGGTAGGACAGCGCCTCAAGATCTCATCTGGTCCTAGTTTATACAGCTGTCCGACAATCAACTGGAAATCTACAGCCTTAACCACCAACTGCTTCTTTTGACTTGTGGTAAACTCCTCTAGTGCGGTTCCTGTCGCCAAAAACTGAATTATTTCTTCATAGTAGTCGTCAGCCACTTCGAGTTTGAACAGTTTCCCATCTGGCAATCCATTTTCAATGTTGGTTGGTTCCCCACCTGTCTCAATTCGTGATAAATGATCTAGCCCTGCATTCAAGTGACTGGGCTTCACGATTACCTCAAAATCAAACTCCTGAAAGAGAAGTAGCCAGCAGCATATCTTCCCCCTGAACACAGGCTTATTGACCAGATATTTCAAAGCAGAATGGTCTGTAAACAATTTGAAATGACCCCCCAACAGGTAATGCCTAAACTTCTGTAGCGTATATACCATCGCCAGACCTTCCCTCTCGGTAGTCGTATAATTTCTTTCCGCAGATGACAACTTTCGACTCACAAAGGCAATTGGGTGATCCAAATCTCCTTCTCCTAGTTGCGCAAGCACTACTCCCAGCGCAATCGATGATGCGTCCACATGGACATGGAATTCCTTGCTCCAATAAGGAAATACTAGTGTCGATGTCGAAGCCATCTTAGCCTTCAGTGTCTTGAAACTTACTTGACATTCTGGACTCCATAAGAATACTGCATCCTTCTTTAAAGACTTTTCCATAGGAGCCGTGATCACAGCGTAACCACGGATAAACTTGTGATAGTACCCGGTGTGCCCTAGTGTCGCTCGCAACTGCTTCACGTTTGTAGGTGGTGTCAAACTCAGAATCAACGCAATATTTGCTGGGTCAACCAACAATCCGTGCTTGTAAACAATGTGACCCAACATCCCGAATGGTGCGCAGAAAATGCACTTCTTCAAGTTCAGCGATATCTGATGCTGCCAACATCGCTCCAACATCAGTCACAGGTTTGCCAGATGGTCGCTGATCAATCCATAAACTGCCCAGTCATCCATATAAACTTGCAAAAACTTCTGAATAAAATCTCGGAATGTAACAACAACAACCGGGGAGAATACCGTAGGGGCATTCTTAAAGCCCAAACGACATCACGGTGAACTGGAAACAACCCCATTCAGTCACAAACTTCGTCTTAAGGCGATTCTCTTTGGCGATCCTGATATGGTGATAGCCAAAGAAACCATCAGTGAAAGAATACATCTCTTGACCACCCACTCCTTCCAGTACCTCATCAGTGAATGGCGTTGGAAATGGATCTTGCATACACGCGTCATTCAACTTCCTCAGGTTGACACAAATCCGAACCTCACCTATCGTTTTATCCTGCACGACCATGGGACTAATCCATTCTGATTCTTCGACTGGCTCAATTATTCCAGCATCTAGCATGCGGTCAAGTTCAATTTTGACCCGTTCTTTGTGTCGCGGATTCAGTCGATATGGTCGCTGCCTGATTGGTTTCGCATCTGGCTTTCAATGGAATCTTCATATCCCCTAGATCCCCCAGGATTCCCTTGACTTTAGAAAACTTTGTAGGGAACAAATCTTGGAACTCATGCAATAGGCCTGTGACCTTCGCCATCATTTCTTCATCCCAATAGTCCCCGACATTCGCAAACTTTGGGTTCTCCTCTGTCCCAATGTTGACCTTCCTGAGCTTCAGCGGCCGACTTATCGGATCGGTCGGTGTGTTAGGTGCTACGACCTCCTGGCTCCCTTCGGATTCTGGAATATTGATATTCCGCGGGTCATCACCATCCTATGGCCCTCCAGTAATATTATAGCATTCCATCATCGATTGCATCTGCCAATGTGTATGTGGATCCATAGGGTAGGCGACTGGAACTACCTTCAGAACACCATCGCGGATGAGCTGCAGGGCATTGTGAACATCGGGATTGGCATCCACGAAACTGAAGGTATTAGTGAAGCAAACCGTCAACTCTAACTAGGTGGTAATCTCCTCGCGCAACTCAGCTGCGGCATACCACGATCGCGGCATGTCATCCAAAGTGTGGACAAAGGCATGGACCCATTCATCCTTTTTCGTCGCGAGGCCCACAGATTCTGACATTCAATCAGATGACCGCCAGGGTCATTCAGCCCATCATACTTTCCAATGTGGTATACTTTTGCATTGCCGAACCGAACCGTCATCAATCGTCGACACTGCGACCACCCAGTAATTGATTTCTTATGGGTCACCCACCAACGTGATGGAGTAGCCTTCAACGCGTCCTCCAACGCCAGCGATCGCTGTGATTATGAAACCTTGCCTTCAAATGACACGAGAAATTCAGTCAACTCGAGCAGTCTGTCATATACTAGCAATTCAACAGCCTTAGTTGCGAGACGGAACAACGATTCTGTGAGCAAACCACACTTCCTAAACGACACCTCATGCATGCGATTCTGCCAATTCTCTAATTCATCATCAGAGTTGGAAGACGTAGAGCTAAAGCAGCGCCAACCGAGTTCATCGTCGTTAGTTGGATGGATGTATTCTTCCGAAATGGTATATGCATGATCCCATCCTCTTCCAACTTCATCCTTGACTGGTACAACATACCTTCTCCCTTCAGTCGGATCCAATGGAGCTATGACTCTGAGGTCTTGGTTTTCAAACGTCATCACCCGCTTCTTGAAATTAATGACTGCCATATTGTCATTGGCCCATCCGATCCCTAGCAACGCGGGATAGGAGCTTCCCCCTTCGACAACTTCAATAACATCAAAATCAGCATATGTTTTCATCCTCTCAATATCGACAAGGTACGAAAATCTCCCAATCGGTGTTACCTTGTCCTGAGTAGCTAATTGCAACTGCACGGGAGACCAGCTCAATGTTGGGATCCCCATCTTTTGCCATGCATGCTTTCTTAAAATATTGACATTTGAGCCTAGATCCAGAATGACTGAATCTACATCGTAGTCCCCAATCTGGACATTCATATGCATCTCTTTCCCTGTCTTTTTGCACTGTAAAGAGTTCATTGTAGACTCTTTCCGCCCCCTTGCCAGTCGATGCAACAGACTCTCGATTTTGGCAAGAGAATCGGGATCTCTTGCCAGCGACAAGCAACTTTCAAAGAAGTTCTGCAAAGTACCATACTGTCGCGATGGTCCTTCGCCCGAAGTTGAATGAAAAGCAGGGGGCATGTCGTAGATAATTGACTTACCAAGATTTCTTCCTATCGCATCACGCGCTTTAAGAACGTATATCGCTCAGGATCAATATCAAATTGCACCTTCTTCTTTCTAGCTAGTTGGATCGGTGGATGCGGACCATCTTCTCCTGTCGTCGCACCTCCGTGAGTAATAACAACAACAACAGCATCTTGCGTCCTCGGTGTTACACATAAATCTTCCACCCTGTGAGCATCAACATTCTTTGGCCTGTAGGATCCATTTCAGTGACTCAGATACATTTTTATCCTTCAGTGATACCAGTTTGCCCTATTTTTATTCCTACCCGCATGTTGCATCAGTATAGCATTCATACCCGCGAGTTGCATCCCTATAGCCCGCGGGTATCAGGTAAAATGGTAAAAACCACTATTAATTACTTTTTACTCCCAAAAAGCGGTCATTGGGTGACCTTTGGCTCTCCATCTACCCAAGTAACTTCTCGATGATTCCTTTCACCTACCTTTGAGAGGACTATATATTGAGCACATATGGCTTATGGACGGGAGGAAGAAGAGAATAGTAAAGGAACTCTAGTGGATTTTTTCCCTATCTTGAGTCTCCACTCATTGATCCTTGTAGTTGTGGACCATTTATGTTCACCTTCCAAACTCCTTTCTAGTTTGAGTTTTCCATTCATGGAGGATTGAAGTGGTGGAGGCACAAGTGGATTGATCTAGATCTTGGTTCAGATTGGTTGCCGGCAAGAGGTCGTATCACTTTGTACGTCTTCTTGTTCATTAATAGAAATGTTCATATTCTTGTCTATTCATGGTGTGAATGTTTTTTATTATACATTGGGTTACATTTGCTTATGATTCTATGGACCATTGTTATTGATAATGTTAATGTCAGTTATATATTATATGTACTTGTTGGATATTGGTTGTCAAGACTAATTTGCAGATTACAAGTGCACGGATTGAAAGCTCCAACGGGGATCTACATCAAACGTTTGGATCGAGGTTGGTTACATTTCTTCATTATCTTAACATTGTCATTTATAATAGCATTGCTTTGAGAATTGAGTAGATTTTTGGTAGTCATCTGTCTGTTGTGGTATTCCCAAGCCATAGTGAGTTTTCTCCAATACACTTGGCTCTGCTGAAATCGTCGCGACAATTGTTCCCTGATTCTGGTTCGGAGGTGGGTTCGTAGGGTTGCTGATTCTGAACCTGATTTTGATTCTGAAATTGGTTTTGGTTTTGGTCCTGCAACTGCGGAACATTTCCTGCTTGCCATCTTGCGATTAGCTGTGGACAGTTCTCAACAGTGTGATCAATATCAAAACAATATGTACTCTGTGTTTGCAACTGTGGCAATCTCTCTGATAGTGTGCCAATACTCCGTAATTATAACATTGGACAGGTCCGCGACCTCGTCCTCCTCCTCGACCAAAGCCTCCACCTCGTCCTCTGTGGAATCCTCTTGCTGCTGATATTGAGGTTGATTAAATTGTTGCAGCAAGGGATTCGATTGCAGCTGAACATGATGCCCTGGATGAACATAAGGCGCCGACTGAACGTACAGTGGTTGTTGCAGAGCCATCTACATCTGATTATAATGTTGTTGTGGTACAAACTGCTTTTGCGGTTGTGGCTACGGTACAAATTGCATCGGCGGTTGAGTTGGTGGTTGGGCCACCTGTGGTTGCAGTTGCTGTTGTTGTACTGCACTATGGTCGTCCTTCACATAGTATGAGTCGTACATTCTTTCCTGAAGTAGGACATATGCACGGCAATCCTTATCTTCATGCCCGACAGACTTGCAGAATGTACAGTACAAATTCATCGGCTTCGTGACCATCTTCTGCATGTATTGACACTCCTCATGGTGATGCCCATAAACTTGACAAATGCGGCACCATGGCATACATCCACCACTCAATGGGTTCGATGCTCTTGGTACTAGGTAGTTTCGGAAATCTGGGCAGCTATCCTTGGTATGCCCCTCTGCATGACATCGTGTACACCAAGACTCTTTGTGGTGCTCTTCACCCTTCCGGAGATGTTGCAACTGAATTGTCAGGTTTGCGAGTTGCGTCTGGATCAGAGACATGTCGACTGCATTTTCGCCAATAGGAGAAGCTTCTGACCTCATCGCAATCTCCAGAGCCTCACTTGGTGTCGCAATGTTTTGTTGCATCAACAGGAGTCGAACATGAGGTAGTAACGCCGCGATGAACCTTTCCTTATGTTGAACGTCGCTCATCTCAAAGATGACTCTTGCCATTAGCGTTTTAAACCTTTGGTCAAAGTCCCAAACAGTTTCATTCGGATACTGCTTGATCTCCTTCAGTTTTGTAATGTATTGCGCTTCGGACTTCAGTTTTTTGAACTCTGCAATAAACCCTTTTCTAACTTCATCTAATGTCTTCTCTAGAGTTCCTGCAGGAACTTGTACAAATTTCAGGAACCAGTCTAGTGCGCGACCCCGAAGAGTCATCGCCAATTGACCTTTCTTGGCCTCATCATCCGTAATCTGTTTAACAGTCCACACAGCTTCACATAAGAACCAGTATTGCTCTGGGTTGTCACTTCCATTTGCATGGAACAGAGGTAACTTCGCATCTTCGCCCGCCATCCTGGTCTTCCTTCCTACAGTCATTGATCTGCTAGTAATTGAATGTTTTTGACACGATGAACACAGCGGTAGCACAGTCGTATTTTTGCCTAGTTGTGATATGTTGAGTGGAGGTGTGGGGACGTTACTGCTGGGGTTTGGTCCTGCCTCTATCCTGGGTCTAGCCTGGTTGTCCTTGTCGGCATTATGAGGTCGCTTCGTCCTGTGTGGTCGTCCTTCGCGGTTTTGTGTTTCGATCGCAGCAGGACCTTCTCGTGTCCTCTACTGCTTCTCTTGTCGAAACCTTGCTCCTCCCCTCGTAAGACCACTCTCTTCCTCAGCTTCCTTCACCGTCTCGTCGTAACTTGCACCCATCTACCCCGTATCATTCCATTCACCTCCCCCTTGCTGTCGTGGTATCCACAGCCTCCGCCCACCAGGATTCTTCTAGTCGAGGTTCATCTTCGGTATGCCCTTTTCACAGATGAGCATCTTAATGGACAACTACAGCGACAACAGGAACCTACCTCTCGGTCCGTTGAAAAATTCCCTTTTAGCTTCATTATAAGATTTCGTCGTATCAACCGCAAACTTGGTGATATAGCCCTCCAATATACTGTCAAACCAGACTTCAACAGCTCGCGACGCTTTGCTGTCTACCTCCCGCAACTCTTGGATTAATTCTGGGGTCTAGGACGTTGGCTCACCACCTTGAAAATTTACCTTGCGAAAGGTCAGTTTCGCCAACCACTCAGACAAGATGATCTAGAATTCATAGAAAAAGTATTCGTGTGGACCGTCGTGTATGTACTTTCCCATCCACCAATCCGTCGTCAACCCAGGGTTCTGATTCTCTTTCTTAGCGAACTCTCGCAACTTTTGATTGAACCAATCTTGAATTTTCGGTCTCGTCGGATGCCACAACATGTCCTCCCTTCACTTCGCACTAGGGTCCTGGAAACAGAACCATTTGTTGACACAAACCCTGTCGACAAGGGTTCCTCACTCTGTCGACTACCAAACCCACCGTGATCTCCTTGAGCACCGGCCTAGATAAGTTTTACCTTGCCCAGCAACACCTGCGGAGCAGATGAAGTCTCACCCGAGATGTTCGATGGAGAGTTGATGGAACCATGTTTCTGCCGAATGAAGAAGGACCATGTGTGGCTACTTATCGACTTAGTGCACCATTACATAGCAGATCTAATTATTCAACTTATGCATTAAACAGAGTCACAGCATCATTCAACAGATCTCATTGTCAATAAAACCATCAATGCGCAAACCGATCTAACAGCATAACATCATTTGAAACAAGAAAACATCGCATCATTTATAGATTCATATCGCAGATCAAATTCATAAAAGAAAAATATATAGAGACACAGTGATTCTGGTCAAAACTCCATCATGTCATATTAACCTTTGCATTAAACCACATAAACAACAATATAGTTCGTCTGACGCATACCTAGATTCAAACAGACTCAGATCAATATCCAAAACATCCCGCAATAACAATTCTCCGAATAAAGATGATCTAGTACTTGCAATGCTACATCTACTTATAGGCTTGTGCTTTTACATTCGTGGTCCAATTAGGTAACCACCTAACTACTTCTTAACAAACACTACAAAAAGGACGACCCTAACCTGCACAATGTGGTTCAACATGGCCCAAAAATACATAAAATACTATTATTTCCGGCTTGCGCGGCATCTTTGTCCTTTCGCAGCATCTTTGACCTTGCGCAGCATCCTACCATGTTGTGCAACTGACTCATCCAAACTGCCTACCAACAAAGCGACTCCTGCTCTCGAGAGTTAGTTAGTTAGGAGTTGGGATTTCTATTTCAGTCTTTAGTTGGTTTCCCTAGATAGTTCATTTGTCAGTTAGTCTTCACCATTGTGGTTAGGGAGGGACTCGTAGTTCAAACTAGTTGTCTGCAGCACCACAAAAAAAACATTTCTAGCTTTCTTTTTGGTCTCTATGAGTTTTTCTGACCTGCTTCGTCGGATAAAAGCTTGCCTGTGTGAATAGAACAATCACGTCTAGCATCATGAAAAACATTTATGCCACCACTCCACTAAGTCCCACCATTATCGTTTCATCGCTGCAAACTTTCCTATTAAAGGATGGCGCTCCCAACTGTATCGCACATTCTGAAAACTCCGCAAACTAACGTTTTGAGGAAATAATAGGCTCGTAATACTGTCTGTCTACTAGCATCAACCATCTGCAATGGGGAAGGTTGCCACAACATGTGTTGCAGCTAGCAAGGAACAATGCAAACAGAAAGAAGTACCCAAACTATACCCCGTGGATCCAAGGATTCACGTCCTAGGTGATTTGCAAAGGAAAGTTGAGGAAGCGCGGCTTGTTGAAGCTGATTTTTCACATAGGGATCTGTACCCAGGCATGAAGCCAAGTGTTTAGTAGGATTTACTCCTTGCTACAAATGCACAAGTCGTAACACAATGGAAATTTGACTTTGTGTCTTTGAGAGAGTCCACCTTGATGAATCTCAAAGACCTTCAAGTCTTCGACATCATACCAGAAGTTCAGAAATCCACAAAATTTCTGATTAGTCGAATGCATGGTTACTCTTTTAGGCTAGACAAGCAATATCCTATCCATTTAAATGGCATTCATAGACTCTTAGGGCTCTCCATGGAAGGGGAGGATGTTGCCATTGGTTTCTATGGCAGCCACAAGAGGGCAAAGAATGGCACAAAGCTGAACCTCTACGAAAAGTATGATACCAAAAGAGGAGGGAAAGTTCCATCATTGTAGACACTAACCATCCACCAACAAAGATGGCATGTCAGGTTATAGCTAGTAAAGTCATGAGGAAATACACAAAGGGAGAGTGCACCTTGAGACAGTATTGGTGGCGGAATTCTGTGTTCAAGGCGTCCAACTCAACTTGTGCTAATTTTTTATGGACGAACTAATCCATCCATGTACAGATGCGCAAAATTGCGGTGGATGTTTTATCTTCTGGTATTTGCTTGTAGCCCTTGCTATGTGGAAGTGGCGAGTGCCTCACGGTAGAAAATTACAACCCATCAAATTGTAGCAGTCGATTGCGTAGCATTACATACCTTGGAAACCTTCACATGATCCTACCAATATTGCCTTCAATAAGAATGCCTTCAAAGCTTGGTACCTAGATCTGAAGAAAGCTACAATGGAGAGATCCTTGACACCCTAGTTAAGAAGTGCACTTGTAAGGTATGGTGTGACATTGAACAGGATATTACATTCATTCGACCACTCGAGATAGACCCAGAAGCATTCCCACCTTGCTCCATGACATTCTGCTTACTGCCATAAGCATTTCATAAATTCATTCGTAATTGGTCATGGGTAACGATTGTCAATACAAGCAAAGGTACGTCTTATATGTTCCCTGAACCCTTAGTCAAGTAGAAAACAAAAGCCGAAGAAGCCCAGGAAATCTGTTTAGAAGATACGACCATTTCCGAAGCCCCATCACGACCAATCCCCCAATGCCTTGTAGCCCTTACAAATATCGCTATGGTCCCCGCCAAACTTCTAAAACAAGCCATCCATGCCCTTTTGATAACCAAGCACACTCGCACCACCCATCCAAAACTAGATAAACCCTCCACCACAATATCCACCCTCCCAACCCCTGGCTACACTTCTTCCACTACTTTACTCATAACCATCCTTCCTCCATCAACAATCTCTACTTCAGTTCTTTAGTCCAATCCAATGCAGTCCTCAATGATTAAAATGAGTGATGATCCCCCAGAGCATATTAACAATACACAAGGAGTACCAGTCCAACAAGAATCCTTGCTGCCTCAACAGATATCTCATGGGGCTAGTGAAAGGTAGGGAGCGCAGACTCAAAAGATACAATAGTTGATCCCCTCTTGCTATAGAATGATCATTCGAGGGAAATCAATAGTGATTCAGAAACAAAGTCGTATGTCCAATCAAAGCAGTACAATGCAAAGGAGGGTAGTTCTCTACAACACTAGTAGATTGAAGAAGTCCAGACCGAGCTACAAGTTGAATCGTCAGAAATTCCTCCATCTCAACAAGTTCCTGAACCTCCCTCACAAAGACTACAGATAAAACAATGGGCACAAGACTTAGGTAACTGTCAAGTTATCCTCCAGGTCTGCCATGAGCATCATGATATCACCCCTTTCCGCGCCGAGGAAGTCCAACAGAAGATCGCCAACACCAGAGTAGCACCTAAGGAAGCGAAAACCAACATACAGGATCAGTTAGCATAGTTTGTAGTGAACGGGCTACCACTTCAGTGGTTGCCCTTGGTGCATCCATACCAAATTATGCCACTTTGACTACTCAACAATTGTTCAAACAAATATGTCTCGCCACATTCGACGTGAAATGATGGCTAGAATAGGCTAAGATAGAACACAATATAGACAAACAAGCATATGATGACACATGCATAGAGCTGGCTAATGCTTTGGACTCTGAGGAAGCCGCACAAAAAGACAAAGCACTTGTGGAAGATACTATATCTTCCCTGTGTGGTCAGTTGTGCACAACGTGGCCTCAAGTATGTGAGCATGTACAGGTAGCACTAGAGGAGATCTCTTTCGTTGTACTACAAGACAGTCTGCAGAACCTATGTGTTACTTGGAAGCAGATTCAGTCAAAACAAGCCGAACTTTAGGAGCAAGTCATCAAGCTCTATAACCAAGGCAATGAACAACATATACAATTGATGTCCCAAGTCCCAGAGGTGAGGAACACTGTGACAACTGTTCGCAGCCAGCTCCAACAAACAACTCAACAAATTCAGGAGTTATTCGTAGCATTAAATGATTGGGTTCGCATCCATGAGAAGAAACAACGCCCTGTCGAAGCCTTGCAGGAAAATGTTAAATCGTTGAACCATGAAGCCCAGCTTACAGCTGGAACCTTGGAAAGAGAACGCAAGTATAAGGAATCCAAATAGCTTGATAACGAGATGGATATTCTCCATGATAAAGCTTACACATGTAAGCAAACTGTGCAGGAATTGAAGTCTATAGCATAGGGAACCTACATTGATTTACAACAGTTAGATAATTTTGCAGATAAAAAAATATAATAGTTAGAACAACAGAAACCCACCCTTCCAGATAGAAAGAAAGCCTAGCAGTTCCTAGCTAGCACGAACATCCTAATAGTTAAACAATGGGCGAAGCTAGATGAATTTAAGCAAGCCTTTGTATCAGTACCGGAGTTGGCTCCTTCATTTGAAGGAACATCAGTAGAAGATGCATAAGGATTAGTAATGCAACAGATTTGACTCGAGGGTGAGGCGACCTTTGTGGTCGGGGCTTCTTGGCTCGTTCATTTTTTAAGAAGATCAAAAAAGGCGGAATAAGAGAGGACCAAGGAAGGAAGTGTGAAAAGGAATCAGAAGTTGCGGAAAAGAGGTAACGACTAAAACAACTTTTGGCTTGTTTTGGATCTACTCCACAAGTAAAAGGGAAGTGGAGCGTAAGCAGAAGAGAGAGGAGAAGGAGAGCATAAGAGCATCTGAAAAATTTGAAGTTTAGGGATAGGTGAAGATAGAGACAGCCAGATTAGTAGCAATAGTTATGTATCTGGGTTTTGTGTTTCATTTGAATGAGTGGATATCCCGCGATGAGTAATTCAGTGATCACTGTAAGGCTTCAGAGCCATGATGTAATATGTTGTAATGATGAGCATTTTCCATAATAAGAAGTATTATAAGGCCCTTTAAATTTTTTTGTTATGTTTGTCTGGGATTTGTTTGATTCTATTCACTGTTATGCTTAAATGGATATTTGAATAAGTAATGTTGCAATGTGCTCGAATGTATGATTCTGCATTAAGTATTGTTGTGATATGAATGACACAAACCCCACAACCACATCGATACAATTAACTATTCCCTATGTTATGCCGGTCTTGGGTGTGCTTCGGGTGAGACCTTTGCGTTTAGGGGATTGAAAATGTCAGCACACTAGACTACAATGACGTCTTTTGGTTGGCTCATGTGAGGGAACCTCGGTCTCAATTTTGCGCCAATAGTTGATCCATCCTAGTGTATCATCTTGAGGGGGCGTTAGTAATATTTGTTGAAAAGAAGGATGGTACCCTTTGTTTGTGCATCGATTATCGAGATTTAAACAAAGCCACTATCAGGAACTGGTATCCCATGCCACACATTCATGACTTATTTGATTAGTTAAGAGGAGCATTTGTATTTTCCAAGATCGACCTACGATCAGTTTACCATCATCTAAAGATCAAGGAAGAAGATATCCCTAAGACTTCCATTTGGACAAGGTATGGACACTATGAATTCGTAGTGGTACCATTTGGGTTAACAACTGCCCCGACAGCTTTCATGAACCTGATGAATAGTGTGTTCTAGAAGGATTTAGATCATTCATACATGTGTTCCTCGATGGCATTTTAATTTATTATCAGAATGAACGAGAGCACAAGGAGCATTTGTATTAGTGCTTCAATGCCTTAGAAAGTAGAAATTATATGGGAAATTGTCCAAATGTACCATAATGAGTTGGATGAGCCCCAGTAATACTAAATAATTTCATAGCTTTGTGGGGTTAGCGCGCTATTATTGAAGGTTCGTGGAAGGATTTTCCCCAGTTGCTGCACCTATCATGACCTTACAGAAAAATGGGGTCAGATTTGAATGAATAGATGATTGCAAAAAATCCTTTGATGAGCTTAAAAGTTGTCTAACAACTTCTCTTATTCTCAAGGTGACAAACATGGGTAAGGATTTTGTGGTTTGCACTGATGTATCAAGAGAAGGTCTTGGTGCGGTCATGATGCAGGGAGATGAAGTTATTTCTTACACTTCTTGGTGTTGATGTAGAAAGATGGAGGTATTGCTTATGCCTCCCGCAAGCCTCAAAACCATGAAGTTAACTATTTGACACATGATCTAGAATCGGTGGCTATTTTCGTGGCACTTAAGTTATGGAGGCATTACTTAGTAGGGCACCAATTCAAGTTGAAATCAGATCGTAGGAGTTAAGAGTACATTTTCACTCAAATTGATTTTAGTTCTCGTTAGCGTCGTTGGAGTGAGTTATTTAGCTAATATGACTTCAGGATTTCTTTCATCAAGGGAAAGGAGGACAGGGTAGTAGATGCGCTGAGTAGGAGGTCATAGTTTGAGTCGGTAATATCCATCATAAACAATCTCTGAGATGGAATAAAGGATCATCTAGTCAGGGACCACCGATACCTTTAGGTTCAGTTTGCCTTAGCAAAGGGGAAATCCACACCAGCTAGGTTTGATGGTTATTCCTTGGATGAAGATGGGCTACTGAGATTTAGGGTAAGGATATATGTGTCAGTCAATGAGGATATTACAAGGTTGGTGTTGGATGAAGCCCATCTAGAGCAATACTCAAGCCACCTAGGAGTACGAAAAATGCATGAAACTTTGAAAAATAAATTCTTTTGGAATGGAATGAAAGTCAACATAGTGCATTGTGTAGCTCATTGTTTTGAGTATCAACAAGTAAACGCTGAGCATCATCATCCAACGGGTATCATGGTCGTGGTGGACGAGTTCACCAAGAGTGCTCATTTCATTCCAAACAGGTTATACAACTTGATGAGAACTTTATACTCAAAACGAGAACTCTAGCTATAAAAACTCACATTTTTGCATAAAAAACACCAAAAAAACCTTGAATCAAAAAATGGTGCTATCGATAACATCGCTATTTTTTGTGGTTAAAAATATAGACACAGACCAAAAGAATACTTATTGTTGTTTACAAAAATCTTAAAATCAAGCCCCGAATTAAAAACTAATGCTATGAGTAGCACACTTTTTCAAAAAATGACATTATTATATCATTTTGTCATAATTTAAAATTGAATTTATTAAACCTCTTAGTAACACTATATAAAACTTACACTCTGTTTAACAAAAATTATTCAAAAAATTATTTCACCACTTTTTCTACATAAAATACAAAAATTTATAATAATATTCATAATAAAAAAAATAAAAAACTCTTCCAAAAATGTTTTTCTTAAACTTTAGAAAACATAAATAATAAAAACTTTAAAAATAAATCATTTTTAAAAAAATTTAAAATTTTATAAAAAAAAAAAAATATATATATATATTAAAAAAAAAAACAAATTATAAAAACTCACAAGAAACAATTTTAAGCACTTAAAAAAAAACCGTCGTGTGCCCAAAGGGTCACCAAGGGGGATTGGTAGGTAGAGAGCACGAGGGGAGGGGGGAGAGGGGGTCGGGTAGATATGTTAGGTTTTTTTTTTTTTTTAAGTATTTTAAAATTGGTTTTCTTTGTAATGTTTAATTTTTTTTAGAATTTTTTTTTTTTAGTTTTATAAATTTTAAATGTTTTTAAAATTTTGTTTTTGTTTTAATTTGTTTAGGTATTTTTCATTTGGTTTTTATTTATATATATACTTTTTAAATTTTGTTTTTCATTTTGTTAAAAAAAATGGTAGGGGAGGAGGAAGAGGGGGTGGGGTAGATATGTCAGTTTTTTTTTTTTTTTTTAAATGTATTTTTAAAAGTATTTTATAATTGGTTTTTTTTTTATAATGTTTAATTTTTTTTATAATTGTTTTTTTTTTATAAAGTTTTTATAATTTTTTTTAATAAATTTTAAAGGTTTTTAAAATTTTGTTTTTGTTTTAATTTGTTTAGGTATTTTTTATTTGGATTTTGTTTATATATATATTTTTTAAATTTTGTTACATTTTGTTAAAAAAAAAATTGTTGTTCATAAAATTTATAATTATTTTATAAATTTTTATATTTTTTTTACTGTTTTGAAAGAAAAAAAAAAAATATGTTTTCTCATTTTGGTTTTTTCATATATATTTTTTTAATTTTGATTTTTTTATTTTGTTCTGCTAGGTCCCTCTGAGTTGCGGGGGAAATCTCTACTCCTCCCCTAAGGCCTCTTTGGGCGCCCAATGCACCCGTTCCATTGGACGACGCGATTCTGAGGAAAATGTCAAACATGACAAATTTTTGAGGATATATTTTTGTAATGTTTTAAGTTTAATATTTTATTTTGAAAGTAAATATTATGTTTTTAATATGTTATTTACAAATATATGGTATACTTTTTGTTCAGTTGATGTGAATCAACACTTTATAGAAAATAATGTTAAATGGAATCATTTTTAAACATAAAATAACTGAAAATATGGTTTGTAACGTCTTTATTTTTACATTTCTTTTACAAATTTGCCTAAAAAATGACTTATTTAAGAGAAAAGTTTAAAGAAAAAATTCCAAAATGTATATATTTTTCATTCTAACTAGTTTCTAAATGTCAACAAAATTAAAAAATGTATATGTTTTTTCATTATAAGTAGCCTACTAAATGTATAGTTTTTAGTAAACTTTGAAAAAACGCCCTTGTAATTAAAAGTTATAGTTTTCTTATGAATAAGAAGTTTCAAAATTACAAAAAAATGGGTCAAAATGAAGAATGGTGCTACCAATATAGACACTTTTTGAAACGGAGGCAAAAACAACTACTAAAATTGACCCCCAAAACACGAAAACAATGCCCGGTTCTTGTCAAGTTGTATAACTTGTTTCTAGTAAACAGTGCCTTCAACGCACCTACCATTGCTCAAGTATTCGTTAAAGAGATCATTCGACTACAATATTGTTGATCATGGATGGAGGATATGCTGAGGATTTATGTCATGGACCAACAGAAACAGTGGGATAGATATCTTCCCTTGATAGAGTTTGTGTACAACAATAGCTACCATAGCTCCCTCGGTGTCGTACCATACAAAGGATTATATGGAAGGCCTTGTAGGACTCCCCTTAGTTGGGACTATTTGGGGACTGCATTATGATATGCCCTAACTCACTTTAAGAGTTGGAGGAGCAGATGGCCATGATCAAATAAAGGCTTTAGGTGTCCCATGATCGACATAAGAGTTATGTTGATGCCAAAAGACTTAATAGGAGCTATGGAGTAGGTATCATGGTGTTCAGTTGAGTAAGGCCTATGAAAAACCCCTTTAAATTTGGGAAGGTGGCTAAGTTAGTGCCAAGGTTTGTTAGACGATTTAGGATTCTGGAGAGAATTGGTCCTGTGTCTTACCGATTTGAGCTGCCACCGCATTTAGGAATAATGTAAAATGTATTTCATATTTTGTACTTTAGGCATTATATTACAGGCCCGCCCCATGCTTTGAAGTTGGAGAGATTGCAACTTTTCAAGGAAGGGGTTATCTAGGTCAAACGATATTGCATATGGGACAATAGGACTATGTAGTTGTGCAGGAGCATCATGGACCAAGTTAGGTCCATTGGGACCAGGATAACGGGGAGTCAGCCACTTGGGAAGACGTAGACAATATGCATCATGATTTCCCTTATCTTTTTGAGTAGTTAAACACATGACTCATAGTTATGTGATGTTGTTATCCATGTTGATACTCGGTATGGTTGTTATTTCGTATGATGTTAGTTATATCGATGCTCAACATGTTTTGTTATTTCATAGTTATGAGATGATGCCACTTATATTGATGCACAATATGGTTATTATTTCAGATGATGCTAGTTATGATGATGTGCATCATCTTTCGTTATTTTATAGTTATGAGATGCTGCTACTTATGTGGACACTCTGTACAATTTTGTTATTTCTTATTTATGTTAGTAGCATGGGACATGATGAGATGTTTCTACTTCATGTTATTATATAGAATTCCACTTATTAGTTCATGATTGTCATAACATAGAACATAAATGAAGCCTTGATATTTAATCGGTTCATCATGATATATTAAATATAGTTATGATATGATGTCTCAACATTATGTATAGTGACTAATGATATAGTACTCTATGATATCATGTTGTTTATATTGGCATTAAGAATGAAATTTTGTAATAAATGTCAATACATGATGGGTATTAAAGGCATATTGATTTCATGCTTTGAATGCTTAAATTATTGCATTATGGGTTACAATTTGATGAGAATATGTTTAGAAAGAATTGACATTATATTGTTGATCTATAAAGACGAGTATTAATAATTGTTCGTGGTGGCTAGTGAAAGTGTGTTTCAAGGAACTTACTATCCTTCAATGATATTATGGGGGCCCATAAGCATGAATGAGAACGATAATATTATATACTTTTATGGACCAGGGGACAACCCAACAGATAATTTTATGCTAGTTGTAGTTCCATCGGAAGTCCACAGCTAGAGGTATATCAGTCGTAGGAGGGCGGTATATGGAGAAGGACTTCCAATGCTCGGGGTTGTTGCTTTAGGGAGGATAGGGTTGGGCCAACCTTTCGATATGCTTGGGGTACGTCGAGGGTATTGTACTAATAACCAAACGCCTGGGTAAATAGTAGTCACTGAGTGACCAGATGAGACCTAGATTTTGCCTAAGGTCAATGAAGCCGCAATAGATACTGGAAGTAGTGAACAACTTGGCATTGAAGCTAATCGTTAAGACTTCCAATGCCTAGTGTATTATCCATAGATAGGTTACAACAGAGAGGTTGTGCCATGGCGAGCGAGACCATCCATAGTTGGCATGGAGGGCTATGGAGGCAGATTTTATGATATGATTCTGAGGGGGATGGTTAGTAGGTATGAAGGAGTTTTTGGTGTCTTGTGTTTATGACCTTCTGTATAAAAGAGTCGGTTTTGATTTATTTTATTATATTTTGCCATGTTTTATGTAGTGTATGATGAGATTGATGCTTAACTTGTATGAATGGTTGCATATTATATCCTAGGAAATTAATCAAGAGCATGTTGTAGTTGTAGCGTTTGATTGTATTAGTGCACAATTTTTTGTCTTCACATTACTACTAAATATCTACTATACCAATTAAGTAAGTCTTGTATTGTCTTGTGATATAGTTTGTGTTATTAATTTAAGTTGACCTTATTATTATGAGGAGAATAACTTCTGGCCAAAGTTTTGCTGAAGGGGGGAGTATGTAACACCCCAAAAGATTAAGTATGATTAGTAAGCTTTTAGAAGCCTAGTTAGCTATTAGAACATATTAATAAATTAGATATTTAATAATTTGGGAATAAAAAATTAAACATTAACATTATCAAGTAAATCATGGTTAAGTTAATAAAAAGTGGTTAAGAAAAATAAAGTGCATGGAGACCAATTGGAATTCATGCAAAATAAATTTAAATTAATCAACCATTTGAAGGTTTTGCATAAAAGGGGGGATTGGAGAAAATTAGGGGAATGCTTATTTGGTCTCTGAATTGTTGGGTCATGTTAATTGTTGTTGGGTCTATTAGGGAGTGTTGAGTGGTTAGGGGGATTGCGTTATTGTGTTTCTTTCTTGATTGAGTTTCTGGAGTGGAGTATTGGTGTAAAGAGGGTTGAGGGCTAAGAGGTTGGGGGTTCAGTGGCCTCAACTATCACTGGAGGGTTGGTTGGGAGAGAGAGGTTTTCCCAAACCTGTTGCTGCTGAGGAAAAAGCTGGCTGCTGAAGGTCAAAGGGACAGCTGCAACCAAATAAGTAGTAGATTTCTAGCTGTGTTTAACTAAAATAATATGAGAATAACTATTTAGTTTACTTAAGTTGTTCAGTTAATATCACATAATAGGAAAGAACATTATTATAAATTACTTCAACTTGATTCCTGTTTTCAGTCAATTATAGTTTTAATTTCTGTTGTAAATTAGTAAGCACATCGAAGGATTCAACCTCTAGTATCAGTAAATATTAACCCTGCTTGGCAAATTGGTTTAGTAACCTTACTTAGTCCGATCAGCCTGATTAGCAAATCAGGCCACCGCAACCTTGAATAGGGTCGTATACTTTCTACAATATGTAGCTTTAGTTTCATATATAAGATCAAAATATTATAGTTACATTTTAATCTTTTACTTAAAAATATATGTATTTAAATTAATAATCTTAGTTAACTTTCTAGTTTCTATTGTTACCATCACCTCTTGTAACTTGGTCCTGTCGCGTACAGCTTTCTTTAAGACTCCCGTAAAGTCCAACATTAGCATTATTATATAGCGCTCTAAACAGCGGCCTCGTTTTTTTGCACGGCTTATGATCTCCATAACTTATCGGGTGGGTGCCTGGGAAACCGCAAGGTGCATTACATTAAAATATTGAATCAACCATATAGTAAAAGAAAATTAAGGCTTTAAATTCTGGCAATAAAAAGGTTGCAAGAGTTTATGGTTTCAATGTATATGACCAATGTAATAAATTTCATTGCAACGAGCAAAACCAGTGGCCGAGGAAGGGATTTACCTGCGCGGGCTGGTGGAGAGCTTTGCTCATCATGTCCAGAAAGCTTTATAAGGCCTCTGTAGAAACCCTCGTGTATGCATTTAAATTTTCCAACTCTCCATGGAGTTTGGTCATCCGATCGCTCGAGCGGATCCCACTGCAAGATGTAAGGTTTTTGACATCATCGCCAAGAAAGCTCCCTTGTAGATCGTTTATGTCACCGTTTCTGGCGGTGTGAATACCATGCTGCAAGTATTATCTTTTTGAATTTCTTTAATTGTCCATTCAAGCACGTTGAGATGTTGAAGGTGGGAAGAGGCCAGCAATGAGTACATGGCAAGTGATACAGAGCACATCGAAAAGTTGGTGTTGTGCCTTTTCGTGGGCGGCCTCTTGCTTTGCCTAATGCTTTAGTGCTCTTTGATTCATTTGTTTTTATCGTTGCATAAGGTGAGTGATATGGGATATGATCGATATAGATTTATTGCATCGTAGTGCTTGGGCTCCTGTAGCATGATGGAAAAGGGATGTGTGAATAGCTCCTTGATGAAGGATGATGTGATGTGCAAAGGTTTATACGGGGGTCGTATAATGGTACTTTTTAATCGTCCATCAAGCCCGCGTAGAAGGTGGAGGTGTAAATCTGCGGGCAACTGATGCATGGAAAGTGATACACAACTCTTTGGCCTTTCTAAAGGTGCGTAAATTTTTGAGGATTTGCTTTGGCACTTGAGCTCGTGCAAGGATTTGGGCTAGCTTGTGTCTATAATTAAATTATGCTTCTTCGCTTAAGGTTTGTCCATAATTTTGCCTTGGAGTATAAACCATCAAATGAAACCAATTCTTACTCAACTAAGTTCAACTAAGTTCAACACACATGAAAGTGTAGAGCCTTTAAAACATCCTAGCAATATTTATACTTAACAATATTCAATCGGTCAATATTTTACTTACCCCTGTCAACAATTAACCAACATAAACTATCGTACGAAATAAAACAATATTCATGTGCACATGTACAGGAAACACTCAAGGTAGATGCCTTAAAACTTCAAGATAGGACAGCCACCTGCCTGCCCCTCTATTACAAATGCACAATGAATCTAAGGCAAAATAACATTTTTCCAATGCCCAACAATCCTGTACAAACTAACACCTTAAGCTTTTGCAAGCCTACCTCTTATAGGTCTTGTTCACCTCTTTATCTCTCTATTAGCTAATCCAAATTCGCCCTATTGTGCAAAACCCATAAATTCCCAAGAATGATTAAATGCCTTAGCCACTTTGAGATATTCACTATATATATATGAGTCTTGCAAAGGACCAATGGCCCTTTTTGAGAGGTAATCAGCCCCAGCATTAAACTCGTGAAATATGTGCTTGAGAGTAATATTTCCAAATGTATTTAGCAGCAAACAAGTACGTCTCATCCAATGATCCAACATAAGGTTTGATAGAATAGCTCTTCCCATTGCCCAATGGATAATAAGCCTGGAGCCTCTCGCAATCAAGAAAATTCCAGAGGTCTCATAGCTGCCACATACAATAAGGACCAGAGCGCCAACAATTCTGCTTTTGTATTGGTTCCTTCACCATCCCCTATCCAAAGGTTAATAAAATGTCTGGGACTGAATCGTAATAGAGGTCTCATAGCTGCCACATACAATAAGGACTAGAGCGCCAACAATTCCGCTTTTGTATTGGTTCCTTCACCATCCCCCATCCAAAGGTTAATAAAATGTCTGGGACTGAATCGTCGTACCCCTCCAACACCACACATGCCCTGCTGTTGAGCTCCATCGTAGAAACAAACAATCTGTGGTGACCCCAGCTCAGGTGCTGATATACAGCGGATCCGAGGGGGAACTAAAATGCGAGATCTTTCGAGGAATTGAGCAGTCACTTTTAAACCGACAGAAATGGCATTGCTCTGCCTCTCCTGGAAAATACAAAGATTTATGGCTCTCCAGATGAGCCAACACATAAATAAAGGAAGAGATCTCAAACAGGGGAAATGTAAAACACATAAATAAAGGAAGAGATCTCAAACAGGGGAAATGTAAATGCCATGCACGCAGATTTCAAAAGAACCCATCGTATGGTCGAAATGAATGGAGAAGAAGGCTCCCAAAACATACCAAACCCGCTGGAAGAAATGGCAGGATCTGAAGATATCGTCCACTGTTTCCATCTCCTGTGAACAAAGAGTACACATACCTGATCCAGAAAAACCCCATTTTTGGAGTGAGTCCCAAGTCAAAATCGTTTTTTGGACTCAACCACACAAAGCATTTGATCTTTAGTTAGATGGATTCACGCCATAACCACTTTGTCCACCAAAGAAGAGAAACTTCAGTACAATGTTCCATAAGCAGAGAATGCGCCAAATCCGCCTTAACAATGCCTTTTCTTATTATAATGCCAGACCGCCGAATCTGGCGCATGGGATAAACAAATGCCCGACTGATATAACTTAGAAACAAAAGCTTCCCATTCATTAGCAACAGTCAGACAGATTGAGTTCAGATGCAGTTTTCCACCGGCGATTGAATCCATCGACATTGTCTGCAGCCTGCTGGAGGACATGGATGTTTTGCTTATGAAGAGCCTCTAGCAGCTCCCCCGAGAAAGTATAATGATTAGTTAAACCCACAAAAGGACCCGGCTTCAAACAAATCACTTGATTTATGATAGGAAAGGCCCACAGAAGACTTCGCCAAATGCAGGAAATGGAGTATGCCAACCTTTTGTGTTTTCTCAACCACGGACCGAACTGCAACCTACCCAAGTATTTGCATCTAATCACCGAACCCCACATACCCTTCACAGTCAGGGCCCGCGAAAGGGACTTGGCACATGAAGCCATATTGAAAAGTCTGAGATCCTTAATACCCCACCCACCCAAGGACTTTGGTTTTGAGATACTTTCCCACGAAGAAAGGTGAATCTTGTAGAGATCTTGTTTGCCTTTAAGAACTGGAAAAACATTCTTCTCAAAAGTTCAATAATACTCTGGGAGACATGGAATAAAGAAAACCAATAGACAGGGTGCATTGCAAAACTGAGCAGATTTATACCAAGTGACCCCAGGGTCAACCAACGAAGTGTCGAAGATCCAATTCTCCTTTGTATCCTTTTCACCAGCCATAACCAGTCCAGCTTTTTATAACCATTTGGTTTTAAAACAAAACCTAGGTATTTGAAACCTTCATCCGACCGACACATCTTATAAGGAAAAAGTGCACTAACTGATCCTGTAACCCAGGGTCTCCACCTTGAAAAATAAAAGCAGACTTTTGCACACTGATGGACATACCTAAAGCTCTGCAAAAAGTGGAGATGATAACATGATAGTGTTTCCATTCCGATAAAGAGCCAACCCCAAAAATGAGAAAGTGGAGATGATAACATGATAGTGGTTCCATTCCGATAAAGAGCCAACCCCAAAAATGAGAACGTCATCTACAAAAAGTAGATGTGTGATAAATAAAGCATCTGCCACTTTTATACCCACAATATTCTTTTGTTCTCTAGCTTGGTTGATGAGCAGGCGCAAACCTTCAATTGCTAGAATAAATAGGTACGGAGATGGGGGGAAACCCTGTCGGATACCCCTGAAACCACAAAAGTATGATGACGGAGATCCATTAACTAGAACAAGATAACGTGCAGAGGAAACACACGCCATAATCCAGCTGGTGATATCATATGATAATCCAATTTGGATAAGTATGAACCGCAGATAGGACCAATCAATTCTGCCGTATGCTTTGATGAGATCCATCTTGAGGATGTAGGCATTCAAGTGTTTCTTTTTAGCAGGGTGTAGGCACTCTTGAGCAATCCCCACCGCATCCGTATGCTTTGATGAGATCCATCTTGAGGATGTAGGCATTCAAGTGTTTCTTTTTAGCAGGGTGTAGGCACTCTTGAGCAATCCCCACCGCATCAAGTATCTGACGGCCAGGGAGAACCAAACGGATTCTCAGATATAAACTTTCCAAGATACGGTTTCAACCTCTCCGAGATGATTTTTGTGATAATTTTATACAAGTTGCATAAAGCTATGGGACGATAATCATTGAAAGTCTGGGCGATCCTTTTTTGGCACCAGGGTAATGAAAAAGAATTCAAGGAATGTGGGACAATTGCCTTTCTTCTAATCTCGTCAACTACAGCTGCTAACTCCCATCCAAACACAAAAGAAATGAAGATAGAACTCCAACGCTCGCCTGTTTGGACCCCGGCTTTTTTCCTTGGAAAATTACTTCAGAGTGCTCAATACTTCCTCCATTAAGACCGGTTTTCCTATGGCTATACAATCATCACTGTCAAAATAGGATGAAAAGTTCCTAATAGTCCTTAACTGATCTTCAATATTAGTCTCATGAGAGGCCGAATATATATCCAAGAAATGTTTCTTCGCAGCCTCATTGCGTGTCTTATTGTCACAACAGATCTCATCATTGTCAGACCGCATCTCCCAGATAGCATTATGAAGACGACGATGGTTAGCAAATTGATTGAAAAAGCTGGTATTGTTGTCTCCTGCTTTAAGCCAGATGGCCCTGCTTTTCTGACGCCAAGTTTCCTCTTTCTGACTGAGAATTTTCTGCTTCTCCACTTCAAACTGTAATAACCGATCTCTTCGATTCGGTGAAAAGAAATCCTCATCCACCAACCCTGCTAAATTCTCGATCTCAGAGTCAATGACAATTAGGGACTTGTCGTTTTCCTCCTTTTTTTCTTTTCTCCCCAGTTGTTATTTCCGCCTTGAGCAAGGAGAGTGTTTTTGTAAATGAGAAGATGGGAGATGAACCTGTCAACGAAGAGTAGGAGAGCCATTTTTCTTTCACCAAATTATTGAAATCCACATGTTCTAGCCAATACAAGTTGAATTTGAAAGGATAATGAACGTAGTGCTTCTCAAAGTCAAGTTGTAAAGCCAACGCTTTGTGATCAGAAATACCAGTGGCGTAGGACCAGGAACGAAAACGACCCAGATTTTCACATCAAACCTGAGACATAAAAATTTTGTCGAGCCTCTTTGCCATACCAGCCTTCCCACAACGTCCATCAGTCTATGTTGGAACTAGGACGGGAGGAGCAATATCAACCAAACGCAAATCCTCAAAACCCGAGCTCAAAAACTCAGCAATGGGATCGAATCTATTTCCGGACCCCCCACACCTCCTCTTCTGATAGAGTAAAGTTCAGATCCCCAGCCAACACAATAATTTACAGCCAATAAACCAGTTAGGAATAACCTCTCCCAAAATAGCCTCCTGTTGAGATAGGGTCCATAAACATTTAAAATGCGGATCCAGTGTGCAAAAACTTTCAACTTACCATCAAGTAGGATACCTGCAAAGGTGGATGAAGGATGTAAGTCAGCGATATCAGGGTTCCATGGCACCAATGTACCCCCAGACAGCCCATTGGAATCCAAAGCGCACACGTGCCAGTTAGGTCTTAGTTTAAGAAAATGGTTACAGGCCTCAGTACAAGAGATCATCGTCTCTTGGAGGAAAATAATGCCAGGTCGAAGTTTCTCTAGAATTTTCTTAAGAGTAGTATGCTTATGGCCACTACCCAGGCCTCTAATATTTAGAGAGAGCAGATTTGTTTATCAACCCCTGATAGGGTTGCTGAATCTCTAAGAGCCTGACGAGGTGAGGGAGAGGACGTCTCTTTTGGCAGACCTTTGGAGAAAAGGGACAAAATATTAGGGTTTTCGCATCAAGGTACAGAGGGATCTAAACTTCTTGATGCCTAAACAGATGAAATCTCCATAGGAGGATCCCGATCCTCGACCTTTTTGGGTTTTCGTGCTTTGCAAATAGTAACCTTGCCATTGAAGATGGAAGATATGGGGATCACCCCAGGACTGACCGAGGACGAATTATAATACACAGGGATGGGAGAGAGGGAAGGGTCTTGAGCCGTCGGTAAAATGGGGTCAGCCAAGGGTGAGAATCCCACCGGGGAGGAGGAAATGTGAATGTCAAAGGGAGGCCTTCGGTGGGGGTTGAGAGGAGTGAACTCAGAAGAGGAGTGTTGGCACGGGATTAGCCCGCATGAAGTGCGGAAGCCGATAGCTGCGAAGAAGGACCATTCGCGAAAGGAAGGGTCATTCACGAAGAACGAGAAAGCGCAAGACTAGTTAGGTTGTTAGAAATGGGTCATGTGGACCATTTTGTAACCACCATAGTTAGCTATAAATAAGAATGTGGATGTAAGCCTAAGGGCATCTGAGCATGAGATTGTTATTGTTTTGATATGATTCCTCTGTTTCGGCACTTGTGTATGAATTTGCGATAGAATGTGTTGAATTGTTTCTGCGAAGGTTATACCGCAGGTTTTGATGAGTTAATGCATGAAGATGTTCGGATCTATCTTTTTGTCTTTGGTTATGTCGAATGGTGAATGCTTTATGTTGTTTTCTGTAAGGTTTCATTGATGTGATCTTTGGTATCTCCATGTTAATGCGAATATTAATTGTGTAATAAATATGCGAATGGTGAATACATAGTTGATGTGCGAATGATGAATGTTTGTTTGAGCTACGAAGTATGATGCGAAAGTAGATCTCTGGTTTCTAATGCGATAGAGTTAGAGCAGATGCATGTCCTTTTCCCACTGCGGAAACTTGGTTCCTGCAGCCCCCTTAACCATCTCAGGTGAGACTTCGCTCCCTTGGCGGGTGTTGCTGGAAAAGGTAAAACCTTTCTGGGTCGGTGCTTAAGGGTGTTGGGTTGGTGGTTGTTGACGACAGTGCGATGTGAATCCTTGTCAAGAGAACTGTGCCAAAAAATGGTTTTGTTGCCTGGACCCTGAAGTTGAAGGAAGAGGACATTCTGTGGCACCCGACGAAACCGGAGATCCAGGATTGCTTTGACAAGAAGGCAGAAGACTTTATGGAAGGAGAAAACCAGAACCTTGGGCAGACGACAATTAGTTGGTTGGAAAAACATATTCTCTGATATCCACGAGATATTCTTCTGTGAATTCTCGGTGTTGTTGCACGAGTGGTTGGCGTAGCTGACTTTTCAAAAGAACCATTGGCAAGGAGACTCCAGAACTGGTCCAACAGCTGAAACGGGTTGACAACAAGGTATCAAGGGCCGTTGATTTCTGGGTAGATAGTATCCTAGATGGATACGTCACTGAGTTTGCCGTGGACACGATCAAATCATATAGAGACGCAGAAAGGAAATTCTTCAAAGGACCTAGAGGAAGGTTTCTACTGTTGCTGAAATTGTGTATTAAAATGCTCATCTGCGAAAAGGGCATACTGAGTATGAATTCCGATGAGTAGAAGATCAATGTGCGGGAGTTGTGAGTACTGCGTGGATGCGGGGTAGATGGACATGAGTGACAACGAATTTTTAAAGGAGGCTGAAGATGAGTGTGGTACCTTGAGGAGCGGAGTGATATTCTAGCGACCAGAGAAGAAGAGGAGGACTGAGAGAGAGTCTGCTGAGGGGATCGGAATAACAGACTGTGAAACAGGACCACACGGGACAAAGCGACCTTATTGCGACGAAGAAGAAGGTGAAAAGGCTACCCCAAAAGCCGAAGAAGGACAGACCTTAAGCTACAACGTACCTTCAACTCCACACACTACTCAGAACTTGATTGGAAGAAATTCAAGTTATTCGTAGAGCTATCCTACGTGCCAAAATAGTAGTAATAGTAGTGGATCAGTAAACAATAACAGTGGGAGCGCAAGAATGGCAGGTGACAATGCAAAGATGCCAACTTTCTAGGGTAACGGAATCGAGGATATTGAAAAATATTGGATTTTGTGAGTAGTCTGGACTATGAACCAGGTCCAGGATGAGGATATCAAGAAGGGACAGTTAGTGACGACCCTCAAGGGTCGTGCCCTAGACTGTTATATGAAGTATACTAAGGTACCAACAGGAACTCCAAATAAAACATTGGCACAAATCAAGACGAGGATGATCGATGAGTTTAGAAAACCAAAATCGAAGTCGTAGTACATTACCGAGCTCAGGGAGATCAAGCAATTTCCAAACAAGTCGGTATGGGAGTTCGACCATCGATACTAAACACTAATGGCAAAGGTAAGTTTCAGAATGACCGATATGCAGCATCAATAATGGTTTATCGTTGGGTTGGTGCCACACATTCGTGGGCTATTGATGCAACAGAAGGTAGCGACACAAGCGGAGGCGTTGGAAATCACAATGAAGCTGGAGGCCTCACCAATCTGCGAAACAGGACTAGGCATGGATCGGATACAAGCGTAGTTGGCGAACTTGACGATCTAGCTACAGGATATCAAGAAGGGAAAAGAGGCTCGCAAAGACGTCTGGCGCACTAGATGTAGGATGGAAGAACACCACAAGGATCAGTGCCTAGAGTTTCGAGGATATTTGCAATAAGGTGCGTCGAATCCCCTCATTCAAGGAGGGATGGCTTGGTGTCGCGTCTGTCAGATGAGAGGACATCGACTAGAAGAATGTGTATACATGCAGAAGATAGTGTCGAAACCAACGAACTTGTATTGCAAGTTCTGTCGATCAGTTGGCCAAGATGAGAAAAACTGTAGGGCTTCTGACCCACTCCAAGAGAGGACTGCAGATACATACTTCATGAAGGGAGAAGAGCAACCACCAGTACGACAGCAGAAATAGTATAATCAACAACCACCTCAATATAACCTGCAACCGCAGTCGCATCATGGTTAGTCGTAGTATGGCCAACCGCAATATCCGCAACCACAATTTCAACAATCGCAATACGGTCAACCACAATATCCACCGCCGCAATATAGTCAACCGTAGTACCCACCATATGGGGCACTACGAGGAGGATTTAGAGGGGGGTTTCGCGGAGGCCGAGGCATTGGTGCCGACCGAGGAGGAGCTGTTGGACGAGGTCGAGGACCCATCATATGTTACGATTGTCATCATCAGGGGCATTATCAGAGGGATTGCCCGACTCTAACCCCACAGTGTACTTACTGCAGTGCTGTGGACCATGGGGTCGAAGACTGTCCTCAGCTCATTGCAAAGTGGCAAACTAAGAACCTGTCCCCACCTCCACAAAATCAGAATCGGAACCAGAATCTTCCAGCAGTACAGAAGATATCAGCAGAGGTTAGAAGTCAAAATGCGTCTGTCGGAATAGTGACTTGCGGAGGAGCTGTGACAGGGGCCGACAGGTCACAGGTTTGAGTCCGACTGACAGTAAGAAAAAGACAAGTCAAATTTGATGCGGAGGCAAAAAGGGATATTTTCTTAAGAGCATAGGAAGCAATGAGGCAGCTAAGACAACCACCTCTTCACCAGATGGAAGTTACTTATGATATGTCGTCGATATTCGACACAACGAATTCGCAGAAAAACACCAACACCCTAAGAGCCTTTTTGGAGAGTTTCCTAGAGTTGGCAAAAGATCAAGACGCATTGGCAGAGATATCGAACCTGCTGCATGGACGGGAGGGTGCACGACAGGAGCGTACGGTCAATCGCATACATACGAGAAAGACAGGAAGAGAAATGCGAATGTCTGCGCAAGTCGGAGCATTCGATATCGACTCCATCATCTTGGATTTGGGGTCAAATGTGAACATCCTGATGAAACAAACTTGGGAAACAATGGGAAAACCGCAGTTGGCTTGGTCCTCGGTACAACTACGGCTAGTCAACCAGAGTAAAGTCACCCTGATCGATCGACTATGCCAGGTTCCTGTTGAGATTGAGGGACTCAGAACATATGCAGATTTTGATGTGATTGTGATTGTTGACAACACATGCCCCTATCCAGTGCTGTTAGGGATTGACTGAGTGATGGAAAATCAGGCTATTATCAACTTCAAGAAAAGGACGATGTCATTTGAGAATCGTGAGACCAGGGTAGTCGCACCTCTTGACCCTGTGGAAGGGCAGAGATATGTTGAGCCGACAAGGGATGAATTCAATAAGGGTTGGGACCGTCTCTACAACATCTCCTAAGATTATATCAACCCTACTACGGATGGAGACTTAGGGTGGCACAGTAGCAATTCGGCGTCATCAGATTTCGATTAAGCACTCGAAAATTGGCAGAATCGGATGCATGAAGTGTCGTTTAGGAGATGCGCACATATCACTTAGTCGTTGCGAAGGGTAGCTATGGAAGAGTGCGAGCTGCCAACGTATGAGGGATTGCCCAACCTGGCCGTATTTCTCATTGAATTTGAAGAAAAAGTGGTGGGCGACGCATAAGTCCAGCAGAACTACCTGGCCACTATGCCGACACCTAATGATGGTTAGGTTCGGCGACACTGATGGATACTATGGAAGGAAGTATGACGGCATAAGGGATCCGAAGGAGCATTTGATTGCATGTGAAAGCTAATGGGGACTATTATCACACCATAGTAGCAGGGCTACTATTCTTGCTTAGCAGATATCTGCACATTTCAGAGCCTGGATTTTACAGAGTTTGGCTATGATGAGCTTGTATTTTGAGATCACTCATGATCAGAGCAGTATTGTATATCAGATTTTTGTTAGACCTTGTGCCAAGGCTGAGCCTTGATAGTTCAGATGTGATGACCGATGTGACCCTTTATTCCATACAGTTTTAGTTCAGTGCCTAGTGATGTTATTGCAGCAGTGTTTGAGATGATTATTATTATGATGTGATATGACCCATGGATTTATGATCATTGACTATGGATTATTATCTTGTTGATATAGTCATCTTCACAGCAGTAGCTTGGTATATGATTCATGATGTGGCAAACTATTTGAAATGAAATGAACTATCTTTATGAGGTTATAAATTGTAAAATGGACATATTACTTGCACACTAAGGTTTTCTGACAAAACTCATTGGTTGTATTACCCTCTTATGAGCATAGATTTGGTCTTCCTTGACATTCTTGTTTGCAAGCCTAGGCACCATATCCATTTGATTCCATCCATCCATGACCTTCCCGATTTGGCTTTCACCTTTGACTTGTCTTTCTTGACTCTTTGATACTGAGGACTTCCCTATTTCTACCTCTGTGTTGGATCGCATCCATGTTTGTTTAGTGTCTCGGCTCTGAGTTGGTGACAGAACTTGCCTTTGGTGAGTTGGGTTGGCCTAAATCATTCTGGTCAGTTGTCCCGATGTTTGGCACTAGTCGAAGTCCCCTTAGTCACTTGATATGTTGTTGTGAAAGCTCATGTACTACTTATTGGAAATCTTTATAAATTCGCCCACGGAATTGTAAACTCTAGAATGTGTTTCTTAACACACGCGAGTAAAGGGCAAGAGCAATGAAATGCTAAAAATACTCCTCGAATAGTATAAGAAAGGCCCAAAAAACAAATGTTACTCAAAAGTTATATCTATTATTGCTGACCTTGTATATGTATAAACATGCCCTGGATGCAAGCTGCAATTAGTTGTGCTTCTCAGCACATCTGAAATCCGAAGGGTTATGTAGACCAAAACGGCCATGAAATGAAATTGAATGATCCTAATGAACCTGGATCAACTTGATGTAGACATGATGTCTAAGTTGAAGACGCACTCTCTAAACAACTTATCCATTTGTGAGGCACAACCCTTCCCCGTGTTTTTTTATTTGGCACAAAGTGTAGCGTCCCCCTCTCCCAGTGCAAAGTGTAGCATCCCCTTTGCCCAGCCTTGGTTCTTTGCCTTCATCCTAAGCTAGCAGTTAGACCATGTCAAATGGTGAGTCTGTCATTTAAGCTATTGTGCAAGTAAATATAAATAACAATGGAATATGTAAACATGATAAATGCCACTGAATAATGTTTATGCTTCAAGTTAAGCTGTGAGTATGATTAGAGGAACATGTCTT
Source organism: Larix kaempferi (assembly GCA_027924585.1). Lineage (NCBI taxonomy): Eukaryota > Viridiplantae > Streptophyta > Pinopsida > Pinales > Pinaceae > Larix > Larix kaempferi. Next base: position 24,330,378 of record BSBM01000338.1, read on the forward strand.
ATTCTATTGATATGATTTGTCCTTGGTTGTATATTGACCTAGTCGAACCTAGTTTGACTATGGTCATTCTTGGGATCCATGATGATGTGGGCCATGTATGCTTATTAATGATGATTTATGGTCCCACATACTCTTGTTATTGATACTATATGGTGGACATATGATTCAGATGGTGATTGATGCAGTTCAGTAGGTGTTATTATTATTTCAGATCATCAGATTATGCACTGTCCATATATGGTGGACACTACAGTTGGCTCCTCAGGGCAACCCATGGTTTATGAGTACACATTATTAGCATTTTTGGGTCTTTTGGATCCAATGAGACACTTATCATTCAGTTCTGGGCACTTCTGACAGTGATAGATGCAATTGTCCACTTGTTGACCAGATTTGGGGTTGTTTTCCCAGCCTGTCCAGCAGGGGCCATGAGAGCCAGTTCACCTAGGGCGCTGTATGAGGAGTGGGTGGTCCAACCACTTGATTTTACAATTATACCCCCCTTCTGGAGAGCTTGGTAGGCTCAGTTTGACAGCGCAGGCAGCCTAGGTGGCAGTTTCAGCAGCTTCACAGTTACCGAGGCAGATTAAAAATGGAATAAAAGGGTCACTAAGGAATTCGATTTGGGCAATTGAGGCAAGGTTTTGGCACTTCGTCTTCACAAAGGTCTTCCATGGTGAACCCCCCATCTTCCAGCCAGTTATCATCAGTCGGTGGGGTACACAAAGGCCACAGGAGGCCTTTTACTGCATGTCTCTCACAGATTTTGAGGACAGGATTTGATAATTTGTATTATTTTGGACATATTATTTTATATTATTGTGCCATGGGGATGATCTAGTAAGGATTGATGCCTCCTAGCCCCACCATGAGCTTCTTGAGTCATGTCCATGTCATGAGAGGTGGGTCCATGTGTCTTAGCCCCCTCTAGAGGATGACGTCACCCTCACTTAGTCACTTCTAGCTATGACGTCACCTCTATTTTGAGTGATCCATGTGATATTTTATGTTGGATCATCTTAGCCATTGATTATGTTGTGAGATCTTTTAATCTCAACCACTCATTTCATAAAGTGGTTTTGAGATCTGTTGTTTTGGTCTTTATTATCCTATATAAGGAGGAGACCCCCTCATTGTAAAATTCATCTAGATATGTTTGGCTCTTAGCTATTGGAATAAAAATACTTTCTGGGCATCTTGGATCTTGGAGTTGGAATGCTTGTGGTGATTGTAAATGCTTCTTCCTCTGCACTGATAGACATTGGTGGCCATCTTGATTTTATCTTCAAGTAACATTGTTTTGTAGGCAAAGAAGACGTTTTGGAGGAGTGCGAATTGGTGGGGAGGCCTACCCTTCAAGCTTCAGAAGGACGTTTTGGTTGACAGGGAGTTGTGTTGTCTTTGTACCAACAATTCATGTTTCTCATCTCTTTGTTTACATCTCTTTCCATTCTTGATTGATTGATTGATCTTTGTGTCCTTGATTGACAGGAATAGGGAAATCGATTTGGTTGAAGGAGGCAAAATATTGGCAAGAAGGGCTCATCCAAGTTTGGCATTTGATCTGTGTGGGAAGTAATCCTCGTCACAAGTCTCTTCCATCTTCATCTTCCAGGTATGTTCCAAGAGGTATGAAATTCTTCTATCCTATCCATCTATTTTCTTAGATCTAAAAACCCTCATTGATTAAAACCCTCAATTTTCACTTTTTTCTAGATCTACTTGGCTCTAGCTTATCTTTGGAAATAATAAAAAGAACCCACCTCTATAGCATCCACGGCAATTCAGATCTATAGTTTGGTGGCAATTGGGCGTCATTTGACACATTTTCCAAGGCACTTAGCCTTCCTTGGGTGAGGTCGCACTTCTTGGTTGGGTGAGTTTGTGTAACAAATATAAAGTATAAATGTAATAATAATAAAAAATAATAATTAGTACTAGGTTAAGGGGCGTGTCTTCTCGAATATGGCTGCCCACACCTTATATAATGGTGGCCACCAATTGTAATTTTTGTCATCTATCAATTAATTATTATACTATTCATATATATCTATTCTCAGCATGGAAGTCGGATCCGCTTCTTAACCCAACAACCGGATACGGTTACTGCATTTGTTTTCAGAGCCTCGTTGCTCGTTCCTGAAGTTGCCCTCGCGCTCCTGCTCGTTGCTCTTCCCTCCAGCAAGTTCGCGTCAGTCTGCGTTCACCTCTCTGCATGCCTGAAGTTGCCCGCGCACTGCCACGCGCTACCACCCTCCTCACTCCACTCCGCTCCGCTCCCTATCAATCCACCCCACTTCCGCTCCATTTGCTTCCACCGCCACCTGCTCACACCTTCTCCCTTGCACACTGCCTATCCACCTTCCCTACAGCTCCTGCTCCACCATCCACTCAACCCTGTAGCCATCCACCCTCTCTCCTCTCTTCTCAGCTTTCCACCTCTGCCCCACGCTGCTCCCTGCCACTCCCCTCCGGCGTGCCTCCAGTCGCCACCCTCTCCTGCCGCCTCTTGCCTGCTCCATGCGAGCCCTACACATTCACCAAAAATAAATAAATAATATATATATCATAATATAGTAATATATTATAATAATAATATTATATATATTATTATAAATTAATTTATTAAATTAATTTTTAATAATAATAATAATAGTATATATTATTATTATTAATAAATATAATAATAATTATTATATTTAGCCCTTCACAACAAGATTCCGGTGTGCACTAGATCAATGGTAGAAATGAAGGATCGACCAGAGAAATTAGAAAAAGACCAAATTAGAGATTTCAAAATACTGGAAGCTAAGTTGCACTGAAGCGGATACGAAAATGGATACGGATACGGGGGGAGACACAGATACAACAAATTTTCAAAAAATCCAAATACGATACGGCGGGGAAACGACATATATATATATATATATCGTCATCATCATAAATATTATCATTGTCATCATAATCATCATAATATTATCATTGTAACATGATACTATGAAAACTTTTAACTAATATCATTTGAATCCTCATGCTCAGAGTCAGAGTCATCATCTATGTCCACAACAAAAGTAGACCGAAAATAGGGATCCTGAACTTGGCTCGATTTCCCTGGGCTTGGAGGCACTCGTCCAACACCAATGTTCATATTCTCTAGCTATGGAAGTGGGTCAAAATCCATTTTTAGACAGAGGAGTTCAACAATCAACACCACCAACATCAAGGTACATAGAGGGGTTGATGTGCTTGATCGAATCCAGTGGTAATATTGCAATCCTGAAATCTTGAAACTGTTAAGTCTGTTATATTCTGAATAGGAGTAAAAAATCTACTTTTTCCATATGAAGTCCAATGAGGTTGGAACCATTGTCAAACATCCTGAAACAATTAATGGTAATGTTAAAAATTTAAGTAAAAGTGACATTCTCCTTATATTTCATTTTCTATCCTTTTACATTCTCCTTATATTTCATTTTCTATCCTTTTACTTTAAGAATTTAATATTACCATTTAATATTCTGTATAGCTTCCATGGAGAGGTTGTGGGTCCTTCCGGGTTTCAATTTAGACCAGGGAAACAATTAAAAAGTCGACTTCAGGAATAAAAAACGGTTAGAAATGTGGCCCTCTCTCTGTGATACGTTTCACAATGCCCCTAAAACGTATCCAAAACCCTTGAAACATATATGTACCACTCTGATACGTTTCAATGACGTTTCAGGGCCGTATCCCCTCCGTTTCAGGATCCGAAACGGGGAAAAGTAGTGAGTTTCCTAGTCCGGCGAGTGAGCCAATTCCTCTTCTTGAGTATGACTTGGAGATCAACATTGAAAGAGAATTGGACAAGGTTATGCACAACATCCCACTCACTGAGTTAATGAAAATCCCATCAATCAAAGAGCAATTGGTAGAGTTTTTTGAGAGTATCCCTGAGACTGCCACAAGAAATGGTGAAGGTTCATCTTTTCAAAACTCAACACCTAGTGCTATGGTTGATGAAGAGGAGGACCTTCCCATTAACATCCAAACGGCTTTATAGGAGAGAAAGAATGGTGTTCAGCAACCTTTTTATCTTACACTTCGCATTGGTGATACCCTTCTTCATAACTGCATGTTGGATTCTGGTGCCTCCATGAATGTGATGCCTTTGCAAGTCATGGAAGCTATGGGATTAAAAATAACTAGGCCTTATGGGAATGTTTGTGGGATTGACTCTAGACCAGTTCAAGTCTTTGGCTTGATTAAAAACTTGAGAGCTGACCTGTTTTCATGCCCCGACATATCCATGCTAATGGACATAGTAGTCATAGATCTCCCTCCAACCTATGGAATGCTCCTTTGTAGGAAGTGGTTTGCTGGGCTAGGGGGACATCTTCAGATGGATTTATCATATGCTACTATCCCCAACTTTGATGGGTCATTAGTTAGGGTATAACGGGAGCCATTTTACGATGGTCATCTTGAATGTTATGAGGATGGTGTAAGGAACACGTATATCGAGGGTGAGTTATTACCTAAGGGGATCTTCATGGTCATGGGTGGCCAAGATGAGTATCCTAGTATAGAGAGAGAAGATATTTGGAGATCATTTGGAGATGATAGTTCTTCTGAGGAAGAAAGGGAAAGAGCTATTGTTGTTAGAGAAATGAACGTTGAGTCACTTCCAGGAGAAGTGTCGGAAGAGCTTAGGAGTTTGAACCAGCCTAGTGATGTGGAGCCACACATTGAACAACCTGAGCCCATCACTCAACTAAATACTTCTGAGATTAACTTTGACCAAATAAGAAGGGGTGAGTATATACCTAGAATAGTCCATGAATGGCTTTTCCTGGTTGACCTCAACATGGAAAGGGGAAGACAAGGCTTACCTCACATCACTCCTTGGGCAAATAACAATGAAGGAACACATCCTTCCCCTGATGAGGGGAATGATGAAGAACTAACTGATTATCATTTTTCTGATATTCTTGATCACTTATCCCATTTGTTCTTGGAAGATGGAGTTTTGAGGCAAGTAAATGACAACTCCATGTGTTGGCAAGATCGTGCCTTAATCCATGATGCCCCTGGAGAGGACTTTTCCTTGAATAATGTAGCTATTTTTTAGGAAGAGCCCAGTGGGTTGAGTTTGTCTTCAGCTTATCCTAGCATCCCTAGTTTCCTCATTCCCCGTGGGTTACCTATTGGTGAAGAGAGTATGAACTCCACATATTCATTTCACACCCCTACCTCCTAACCAACATCTTTAGACACGGGAGCTCAGAGTGTTTCTGGCATGGTCCCTAGTCATTCGTCTTTTCCCACTGATCATCTGACAGCCTTAGAGAGTATGATTGTTCCTGTCCCATCTGGAGAAGGTATTAGCAGAAGTGTTGAAAACCAAAATCTACCATCTCGAGTCCATGTAGAAGAAGAAGAGGATGTTGATAGAGATTTTTGGACTGTGGGAGAAACCACAAAGTACATCATTCACCCACAAGTTGAAGAACCAAGAGTAGAGAGTCCTCCTAGGAGAGTAGTTCGAGAATTCTTGATTGGTAGGGTAGCCATACCTTTAGACAGTGGATCTCCCAGGTTTGATGCACTTCCTCCTGATAGGAATTCGAGGATAGTTATGCCTCAACCCTGATGCAATTTTGATATCCAACCTATTCCCGCTCATGTTATTGAAGCCATCTCTCAATCTGTAAATCACCGAAGGTTTGAAATTGGTGATAGGGTCGTTATTCCTAATGATTTATTTTGCATACGATCCAGGGGATCTTGTGACTTTTGGGTTTGACCGCTCACTGTTGAGTGGTGCATTGATAATTGGTGTTTCCTCACTACTGGGACTGGCCATCGTATCTTACTCCCTATCAACCAGAGGGAGTTGAGGGATTATCATCCCTGACCCCACCTGCCTTGATTTGCGTTGCTTGCCTATTTAGAGTAGGTATTTTTCTGAATAAGCTCTTTGAGAAATATGATTTATGTGCTTTTCCTTTTCTGTGTGCTGATTAGTGTCGTTTCTTTTTCTTTTGGAGTTGTCTGCTTGATTTTGGTTGAGTTGCTGATTGAGTTGAGCCTCGCTCCTTCCTAAGCTTGTCTCACCTCCTGCCGAGGAAAACAAAGGCTCAACCAGTCAGAAGGAAGGCGCAGGAAAAGACGACCCTGCGAAAGATCAGTCAGAGGGGTCCAGCCATGATGGAGCCTCAACAACAGCCACCTCGATAGATTCTGACTTAGACTTACAGTACAAAGAAAGGAGGACAAAACACAGGATGGACCGTGGATAAGGAAGCATAAGGGGTTGTCTTATGGAGGAGCAGGTAAATAGGCTCCTAGAGAAGCTAACAGAGGTCATAGAGGAAAACCGTGCGAAAGTCACACAACACTCTACCGAAAACTTCCACCAGATGAGCCAGCTGCTATCCACGTTAGCTAACATAGTTGTAGAGCATAGTGTACCACATGGGGAAGCTCGACCAAGCATGTCGACAGGGAGGACCGAAGTAGAGATTGGCACAAATCCAAGGTTAGTCAAAATGTTACCGAATGCGATGACCACAGGGAATCAAGAGCTGGATATTGAACTACAAATGCACGAATCAATAGTGGTAGATTTCAATATACTACCAATGCTATGGTTACAAAGAATTCAAACGGCAGCAAATGCATATATCTGTGAAAGAGAGGCCGGAAATCATGATATGATGGTGCGGTATAAGCAGCAGGCGCACATCAGTGAGACGGAGGCATAGTGTCTTCAAGCAAAGAAAGCCCAGATAATAGCTAACAAAGAGAAGGCCATGGAGGATAGGAAGCGGCTCGAAAAAGCACTATCCAGAGTATGCGAGAAAACTCCTGAGGTAGATCAGGATGTACTATCAGAGGCGAAGGCAATTTTTTTGGGTGTACTTATCAAGAACTTGTGGAAGGAGAATGCAGAGTTGCAAGCAAGGGTGGTAGTGAGCACAACATTGGAACAAGTTCAGGATAGGAAGAATACCATTGAGGAAGTCGTGACAGAGATCACGGAGATGGAGAAAACGACACAGGCAGTCGCAGAAGGTGTCAGGTATTTTTGGTGAAGTGTAGTCCAGAACGACCAGCTAATTGCGCTGAAAGATCAACTTAGTGATGCAGAAGCACAGCTCAAATCCTTCAAGGGATAGATCAAAGCGATGCCCTCACTAATACAGATGTCGAAGGCAACGAAACTAAAAAGTATGTAATAGCACATCACAAAGCCCTGCAAAAGGCATCAAAGAAGGGCCACATTTGGACGAGCTCCAAACAAAATCTTATTTCCTTGCAGTACGGTTAATGGCAACATTGCAACAGGTCAAGCAACAATTAGAGGAGGCATAACAGAAAAGTTGCAAACACCCTACGGACCAGCAGGTGGAGGATTGTACCCAACTCCATGCATAAACGAAGGAAGTGGTCGACCAAATCAAGGACACATACGACGATTTCAAGCAGCAAGTGAATACACTAGGGGTGTCCAGCTGAGGTGGCTCGAGGGAGAGCTGTAAGTTTGTGTTGGGGGCCTGTTGGCACAAGATTAGTCTGCATGAATTGCGGAAGCTGACAGCTACGAAGAACCAGAAAGCACAAGACTAGTTAAGTTATTAGAAATGGGTCATGTGGACCATTTTGTAACCACCATAGTTAGCAATAAATAAGAATGTGAATGTAAGCCTAAGGGCATCTGAGCATGAGATCGTTGTTGTTTTGACATGATTCCTATGTTTCGGCACTTTTGTATGAATTTGTGATAGAGTGTGTTGAACTATTTCTGCGAAGGTTATACCGTAGGTTTTGATGAGTTAATGCATGAAGATGTTAGGATCTATCTTTTTGTCTTTGGTTATGTTAAATGGTGAATGCTTTATGCTGTTTTCTGTAAGGTTTCATTGATGTGATCTCTGGTATCTCCATGTTAATGTGAATGTTAATTGTGTAATAAATATGTGAATGGTGAATACATAGTTGATGTGTGAATGATAAATGTTTGTTTGAGTTACGAAGTATGATGCGAAAACAGATCTTATGGTTTCTAAAAGTATGATGCGAAAACAGATCTTATGGTTTCTAATGCGATAGAGTTAGAGCAGATGCATGTCCTTTCCCCAGTGCAAAAACTTGGTTCCTTCAGCCCCTTTAACCATATTGGGTGAGACTTCACTCGCTTCTCAGGCTTTGCTCGAAAGGGTAAAACCTTTATGGGCCGGTGCTTAAGGGTGTTGGGTTGGTGGTTGTTGACGACAGTGTTAAATGAACCGCTGGGGACAGAACTGTGTCAACAAGGAGAAGTGGGTCGGAATAGGCTCCCCCGAAGGATGGGAGAACGACAACGGTGGAAGGCCCTTCTCCAAACAAAGGTTCTCCAAAGAGACAGCCCCCTGAGCAGAGAAGGACGAACCCCAGGATGAGTATCTGCCGAATGATTGAGAGGCCTAGAGACCTGAAGTAATAAGTCTAGAGAAGGCGAGTCCGAACTAGGGTTATCCGTATCCAAAGACTTATCAGACTGCTCGAAACCACAAAGGGATAAGTGTGCCAATAAAGCCTCTAAAGACATAAATTTAAGTAAAAAAGCTAAGGATTGTTTAAACATACCCACAAAAAAACTTGTCGAGTCCTTATCGAGGGGAAGAGGAAACCGAATCTCCTCTGAATCTGAGATGAAGTCATCATCCTCCTTCTCAGCATATCCCTTTAAAGAAGAAGATTTGGACTTTAACTTATAACACTTTACTTTAGAATGTCCCATCTTGTGGCAATAGTGGCAATGGAATGCTATTCTCCAGTAATCCAACCTATGGATGAAAGTGCCACCGTCCCAAATAACTTCAAGTTTACCCGATAAACTGTCGAAAACATCCAACTCTACCAAAACCCTAGGCGAATTTCTATTGACCCAAATAATTGGTCATCCTCCATTAATTTAAACCTGTCGATGGAGTTAGCAATTGCCATAAAACATTTTAGATTCCAACGCTGCAAGTGAAAATCCAACAAAATGACCCAAAGATGTCTTTTGAGAAGTTTTTCATGATGAGGGTTGAAACCCTCGTGAGAATGACTAAGTGCGAGGGAGCTATGACCGACTACCGAAAACCGTTCTTCTATAGCACTCCTCTCATCTTCAGAAAGGAAAAGAAAAACCATCCTCCCATTAACTAATGTCAGAACCCTAGGCAAATTTTTGATAAAGGGTTTCCACTTGCAATGGATCCTTCCCCAACACAGAGAGAGGATGCCCCTTCTTAATGTTAGAAAAACAGGATCGCAGAGCAATAACAATAAACAAAAATGCAAATATAATCACATACACATTACAAGAGAGACACAGATATATCGTGGTTCACCCCAACTTGGGCTACATCCACACTGAAGTTGCCAATCCAACAAAGTGAAGGGATACAACCTGCAGCACAACTGCTGCACTTCCTCTTCACTGTCTCACAGTCTCTCTTCTGATCTCAGAGATCTTTACAATGCATAAAACCTAATCCATCAACCCTAGCCATATTACAATGTCTTTATTTTATAGGGAAAATACAATGGGAAAATACCACGGGATACCCAAAAACCATGGCCCTGCAAAATAGCTGGCAAAAACAACCCAATTTTTTTTTCTCGGGGGCGTTGCCCCCGAAACCCCATTTCTCGGGGGCGTTGCCCCCGAACCCCCGTTCGCGGGGGCTCCACCCCTTGACTTGGGGGCATTGCCCCAAACCCCTAAAAATGTAAAATGGGTGTACAGTCATGCGGGGTGCAAGGTTGAGACAATGTCATCTATGAGACTGGAAGATCTGGCTCCATAACCAACAATCTCCCACTTGGAGACTGATCACAACAACTCCACCGTTGCTGCACTTGCTGGACTTGGACTTAGCAAATTTTTCCTCTTCACCTTCATGCTAGAAGGCCAATTGAAACCAAGCAAGAACTCAGTTTCTCTCTGGTCACTACATTTGTGCACATGTCTGCAGGATTCTGGCTAGTATGTATCTTTTCCAGCGTCAACAGTTCATCTTGCAGAACATAGCATATGAAATGGTACTCCAGCTGTATATGTTTAGTCTTGGAATGGAATGTTGAGTTCTTTGCAAGATGAATGGTACTCTGGCTGTCACTATACAACCTGCTATCCTTCTGCTTCTTACCCACTTCCTCCATAAAGCTCTGCAACCAAATCATCTCTTTATTAGCCTCTGTAATAGCAACATACTCTACTTCCGTTGTTGAAAGTGCAACAACCTTCTGCAATTTCAAAATCCAGCTTATTGTTGTTCCACCAACAGTAAACACATACCCTGTGGTGCTCCTCTTACTATCCTTATCACCTGCCACATCTGCATCAACATATCCCTGTAGAACAGTGTTTGAACCTCCAAAACATAATGCCTGAGTGGTGGTACCTCTCAAATACCTAAGAATCCACTGTACTGCCCTCCAATGTTCTTTACCTGGATTGTTCATATATCTGCTCACAACTCCCACTACATGTGCAATATCTGGTCTTGTGCACACCATGGCATACATCAAGATGCCAACTGCTGATTGATAGGGAATCTTGGACATGTAATCTATCTCTTCCTGTGTCTTGGGACACATTTTCTTACTTAGACTGAAATGACTGGCCAAAGGTGTACTTACTGGTTTTGCATTCTGCATTATGAACCTCTCCAACACCTTTTGTATGTACTCACTCTATGACAATGTCAATTTGCGATTTTTCCTGTCTCTCATTATTCTCATACCAAGGATTTGCTTTGCAGCACCCAAATCCTTCATCGCAAATGAATTAGCTAGCTTTCTTTTGAGTACATTTATATCCTGCATGTTAGACTTTGCAACAAGGATGTCATCCACATACAATAACAAGATAATATATCTTTCATTGTCTAGCTTCTTGAAATAAACACAGTGGTCAGAATGACATCTACTATAACCTTGTTCTGTCATAAACTTGTCAAATTTTAAATACCACTGCCTTAGAACTTGTTTCAAGCCATACAAACTCTTTTTCAACCTTCATACCAAGTTCTCCTTACCTTTGACCTCATACTCTTGTGGCTGCTGCATATATATCTCTTCCTCCAAATCCCCATGGAGAAAGACTGTTTTTACATCTAACTGTTCAAGATGCAAATCTTCTACCGCCACTAGACTTAAGATAGTCCTAATTGACGTCATCTTAACAACAGGAGAAAATATTTCATCAAAATCTATACCTTTCTTCTGAGCAAACCCCTTTACAACAAGTCTAACCTTGTACCGCTTCTTGCCTCCTCCTTTTTCCTTCAACCTGTAAATCCATTTGTTCTGCAATGCTCTTTTACCATCGGGCAACTGAACCAAATCCCAAGTCTGGTTTCCTACCAATGAGTCCATCTCCTCATTCATGCCCTGCTCCCACTTCTTTCTAGTTTCCACCTACATTGCTTCTTCATAACATTCTGGTTCACCAGCATCAGTCATCAACAAATAATACATTGAAGGAGAGTATTGTTCAGGGAGTCTACTTAACTTGGTAGATCTTCTTGTAGTTGCAGGAGTTTCAGGTACTTGTTGTTCTTGATTTTCTGGCACCTTTGGGACTTCATTTTTTTGAATTTCATCAAGTACTGTGTACCCTGTGCTTTCCTTTTCCTGTTTCTTTCCCTACAACTGATCTTTATACATGACCTTTTCATTGAATATCACATCTCTACTCATGATGATTTTGTTATTTTCATAATCCCATAAGCGATAACCAAATTCATCAACCCCATATCCAATAAAGGTACATTTCTTGGATTGAGCTTCAAGCTTTGTTCTATTTTCTTTATCAATTTGGACAAATGCTTCACAACCAAACGTTCTCAGAAATGAGTAGTTTACCTTTTAATCTGTCCATGCCTCCTGTGGAATACCACCATCCAAAGCACTTGAAGGTCCTCTATTTATTAAATAAACAACAGTATTTACAGCATCCACCCAAAACTGTAAGGGCAACCATGCCTGCACTCTCATACACCTTGTACGCTCCATGATCATTCTGTTCATCCTTTCCGACACAACATTTTCTTGTGGTGTTCTTGGGACTGTCTTCTCTCTACGAATCCCATGGTATGAACAGTAACTATCAAACTCCTTGCCGCAGTACTCACCTCCATTATCAGATCTGAGACACTTCGACCTTTTCCCTGTCTCATTCTCAACTAAAGCTTTCCACTTCTTAAAAGTAGCAAACACATCAGATTTCTGTCTAATGCAATAAACCCAAGTTTCCTAGTTGCATCATCAATAAATGTAACATAATAATTAGAGCCACTAAGAGATTGTACCTGAGCCGGTCCCCATACATCTGTATGCACTAGCTCTAACTTTTCATTCTTTTTCCGTTTCCCTACCCTGAGAAATCTGACTCTCTTCTGTTTTCCATAAATATAGTTTTCACAGAATTCCAAACTTACCTGCTTCAAATTTAGCAGCAACTTCCTTGAGTGGAGAATCTGCATCCCCTTCTAACTCATGTGGTCAAGCCTATCATGCCACAATGCTATATCTGTTCCTGTGGAAGCTAAAGAGATAGAATGGTCAATATTATGAGGAGATAAATACAACGTACCTATCCTGTCTCCTTTTGCTATCACCATTGATCCTTTAGTGATCTTCCACCACTTTTCTCGAAATGTAGATAGACAACCGCCATCTCCCAACTGCCTTGTTGAGATCAGATTTCTTTTCATAGCAGGAATATGCCTAACAACGTTTAACAGCCAGTCAGTTCCATTCTTAACTTTTATCCATACCTTACCCATTCCAACAATTTTACATAGCTCATCATCACCCAATAAAACATGTCCAATATCACCTGGAACATAAGGATGAAAATATTTCCTATGGGGTGTAGCATGACATGAAGCCCTTGAATCTATTACCCAATAATCACTTGTATTATTTAATGCAAGAATCAAAGCATCTTGTAACACATCACCTGCTACATTTGCTTTCTGGGTAATTTCCTTCTGTGCATCTCCTTTCTTCTTTAGAGATCTGCAGTCTTTCTTCAGATGTCCTTTCTTTCCACAGTTCCAACACTCTATCTTTCCCAGTCTGGACTTGGATCTACCCGTTTTAGACTTCCCACGATTAGCTTGGCTCTTTCCTCTCTCCTTTTGTCTTCCCCTGGTCTCCATGGTCAACGCATTACCTGATGTCTCACCTGTGTTTTTTCTTCGAATTTCCTCACTAAGAATAACACCAATAACATCATGAAATTTCAAGGTGTTTAAACCAGAGACAGAGTTACTTATAGCCATGACCAAACTATTCCAGCTTTCTAGCAATGAACACAAGATTAGAAGAGCCCTAACCTCATCATCAAAGTTCATACTTACAGAACTTAGTGGATTTGTAACCGTATTAAACTCATTTAAATGATCAGTAACAGATCCACCTTCAGACATCTTCATATTAAATAAATGCTTCATTAGAAATACCTTGTTGGAGGTCGAGGGTTTTTCATATAGCTTACCCAGTGCACTCATCAAACCCTCTGTTGTCGTTTCTTTGAGATATTGAAAGCCACCGACGAAGCCAGGCTCAACCGTATTGTTCCTAGGGCCTTTCTTTCAAGAACCTCCCATTCTTCGTTCTTCGTAGCCGTCGGCTGCTTTGCTCTTCCCCCCAACGATAGGAATAGATCCTTCTGGTATAGATAGTCCTCCATTTGCATCTTCCATAACTGGAAGTTGTGGTCGTTAAACTTCTTGACCTTAAACTTTCCTTCTTCTGCCAAAACCAGAAACCCTAGCTTCCTGCGGGTTTATCTTTCAAATTGACCTTTGGCTCTGATACCAATTGTTAGAAAAACAGGGTCGCAAAGCAATAACAATAAACATAAATGCAAATATAATCACACATACACATTACAAGAGAGACATAGATATATCGTGGTTCATCCCAACTCGGGCTACGTCCACACTGAAGTTGCCAGTCCAACAAAGTGAAGGGATACAACCTGCAGCACACCCGCTGCACTTCCTCTTCACTGTCTCACAATCTCTCTCTTCTGATCTCAGAGATATTTACAATGCATAAAACCTAATACATCAACCCTAGCCGTATTACAATGTCTTTCTTTCATAGGGAAAATACAATGGGAAAATACCACGGGATACCCAAAAACCATGGGCCCTCAAAACAGTTGGCGAAAACAACCCCAAAATTTTTTCTCGGGGGTGTTGCCCTCGAAACCCCATTTCTCGGGGGCGCTGCCCCCGAACCCCAACACCCCCGTGACTTGGGGTCGTTGCCCCCAAACCACCTTTTTCGGGGCGTTGCCCCGAACCCCTAAAAATGCAGAATGAGTATACAGACCTCCGGGGTGCACCGCTAAGACAATATCATCTATGAGATTGGAAGATCTGGCTCCACAACCAACACTTAACCTTTTCGAAAGAAAGCTTTACTGCCTTATTAGAGGCCTGCCACTCAATCGTGTTGCGTTTTTCAAACAGAGACGAAATAGTTGTTATAACGATATACCATTCGAACGAGAAGGTTTATTTATAGCTATGGTTATGATATGGTTCAAGCACCTTTGCACTATTCAACATTGGCGAACGATACACCAAGTTGTTGGCGATGGTTTTAATTAAAACCATATTTTGTTTGGGTGCCTAGAAAGGCGGAACCGTGGAGATTGACCTCGACCTGGTCATCAATATATAAGTGGGATCACCCATTCAGACAAGACACATGTGGAGCCATCGATACAAGCCACTTATCCAAGGAATCGATCGAGCCTAGGGTCGAGGCCATAGGAGCTGAGGACCAAGAGGATGCAGGAATGCCATGAGGTGATGGGTATTAAACTTTGGTTAAGTTTTGATTTAAATGGTGCATGTATATGAGTACTTTATCATAGTTAGTAAAAACTATTGAAGTTCACGCCTTTTAGTGATGCATTTTTATTTCCCTATTCTGAGTGGATTTATACATTGTGGTTTTTATATTTGTAACTATTGGGAATCCATTTTATTTGTAATGTTGCCATTAAGAGTTGATATTGGAAATTAAGGGAAACACTTGGATTTGTAAATGCAATTTGAATTTCATACAAAAAAGTTAATGAAAGTTCTCAAGGGGGCATATAAAACCGCTTTCTAAACCATGTCTCTTAAAAGTCTTAATAGTTTTCCATGGGTTGATGGACAAAATTGGTAATGTCTTGAGAATATGACCTTTGTTTATGATTTAGTAAGATGCTAGGTAAAGCTGAAATAGAGGGATTTCTAGTAGGTGTTTGCATGTTCCCATGTTCTTTACAAGAGTTCTTTGCAAAGTTAAGATCTATTCTCTTTCAGCTCAAGATGTGCAACATCACCAAAAAGACACTCAAATGGTGCTTTCTATGCTTTCTAAATTGGGTCTTGAATTCAGCACTTTTGTTTATTCATTTCACTCTACTAGATTAACACTTGGGACAGACTTACTCATGACTTTTCTAGATGTCTTTGCAGCCTCCCTTATTCAAGAGCAGGATAAGCTTTCTCAGATGGGCCTACAAAGGTCCTCAAATGCTTGTGCAGTTGCAACAATTGAGGACAAGCAGAAAGCCCCTAAGCATAAGCCCTCATACAAAGGCAAGAAGGATAAAGACTCCAAGATCTTTTATGACAAAGAAGGGAAGGAGCTTCCCATATGTCCCTACTGCGAAAAGGGACCCCAGAAAGAAGAAAATTGTAGATTTAAGAATTTTTTTAAAGAAAAATGAAGACAAAGTGCAATCTAAAACCTCCTCTTGAAAGAGGACATGTGCTCATAACAACTTCAACTTAAAAATCAACCTCTTTGATCCTAGATTTCGGAGCTTCGAATCATATGGCTTCATCCAAAGACATGTTCATCTCCTTGCAACCATCCTTTGTCCAGGAAGTACTCATGGGAGATAATACTCCAAACAAGGTATGTTGAAAAGGTGATATTATACAACAAGATGAGCAGTTTCAAGATGTTTTTCTTGTTCCTTCTCTATCCGAAAATCTGCTTTCCATCTTACCAAATCACACACTTGGGCCATGGTAAGCAAGTTCACTTCACCAAATACTCGAGCCATGGTTCTATTTTTCCGTTTTGCTACACCGTTTTGTTGATGTGTATAACTTGTTGTGAATTGCCTTTTGATTCCATGTTGTTTGCAGTAATCATGAAATCCATTTCAGTCATACTTCCCCCCTCTATCTTATCTCAATACTTTGATTTGATGGCCACTTTGGTTTTCAACCAAAGCTTTGAATTCCTTGAACTTGCCAAATGTTTTTGACTTCTGACGAAGGAAGTACAACCACTTTTCCTGCTGAAATCGTCAATGAATGTAAGAAAATAATAACAACCACTATATGATTGACTCTGCATTGGACCACACAGATAATATGAACAAATTCTAGGGGTGCTTATGCCTTTCGAGACAAACCATTAGGGAAGCTATGCCAATGTTGCTTTGCAAGATTGAAACACTCACATGTGCTTGCTGGCTCCTTAATAAGGTGTAGTCCTTTAACCATGTCTCTCTGTTGCAACAGTTTCAGGCCAGTAAAGTGAAGTCCGAATTTAAAATACCATAACCAAAAATCATCCATGCACGTTGCTTTTTGGGCAAATTAATATCTTACCTGCTTGAATCAACTCATGACTAGCGGCTACATTATGTTCCTAGTCACTTGTACTTTTGGCAATTAACTTCTTACCTGGAGGTTTGTCATATATGGCACATTTTGCTCCCTTGAAGATGAGATTGTATCCATTTTCATTGGGTTTCCCAATACTGAGAAAATTATGCTTCAAACATGGATCATAATACAGATTTGAGATGGTTTCCTGTTGGCCTTGTTTGGTCAATATGCTGACCACTCCTTTTTCAAGAACTTTAACTATATCATCGGTGCCGACTTTAACCTCTGTCTTTACTGGCTCATTTAGATATGCAACTAGACTTTATTACCTGTCACATGGTTGCTACAACCACTGTCTAAAATCCAAAGATCATTTGGTCTTTCATGTGCAGCATGACAAGTAATGACCAAACTTCTTGCAATAAAAGCACTTAATATTTTAGATCTATAACACCACTTTTTGTCATTGATCTTGTTTTCTTGTTCTTGATCTTGCTTGCCATTGCTTTGACCGCCTTTGCCTTTGCCTGTTGATCTGCCTCTGCCTTTACCTCTTCGTTTTGAGAGAGAGACCTAGGCTTTGAAGGCTTACTCCAAAGAGGAATCCTCATTATTGTTGATTTTGGATTCATAGGATAGAAGTGATCTCGTCAACACCTCTATGGATAATTGACTTAGATCTTTCGCTTCTTCGATAGCTGCAACTTTTAGATTGAATTTAATGGGTAGTGATCTTAGAACCCTTTCAAAAACCCCTTGATTAGTTATATTTTCACCATACGTATTCAATTGATTTACTATGCCCATGACTTGAGTCATAAATCGATCTACTGTATCTGATTATTTCATTTTTAAGCCTTCAAAATATCTTCTTAAATTTTGAGGTTTAGTTGTTTGTACATTGCCAACACCTTGGTAATTGGTCACCAAGATGTCCCATGTTGCTTTTGAGTGGAATGTAGCTGAGACCTTTGGAAATATGATGTTATCCTCCAATGCATTCATAATAAGATGCAGTGCTTTCGTATCCTTTTTCTTGTGAATCCACAATGTTTCATTTTCGTGGGTTATCAGGGCTTGCTCAACTACATCATCAGTTGATTTGGAATAACCACGCACAACATACTCCTAAACGTCTTTTGATTATAAAAAGATTGCCATCTTAGTGTCCCACATATCATAATTGTTTTTTGGTGAGAAGAGAAATCTATTGATGATTAGAGCTGTTAGGAGTCATGCTACCGTCCTTCATGTCCTTCACTCGCTCTTTATTAAAAATTCATTTCTTTTTTTTAATCAATTCTCCACCTTTTTAATAAGCTTTTACAAAAGAATCTTTTATAAAACTTTAAATAAAAAAAATCTCTTTTAAAAAAGACTTATTTTAAAAATAAATATTTTTAAAAAGAGACAAACTTTTATACTATGCACAACATACTCCCAAATGTCTTCTAATGGGAAAAAGATTGCCATCCTAATGTCTCACATATCATAATTTTTTTTTGGTGAGAGGAGAAATCTACTGATGATTAGAGCTGTTAGGAGTCATGCTGCCATCCTTCACTTGATGATTAGAGCTGTTAGGAGTCATGCTGCCATCCTTTACTGGCTCTTTCCTAAAAATTCGTTTTTTTTTTCTAAGCAATTTTCCCCTTTTTAATAATCTTTTACACATACAAAAAGTTTTTTTTTAACTTTAAATAAAAAACTCTCAAAAAAACTTATTTAAAAAAAAAAAATTAAAAAAAAAACAAACTTTTATACCATACATTCAAACAAACTATGGAGAAAACCAATCGAAATAGGTGAGGAGCGTTTTGTATTTTTTTTTTAAAATTTTGTGAGTATTATAATATCCACCTAGGACCTCAAGAAACTTTTGCTAAAAGAAAAGGAGATTAACACACGCGATTTGAAACAAACTTTTATACCATCCATTTAAACTATGGAGAAAACCAATCGAAATAGGTGAGGAGCCTTTTGTATTTTTTTTTTAAATTTTGTGAGTATTATAATATCGACCTAGGACTTCAACAAACTTTTGCTAAGGGAAAAGTAGATTAACACTCACGCGACTTCCAATACCATCGCCTTTCTAATGGCGCCGCAACTTGGTACTGGAACTACTCATAGTGGTTTGTAAATCTGCTAAGTATTGCAACTAGGAATTGTAAATCTGTTATGTCCTCAAATTTTGCATTGGGTTATAATGGCCTAAGCTATTTGGCCATGTTCATGATAGTTTGTTAAATTGGTGCTAAGGGTCAAACAATTGCTAAGCATGATGTCCAAGTTAGTAATAATGTAAAATTAGAGCCAAATGGACAAGGTGGGTCACATGAAGAGCAAATTCCTAATTCAAAGGTTGTAATGCCCCCATCCAAATAAACTACCACGGAGGAAAAATTCCACTAACTTACTAGTTCCCTAGGTTGGGGGTGGAAGCATCAAAAGTTGGAATAAGGTTGCTACAAGACCCAAGATGATCTTAGACTTACAAATTCGCATTAAATGAGTCAAATAAATAACAATAATAAAGAAAATAAGGTGGCATTAGATCATGAGGGCACACAAGAGGTTGTGGTATCCACATGTGGCAAGATTCTCAGTTACACTTGGCATGATTCTCTCACCAATTCGAGTTCAAGGTGGAGGGTAACGTACTTGGGGGAGTTTAAGAGGCATTATTCATGTCATGAATTTTGGGAGGTTGAATTGGGGTGGAAGAGTAACTCCCATGGAAGAGGAAGAGACATCATAGAGAAGTTGTAAGACGTGTAGCTAGATTCCCGGGTATCTATGACAACAATGATGGAGAATCTATTACAAATATGACAAATTCAGACCTGATTGCAAACCTATGACACATCTGACATATCAGGGCTAAAAATAGCCACCCAAGAGGACGCATAGAGGGAGTTATTGTCAGGCAAGATTTCCAATTCGAATTGGGGGAAAGAGGAATGCAAGGAAGAAGTGGACAAGTGTCATATGAGAGAATCTATCATTAATTCGAGTTGAGTGAAGTCTCTTGGAGGGATTTCGACTGATCCGGATTTATGTGGGAACGAAATGAAAGAGCAGATACATAATCATATACATAGATATATTGCAAAGAACACATTGACATAGTAAACACATATTCTATTAAATAGCAGAAATAGAACAGACTGTAAAATAAAAGCAGCTAGACTGGTAGTATCTATCTATGAGCAGAGATGTGTCCGCTATACTCATTCGTGCCAAGATGAATACAAAAAGAGGCCGAAAGCATCTATTTATCTTGAGCATGAGGGAAAGAATCCCAAACATCCAAAAACCTAACCCTAGAAGATGAATCGTCGTAAAGTTTATGGCCGCAAGGTGGTTAGTTGAACAATCAACTTTTCGGGGCATAACTTTTGCATACGATCTCCGTTTGGGGTGCTCGGTAGCCTGTTGGAAAGGTCTATTCGAGATTTACAACTTTCAATTGAGGCAAAATGCATGCCATTGGGAACCATTTGGCCCCCCAAATCGCCAAAAAAAGTCTTTTAGGGCTTCAAAATGGCCCTAGAAGTTTAGGACCTGAAAAACCGTAGAAAAATTACTAGAAAATTGCCAGAACGGGAAACTGTTTTGAGCCAGTGGAATAGGTGGGTGGCCACCGATATCCATCTGGATTATCGACCTCATCAGTCTACATGAGGTTAATAAAAAAGGAGGATGACAAAGGATAACAGTTTTTAGTCATTTTCTATTTGCATCTTTGCAATTTGGGAGAGCTTTAGCTTGTCCTTGCATAGCCCGGATGTTCATCCTCCCTGCCATTGAACCAATTTCGAAGGTGAAAGGTTCCTATCCAAGTTGGTTGGAGGAGAGGCCATTCAGACCTCTTAACAGAGATTCATGGAGATGTTTTGATGTAGGTTTGAACGCCCATTGAGTTCGAGTTAATATTCTATCTTCCTTCCCTACAATCTTTCTCTCAAAACTCTGTCAATGTCCATGTACACGTGGGATGGGGCACTCATAGCTGCATAAAGATTGCGGTGACTGATATTTCAAATTCATTGTCATTTTATTTGATATATATCATTGTAAGGAACTGCATATGAGAGCCACAACTCGAAATACCATACCTTACATGTAATATTTCCGAGCAAACTCAACATTCGAGGAGTTTCTTCTCTATTTTCACATGGTGATTTTGGGATGATTTTGTACATGTTTGATATCATACTTTTTCTAAGTTTTTGTCTATGTTTCGAGCTGCATATTAAGTAACATTGATGGCCAAAATATGATGTGCAGACCCTCTGAGTTTTGCTTAAAAATTGAACCACAAACTCTATGTACATCGTTAACAATTTTCTCACAGTTCCTATGTCTCATAACCTGCTGTTCTATGGAGTTATAGTAGACCCTAAAAACTTATCTAATGCTGCATTTTGGTTGTCCTTGAGGTCCTCTAACAGAGCCAAGTATCAGATAAAAAATTAGGTATGTACGTATAGTGTTTGGAAGGCCAAATAGTCGCTAACCTAGTGGAGTTTTCAACCAATGCATTTGACTAGTTTTATTCCCCTTCCTTCCTCCTTGAAAATTGCAGACCATGAATGCTTCTAGCAGGTGTCTAAGGGTCTAAGGGCTGCATTAGAGTGTCCTAAGTCTTTCGAAGTCTCTCGCTATACAATTTGAAAGCATTTGGCGCATCTTGAGTTCACCATTCCTATGTCCGAAATTTGGGTCCAATTGAGCAACTTTACATAGTAGGGATGTTACAAAATCTGCTATGGATTTGCAGAGCCTCTCTCACGCTCTCTCAGTTTTTTGTCCTAAGTTCTGATACCAAACTGATAGAAGGAGGCAGAGATATCAAACAAAAAGATTATGCAAAATGGGCTGGGGGCTCTGTTATCTTTATTCATAATAAAAAGAGATCATGCTTGATACATTACAATGAGCCCGATTGTCTGTATTTTAGTTCTTAATACTTATGCCATGTAATTACCTTATATTACACACGCTAATTAACTGAACTCTAACTAGCTAACTATAGTGTTAAAAATAGAATTGAACTTCTAACTAAGACCAACGAGATTTAATTATAGTTTCTAACAGTTTTTACACATTGATCTGTGTTCAAAGATTTAAGTTCAATGATAAATTTCGGGCTGCCATGAATGCTTTGTATGATGATAATTTTGTTTCAAACTCCCATAGAACCTGGGTCTGTTAGATTATTACCACCTTAAAGCGGTGCGGCTGGTAACAAAATACATCTCAATGTCCTTAAAACAACACATAATGTTCCCTAATGGCTAGCGGCTCCATCAAACGGCATAAAAGGACTAAACGGTGCACTCCAAGCCAGTCCAAGGTATGAATCAGCCCTCACAAAATCACCTTTTGGGCTACCACTACAGAAAATTGCTTCATAGGATACCTATATTTTGATATAAAACTTCTCAACACAGGCTCGCTTGGATCTCTGAATTTTTGGCAGCTCTTTCACGTACAGGAAGTTAACCTAGGCTGCCTTAGTTGCCCAGATTGGGATATGCCTATGTTTTATTGCTGATTCAAGGTGTTTTACTGTTTGTTACTGCTCATAAATGCTCCCAAAGTGCCCAGAACCTTCACACAGTGCTGCATGGGTGCTTAGAATAGGAATTTAATCCTCAAATTCGGCCGAGAACTAGGAATTAATCCTATTACTGCTGATTTATGGTCTGAAATTAACCCAGATTTCAAAATGATGCTCTTCATTGCTGATTAGTTGCACGATTGTGGAGAATTAAGGTTGCAACACCCATGCAGCAGTGTATGTTTTATTGCTGATTCAAGGTGTTATATACTGTTTGTTACTGCTCAGAAATGCTCCCAAAGTGTCCAGAACCTTCACACATTGCTGAATGGGTGCTTAGAATTGGAATTTAATCCTCAAATTCGGCCCAGAACTAGGAATTAGGCCTATTACGTCTGCTGATTTATGGTCTGAAATTAACCCAGGTTTGCCCAGACATTAGATCAGACTTGTTGATGTTGTTTCACACGCACAGGGCTGCTCAGATTTGAGAAATTTACGCCCAGAATGCTGCTGCAGGTTTCTTTTGTGCGCCAGAAAGCTTCAGAACTCCTTGGTGAACACCCATAAGAAAAGAGATAATTAAGCAACTAAGCCCAGTGTTATGGATATAGTATGGGATAAATATCATAATATAAAAAATGATTAATGGTATCACGAGACCTTAGTGAGACTCAACCCAAAAAGCAAAAGAATAGTGCTCAGATCAGAGAATTGAAAACCATTCTTGTTGTTTCAAGCGCTATTAAAATAAGAATTTTAACATTTTTTACTATAATTTAATGTAATTTAACAACCTTTTTCTTTTAATTCACTTTAAACATTGAAAATATGAATGTCAAAATTGAATTCGCTATTAAGCTTTTCTTAATTTACTTGAAAAATAAAAAATATGAATGTTAAAATTGAATTTACTATGAAACTTTAAAAAATTGAATACAAGTAAATGATTTTGCAAAATGTCAATTAGAAATTAGTTTAACCATTTTTTATTATATGAAAAGATAATGAAACAGTTTTTATATAAATTGATATCGCTTTGATCTATAAGTTATTGAAGACTTTAGTTTTTAAAATTATTTATATATGCAGGGTCTAAATCAAGAAATTGCAAATATGGAAGATAGGATTAGGATTCTCGAATCAACACAAAGGTAAAGCGACCTTCGAAGTTGATCCATGGAATTAATTTGAGTATATTATATTATTATGAGTCTATTAGAGGATCTTATATTCATGATTTCTTCTAATTGGTTGTAGAAAGATGACTGGGAAAGATCTAGCCACATGTTCACTGGAAGAATTAAATCAATTGGAGGTCCAAGTTGAACAGGGATTGAACTGTATACGAGCACAAAAGGTGGTTATTACATGATGCAACTTATATTAATATTTAATATTCAGTTTGTGTTATTTTTTTTTCAAATAGACGAAAGTAACCCTACGGTGAGTAGTTTCTATGTTAAATTCTTTTTATTTATTATTTGGCACCCTCAGACTAAAATATTGATTACTGTTTCTTGTTTGGAATATCAGATTGAAAGATTAACGACTCAAGTAAAACAACTTATAAAAGAGGTAATATGCATGGTCCGATGACGCCTCTCTTACATAGAAAGTATTTGACATGCATAATAGGATGCATATTAATGCACAATACAAATATGATTGATATGATAAATATTGATATTGCGAGCTTGCTTTTATATATATATATATAAAAAGTTGTTTGTTTTTATGATATTTCTTGGAGGGCTTACCAAAATAGTGAAATTAGTAAAGTGTTGAGTTTTAAGTTTATGTTATGATTTATTTTACAATTATTTTGTTTAACCACTTGTGTAATATTATAATAAATATTTAATTATAATTTATATGATTAGTTTATTTTTATAACAAAATAGGTTATTAAGCTTTTTGTGTGTATATATTATAAAAAATATCATGTTATATTAAAGAAGTTATTGTTTTTCAGATCTTAGTTATAAGTAAGACCAGCTTAGATCCAAATCCTAGGCTCTATCAAGCATCGAGAGGGATCAAATCCCCGAGTTTTTTTGTTCATGGCCAACATAATATTTATTTCTTTTTACTTTGTATTATTTTGTTACTGGACAAACACTCCACAAACACTCTGAAGTCTCATATTTACTTTTTACTTTGTATTAAAAGTAAAAAGTAAAGTCTTTAGTTTAAGTCTCATATTTACTTTTTACTTTATATTATTCTTTTTTGTTTATGGCCGACATAATATTTACCACCTAATCCTAAGCTCTAAAGTCTCTAGTTTAAGTCTCATATTTACTTGGGTTGTAGAGTGCCTCTCGCGCAATTAGCATTTTATAGTTTATATTAAGGAATATTTTGTTGTTATGTTCTGGTCCTTATGAATTTTCCTTTATCTATTTTAGATTATTTTGATGGGTCAAGAAACATATGTGACTATGTTTTAGGAATTCACTTGACCAATGAGGACATAGTCCCTATAAGTTTTTATTCATTTGTTCCTTTGATTATTCAGATCTCATTCATCTCCATAGATTCCATAAATTGTGGATAGATAGGACAAGGTCCGGATGAGGACCTTAGTGGTGCATGGTTTGCAAATCGATAGAGAGAGTTTAAATTGTGCATCTTTGTATCTTTGAAATGAAGTATCTGGACTAATCATGATAGAAACAATGCAATAGGAGACACAATAATAGACTAATAGTAAAATTATGAAAGCGAATTATTTATTAAGGAAATTGAATGTAGAAGCAAATTAAGAATGGATGTTCATGTCTAGAGTAAATGTGCACAATGTGAACTTGGAAAGCACATGCAATGTACTTACATAACATGATGACAGTTTTGTTGCTTGCTCTAGGGAGCCTCACTATAAAGGTGCTATAAAGTCCATGGAATTGTGGGTGTAGATGGCTCTGCAAGAATCGATAAAGGTGCTATAAAGTCCATGGAATTGTGGGTGTAGATGGCTCTGCAAGAATTGATAGAGGTTGTAGTTTCCATGTGGTATTAAATGTTAGACCTTTTTTCCTTTGACATTTGTCATATTCAGTTATGAATCTCCATATGTCCTCCATGTTGTCTCAAAAGAATGAGTGCTTAATCCATTCATATGTTTCTGAATGCAATTCTACTAACACCTGTTATTTTAAAGTCGAGTGCTATACAAAAGAAATATGCCCTTTATACCTAAAAGTCTCATGCTTCCAAGTATATTATAGTGGGGGATTTGAGGCTTCCTACAACTATTGGATGAGTTGACATGAAAATTCCACTTTAGAAGCACCAAAAGAGTATTTGGAACATTTAATATACAAGTGAGTGTAAAGATTATTTGTAGTACTTGCATATATTGCAGATCTACCTCCTAAGTGTTTCTATAAATCAAAATATCATGAAATAAGCTGACAAGCACAAAGTTGTGGAAAAAAGGTTAGAAAAGCATGCTTATGTGGCTTTGAAAAGTCTTTGTGTCATTGCCAAGGCCAAAAGGCATCACCAAAATAATTATCTTCATGTGTGTGAAGACAATCTTAGGAATGGTTACTTCCCACATCCAAATTTGGTGATAATTAGAATGGAGATCAAGTTCATGAAATAGGTGATCAATGAAAGGAATGAGAAATTTATCTTTGATCATCAACCTTTTAAGGGCATAGAATTGTAGGATGGAAACATAACATTCCCCATTAGAGCTTCACCATGAAGCTAATGTCAACTGCACAAAGGATGGAAACATAACACCAAGGTATGTTAACAATTCTGATTTTTCCATTAATCCTATTTCCTTGCACAATCATGAGATAGATGACATTCCATGTGAGAAGGATTAAATTATAGAGTTTCTAATTTTGACATTCTAGAATTGGAAGTTGAAAAGGGAGAATGTGTTGTGGATTCATGCAAATACGCATTCTAATTTTTTATATCAGCCATTAGAAAATGTGAATGACACAAGACTTGGGAAATGAGTGGTTAAAAAGAGCTACGAAGGAAAGTTTGTTAGCATCCCAAACAAGGCGGCAAAAATAAATCCATCTTCAACCATTATCCCTTCCAATGGAAGAATATGTAGAAGTTGAGCATGACAGGGAGAAGGTTGGCGGCGCTATTGGGTTTATGGAGGGACCAATTGTGATGGTTCCACATGAGGAGCATTCATATTTGCAGGTACTTGAGGAGAGAATTGTCATGGAGAATGTTGACCAAGTACTTGTTTTGCATCAGGAGGATCATGGGATGCCTCTATGGGAGAGAGACTTGGAAATGGAAGAGGCAAATGTGTACACTTTTAATGGACCAACCAGCAGAGGACTATGTGCATACCTATATTGGGTAGAGAGGTCCGTAACAAAGATAGAGACACAAGGCAGGTCGAGAGGTCCATAACAAAGATAGAGACACAAGGCAGGTCGAGTTCAGCTTGCATCAATAAAGGGTTATTTGGCATAGTAGTTCGTTTCCAGTCTTGTGAGCAGTAGTAGGGGCATCTATGGTTTTTTTTTTAGGCCTTCATCATTCATGGAAAGACATGGGAGTTTTACCCGAGTCGGTTGGATGGGACAGGTGATAGTGATGTGAGGCAGAGGACTAGTGTGCATGGTGCACAAGAGGAGCTTCATGTCCTGTTGGAGAGGCTCACAAATGTTCAAATGAGCATTGGTAGTGATGAACTTCCAATATGGTGGTGGGATCCTGGCATCCTTCAAAGTGGTAGATTGATCAAGATGGCAGAGTTGATAGGAGGGGTGCAGCATCGACAGTGGGATCTGTGTATTACTTGGTTCAACATTTTAGCATTTGGCACAAGGGGGTAGACCTAGCCATCTATGTTAGGAGCCTATCCATGTGGAGAAGTGGATTAGTTTCCTAGGTGGGAGACCTTATAATGGAGGGATATAGTGTTTTCCTACTAGGTGGCTTGAGAGACTACAAGAGGCTATTTGTGTGGAGTCTATGCAGGGCGGAGGTGGATGCAGTAGACAATCCTCTTTTCTGAGGTTCATTTGGGACCCTGGGATCATTCTTGGACTCAGTTGTTTCAGTTGGGTTGTTGGTAGTATAGTTGGAGAGATGGAGCTATCTCTAGAGGGGATGATTATGATCAGAGTGGTGTAGTAGCAGCATGGTGGTCCCTTTGGAGATTAGCTGGGGATCTTTGAGCTACAGTGTTGGGCAGATTTCTAGTAGCGGGGCCGAAGGTGAGAGGTAGTCTTGGATTTCACAAGATGAGGTTCTTAGTAGATGAGTTGAGTGGGGAGTTGGTTGAGTGGTTGCTGAAAAGCACAAAGTTGTGGAAAAAAGGTTAGAAAAGCATGCTTATGTGACTTTGAAAAGTCGTCGTGTTATTGCCAAGGCCAAAAGGCATCACCAAAATAATTATCTTCATGTGTGTGAAGACAATCTTAGGAATGATTACTTCCCGCATCCAAATTTGGTGATAATTAGAATGGAGATCAAGTTCATGAAATAGGTGATCAATGAAAGGAATGAGAAATTTATCTTTGATCATCAGCCTTTTAAGGGCATAGAATTGTAGGATGGAAACATAACATTCCCCATTAGATCTTCACCATGAAGCTAATGTCAACTGCACAAAGGATGGAAACATAACACCAAGATATGTTAACAATTATGTTTTTTCCATTAATCCCATTTCCTTGCACCATCATGAGATAGAAGTCATTCCATGTGAGTAGGATGGAATTGTAGAGTTTTCTAATTTTGACATTCTAGAATTGGAATTTGAAAAGGGATGTGTTGTCGATTCATGCAACAAGCATTCTAATCTTTTATATCAGCCATTAGAAAATGTGAATGAGACACAAGACTTGGGAAATGAGTGGTTACAAAGAGCTATGAATGCAAGTTTGTTAGCAGCCCAAACAAGGCAGCAAAATGAAATCCATCTTCAACCATTATCCCTTCCAATGGAAGAATATGTAGAAGTTGAGCATGACAGGGAGAAGGTTGGTGGCGTTATTGGGTTGATGGAGTGACCGCTTGTGATGGTTCCACATGAGGTGCATTCAAATTTGCAGGTACTTGAGGAGAGAGTGTACATGGACAATGTTGACCAAGTACTTGTTTTGCATCAGGAGGATCATGAGATGCCTCTTTGGGAGAGAGACTTAGTCATGGAAGAGGAAGATGTGTACACTTTTTATTGACCAGCCAATGGAGGAGTATGTGCATACCTAGATTGGGTGGATAGGTCAATAACAAAGATGGAGACACAAGGGAGGTCAAGTTTAGCTTGCATCAGTAGAGGGTTGTTTGGCACACTAGTTCGTTTCTAGTCTTGTGAGCAGCAGTAGGGGCATCTTTGGTTGTTTTTTGATGCGTTCATTATTCATGGAAGGACATGGGAGTCTCACCTGAGTTGGTTGGATGGGACATGTTATATTGATGTGAAGCAGAGGACTAGTGTGCATGGTGCACAAGAGGAGCTTCATGTTTTGTTGGAGAGCCTCGCAGATGTTCAAATGAGCATTGGTAGTGATGAAATTCCAATTCTATGGTGGGATCATGCCATCCTTCAGAGTGGTAGATTGATCCGGATGGCAGTGTTGATATGAGGGGTGCAGCATCGACAGTGGGATCTTTGTATTACTTGGTTCAGCATTTTAGCAGTTGGAATAGGGGGTAGAGCTAGCCATCTATGTCAGGAGCCTATCCATGTGGGTGGGGCAGTGGATTAGTTTCCTAGGTGGGAGGCCTTATGATGGAGGGATACATTTTTTTCCTACTAGGTGGCTTGGGAGACTACAAGAGGCTCTTTGTGTGGACACTATGCAGAGCAGAGGTGGATGCACTAGACAATTCGCATTTATCAGGTTCATTTGGGACCCTGGGATTATTCTTGGACTCAATTGGGTTGTTGGCAGGACGGTTGGGGAGATGGAGCTATCTCTAGAGGGGATGATTATGATCAGAGTGGTGCATCAACAACATGGTGGTCCCTTTTTGAGATTAGTTGGGGAACTTGGAGCTACAATGTTCGACATATTTCCAGTAGCGGGCTCGGAGGCGAGAGGAAATCTTGGCTTTCACAAGATGAAATTCTTAGTAGATCAGTTGAGTGGGGAGTTGGTTGAGTGGTTATAGTATAGAGTCACTCTTCTTATTGGAATTGGTCAGGAGTTTTCCTATGCCAGTGCCTTGCAAGACCATGCATTGAGCAGGGTATACTATACCTCCTTTCGATTTGTTTGGAACCATGACAACATTTTCACCCGTCATTGTCGAACTTTGGTTGTCATTGATGTCAATTGATGTAAAAAAGAATTCAATATTGCTTGTGCAAGTTTGAAGAAATATATGGATGCCAACTTCAAGAAGTATATATAAGGAAGTTTGAAGAAGTATATGGAATTCAGTCTAAAGAAGTATATCCAAGAGTACATCAAGCATATCCAGTCTAAAGAACTATATCCAGGAGTACATCAAGCATATCTAGTTTGAAGAAATACATAAGGAATACATTTAGTACATATGGTACATGCACAAGACCAAAGTCCAGCTAGTCATGTTACCTCAAGGCTAAGTCAAAAGAATTGGTCAGACAAGGTTCAGGAGTGTGCAAGAGGATTGAGAACAAGAAGCGGTCAATCAGTTATGCAATTCCTGAAAGCACGCAAGATACACCAATCAGAAGAAGCATACAAAGCTCTTGAAGTGTGCAAAAGTACCAAGAAGAAGTCACCATTGAAGAAGTGAAGTGGACAAGTCAAACAAGCGATGGTACATCAAGGGTGCAAGATCAATCTGCAAGGGTGCAAGTCCCACTACCCAAAGGACCAAGTATGCACAAGACCCACAAGAGATGACACCTCAGTGGCATAGAAAATGACAAGTGGCGGAAGCGTTGTTATCACACCATAGTAGCTGGGATACTATTCCTGCTTAGCAGATATTTGTAGTTTTTCAGAGCTTGGATTTTTTAGAGATTGGCTATGATGAGATTGTTATTTGTGATCACTCATGGATCAGAGCAGTGTATTGTATCAGATTGTTGTTAGACCTTGTGCCAAGGCTGAGCCTTGAGAG
Organism: Larix kaempferi; assembly: GCA_027924585.1. Taxonomy (NCBI): domain Eukaryota; kingdom Viridiplantae; phylum Streptophyta; class Pinopsida; order Pinales; family Pinaceae; genus Larix; species Larix kaempferi. The sequence continues at coordinate 24,360,666 of BSBM01000338.1, forward strand.
CTTAGATTTGATGACCGATGTGACCCTTTATTCCATACAGTTTCATTTCAATGCCCAATGATTATATTGCAGCAGTGTTTCAGATATATATTGATGATTATTATGATGTGATGTGACCTGTGGAATTTTGATTATTGGCTTTGGATTATTATCTTGTTGTTTTATTCATCTTCATAGCTTTGACTTGGTATATGATTCAGGACAAGGTAGTGCTATTTAAAATAAAATGGAATATCTTGGATGATGTTATAAATGTCAATTGGATAAATGTCAATGTTATAAAACAATACTCACCGGTTTCATTACCCTCCCGTGAGCATAGATATGGTCTTCGTTGACATTATTTGTCTGCTAGCTTAGGCACCACATTCACTTGACTCCATCCATCTATGACCTTCCTAAATTTGCTTTTACCTTTTGACTTGCCTTCTTGCCTTCTTGATATTGAGGACTTCCCCATTACTACCTCTGTGTTGGACCGCATCCATGTTTGTTTTGTGGCTCAGCTTTGAGTTGCTGACAGAGCTTGCCTTTGGTGAGCTGGATTGTATGCCTAAATCATTCTGGTCGGTTGTCCCGATGTTTGGCACTGTGCAAAACTCCCCCTAGTCGCTTGAGATGTTATTGGCTAGAACTGAAAGCTCATGTACTACTTTATATTGGAAATGTTTTATATATGCCTATGGAAACTGTAAACTCTAGAATGTGGTTCTAAACACACGTGAGTAAAGGGCAAGAGCAATGAAATGATAAAATACTCCTCGAAGAGTATAGAAAAGGTCCAAAAAGCAAATGTTACTCAAAAGTTTTATCTATTATTGCTGGCCTTGTATATGTGAATATGTGCTGGATGCAAGCTGCGATTAGTTGTGCTTCTTAGCACATATGAAATCCTAGAGGGGTCATATAGGGCAAAAAGGCCATGGAAATGAAATGAATGATCCTAATGAACCTAGATCAGCTTGATGTAGACATGATGCCTAAGTTGAATAAGCACTCTCTAAACAACTTACCCATTTGTGAGGCATAACCCTTCCCTTTGTTATTTTGTCTAGCACAGAGTGTAATTTCCCCCTCTCCCCGTCCAAAGTGTCACCTAGTTGAGTTTGGTCAAGTCATACCCTTTGCCCAACCTTGTCTTACCCTTCACCCTTAGCTAGCAGTTAGTCCATGTCCAATGGGTGAGTCTGTCATTAAAGCTTATGTGCAAGTAAAATATAAATAACACTAGTTAAATACATGTAATAAATTGCCATGGAATGATGTTTATACTTTAAGTTAAGCTGTGAATATGATCTAAAGGAACATGTCTTAGTCTTTGTCATAATATTGTTCTTGGTTATATTTTGACCTAGTCAAACATAGTTTGACCATGGTCATTCTTGGGATCCGTGATAGACGTGGGCCATGTATGCTTATGGATGATGATTGATGGTCCCACATACTCTTTTTGACAACTCCATATGGTGGAAATATGCTTCAGATGATGGTTGATGAAGTTCAACAGTTTTATTATTATTTCCATATCATCATGTTTTACACTGTCCGGATATGGTGGCCCCAACTATTGACCCCTCAGGTCAACCCATGGTGTATGAGTACACATTTTTAGTAGATTTGGGTTTTATGGATCCATTGAGACACTTGTCTTTCAGTTCCGGGCACTTCTTATGGTGATAGATGCAGTTATCCACCTATTGACCAGTTTTGGTCATGATGACCCAACCTGTCCAACAGAGGCTTGGAGGCCAGTCGTTGCCTAGGGCGCTGTGTCTGAAGGGGGTGGTCCAGCCACTTGATTTCCACATTATACCCCCCTTACTGACACCCTGGTGCCATTAGTTTGACAGCGCAGGCACCCTGGGTGGAAGTTGGAGCAGTTTTAGGGTTTTTCAGGAGGATTAAAAATGGAATAAAAGGGTCACTGAGGAATTGGATTTGGGCAATTGAGGGAAGGTTTTGGAACTTGGTCTTCGCAGAGGTCCTCCAGGGTGAACCTGCCATCTTCCAGTCAGTGGGCATCAGTCAGTGGGGTCCACAGTGGCCACATGAGGCCCCTTTTACTGCATGTCTCTCATAGATTTTGAGGACAGGATTTGATCATTTGTGTTATGTGGACATGGCATGGTCCTATTATTCTATATTATTGTGCCATGGGGATGAGTTATTAAGGATTGATGCCTCCTAGCCCCACCATGAGCTTATTGAGTCATGTTCATGTCATATTTGGCGGGCCTTTGTATGTTAGCCCCCTTTAGAGGATGACATCACCCTCACTTAGTCACTTTTAGCTATGATGTCATCCCTCTTTTGAGTGATCCATGTGATATTATGTATTGGTTGATCTTAGCCATTGATTATGTTGTGAGATATTTTAATCTCAACCACTCATTTCAAAAAGTGGTTTTGAGATCTAGGGTTTTGGTCTTTATTATCCTATATAAGGAGGAGACCCCCCTCATTGTAAAGCACCTTTGGAGCTCTTGAATATTGGAATATAATAATTCTTTGTGGATCTACTTCTCTTGTCTTGATGGATTATTTTGCACTTTGAATATACAGTATCTCTTTTATGTATCATTGTGGATCTTAGGATACACGTTTTCTTGCAAGGAGGCCGAATTGGTGAAGAGGAGGACGATTTGAAGGAGGCTATTGTTGAGGGGACTCGCATATATTCACTTGGGTTGATCTTGATGGAAGGGAGTATCATTATTGTATCTTTGTGACATAGTTGATGCTTTCTTTTACATCTCTTCATCATTTTCATAATTTTCTTACTTGGCTTGTTTCACTTGATCTTCTCTTGTAGGAGGAGGACGATTTGGCTATCTTTGGAGGAGGAGCACTAGATCTCAGTCTTGAATATACACATTGGGGAATGCTATCAATTTGCAAAGTGGCCACAAGCATTTGAGGTATGTTCTACAAGGTATGTGCCTAAATCTACTCTTCTTCTTCATTGGTCATCAAACCCTTAAAATCAAAACCCCCATTTTTCACTTTTTTCTAGATCTACTTGGATCTAGCTTGGCTTTGGGATAATAAAAAGAACCCACCTCTATAGCATCCACGTCAATTCAAATCTATAGTTTGGTGGCATTTGGCTTTCATTTGACCCTTTTCCCAAAGCACTTAGCCTTCCTTGGGTGAGGTTGCACTCCTTGGGAGGGCGAGTTTTGCTACTTCCAAGACGTGGGTAGGTGAGATCCCCTTGATTTTCATTTGTCTACCTTGATAACCTACCCCTAGTTCTTCACTTCTTTGATTTTTTCCTTGTGGGACCCATTCCTCATTTTGAGGGTGTGCCCCACTTGGTTCATTGGGTGATGCATTTTGAATCTTAGATCTATGGAGATCTAGGTCATATTCGGGCATGCCATCCTAAACCGACCTTGATAATTGCCTTAACTACCTCGATCTACATTTTGGCATAATTTGGACTCCATTTGCCCCTTCATCTCAAGGCACTAGTCTCCCTTGTGTAATTCACACTCCTTGGGTTAGTAGCCTTTTCCTAGATCCCATATGTGGGTGTTCTCTATCTTGGCTTGGATCCATAGATCTACATCATCTCATCCACTTAGTGCCATCTCACCCCTAATCCAACCAAGTGGGCCCTATTTGGACCATTTTCTACTTTTTAAGCAGTGGGCCCCAATTGTGTATTTTCATGGTGCTAAGATCTATCCATTAAGCTTTAATAAGTGGCCTTAATCATACATTGGTTGAAACACTTGTCACATCCTAAACATCTTCCACCACACTTAAACTCTTGGGTCCACTTAATTTAGCTCACGCATTGGTTTTCGTAACCTCACTTACACATTTCCCTAGGAACCCTTTTGTTGGCTAATCTTCATTGATTGGCTAGGGTCTCCCCCTTGGTCTTGACTTGTCTTGATATAAAGTGAAGAGTGCCTTGGTTATCGTGACTCCCAGCTTGCATTGGGAACCGTTGCATCTCTTGGGTCACCTCTTTAGTTGTCCATCCCCTCTACTGTCCCGGATAGGATACCTTTAAGGACAACTACAAGTTGGGTGATAACAAGCGTGAAGTAGTGAAACTGTGAAGCAAGGAAGAAGGGACGATATGGCCAATTTGTGGGCATCACCATCCGCGTAGAACAATTATAAATAAGAAGACGAGGTTGTGAATGAAGTATGCTTGGTAAGTAATCTTGTGAGTGGAAAGATGGAAGATACATATTTATCAAGCTTCTAATTCTTGTGGCATAACGGGCTCGCGGAAAGTGGTGTCAAGTCTATCTGTGATAGTTGCGCGAAAACATAAAGCTAGAACTGTAGAGGATGTGCAAGTGTTGGAGAACTGAATGACAGTACCGAAAACAGCTCACAGACAGTCAGAAACAGTCTAAGACAGATGCACGAAGACTAAGTTGAAGTTTATCTTGATGTGTGTGAAGTAAAGTAGCCCATTAGATGCACAGAGACAGAGTTGCAGTACAATAAAGGATGAGCATTATGATGAGGATGATCTAAGACAAATGCATTAAATAGAAAGACCGAATCATGCACAGAGAGTCGTAGATTATTTATACGCTGTTGCACCTAGACAAAACGGACATATCATTGAAGGTGCGCATACCAATATGATACTATAGCCGAAAGTCATAACAACAGTACTACAAACGATGTGCAGTAGTAGAATGGCATATTGAACCAGAGGGCAGACTGCAAAATATGAAGCAACACAGTTTATGAACTGCGAAGTCAGTGATGTGAAATATTGAGAGTGAAGTCAATTGAAGTATGCTATACAATGATAGCAATATTACGGCATATGGAAGGTGCGCATAGTAGAACAGACAGTAGCAAATTTGAAAAGTGTGCTTCTCAAAAGAACAGTAAAGCAATATCTTCCTTTTATATATTAGGGCGACAAGACGAGGCAAGGAGCAGGGGGTCGATTCCTCCTTCCAGTTGAAGCTGGTAAATCAGGGAGTTGGTGCTTCCTTCAGGCCGGTTCTTGTAAAACCAAGGGGTCGGTGCCTCCTTACAGTTGGTGTTGGAGAACTTAGGAAGTTGGTGCTTACTCGAATGTAATATTTTATTATAAGAGAGCATGCCATGGTTTTCTCTCTGAATCCTCACAGAGAATGTTTGGTAGTGGAACTAGATAATCATCAGCTCGATCGAGACCCTCATCTCCCATGGTAGTGGAATCTCGCCTATGCGAAGAACATTATTGGATTTCCTTGACCATGGTTGTAGAGATGACGTGGATTAAAAAGTTTATAGTTTTCTCTATGCATGTGGTGTGCCATTCAATGTTTTTCGCTCACCCTATTGGCATGAAATGGTACAAGCCATCAATGATGCCCCTAAAGGTTACAAAAGCCTTGGGTATGACAAAGCTAGAACCGTGGGACTTGACAGGGAAAGAGCCAAAATCAATGGTGCTCTTGGAAATTTTACAAATGATTTGGTCCAACTATGGGGTATCCATTGTATCTGATGGGTGGACAAATGTTAAAGGCAAGCCATTAATAAATATTCTTGGTGTTTTTGCTAGTGGTGTGATCTTCCTTTCTTCCCATGACTACTTAGATCACTAAAAGACCGGTATTAATATTGCACAACCTTTACTTAAAACCATTCAGGAGATTGGGCCATACAATGTCATTCAAGTCATCACTGATAATGCTGCTAATTGTAAGGCAGCAGGAGCAATTAGTGAGGATAAGTATCCCAACATATTTTGGTCAGGGTGTTTGGTTCACACATTAAACCTTTTGATGCATGATATTGTTAAGATGAAGGACCCTAATTACCAATGGATTGGTGCCTTGTACAAGAGAGGTAAGAAAATGATCAAATTTATTACCAATCGTAGCATGGCCCACCACATTTTTCGTAATCACTCTAAGTTGGAGCTATTGAAGATTGAAAAGACTAGATTTGCTAGCTACTACCTCACCCTTAGGAGGCTTTTGAAGGTAAGAGAGGCATTGGCTAGTATGGTCTCAAGTGATCCATGGAAAGAATTAAAAGACAAACTTGCAAGAACAACTGATAGACATGAATTTCAGGAGGTGGAGGACACCATTTTTTATGGTCATTTCTGGTCACAGGTTAGATATGTTCTACAATTCACCAGACTAGTTTATAACATGATTCGTTTGCAGATACAGATCAGCCGGTGATTGGGGAGGTATTTGAGCAGATGGATAAAATGCTTGGTCAAATCAAAGACATTGTTGAGCAAAGAGATGCAATCTTGTATGACCATATTCATAAACATGTGGTCAAAAGGTGGGATAATCTAAATGTTCCACTCCATTCCCTTGCATATGTTCTAACCCCAAAATACTATTCTCTACTTTGGTTGGCCCAACTTGCACCTGGGGGTGGAGTTAGGAAAAAACCCCACACAGATCCAGAGGTGCAAAATGGGTATATGGTTGCATTAGACAAGTTGGTCCCTGATGAGGATGAGTGTGCTCAAGTAAGGAGTGAATTGAGCGAATACATCAGTGAGCATGGAGTCTTTGGTACCCTTCATGCAACCAAAGATCGAGATAGATTGGATCCTATCCGTTGGTGGAACATGTATGCCTCTGGAGCCTCATATTTGCGTAAATTGGCGGTGAGGGTGCTTTCACAGGTTGTTAATAGCTCTTCTGCAGAGAGGTGTTGGAGCACCTACAACTTCATCCATAGTGTAAAGAGAAACAATATGAATGTAGAACACGCAGAAAGCTTGGTTTATGTGCACTACAACTTGAGGTTGTTGTCCCATTATTGTGAGGCGACCAAGAATGATAGAACATTTTTGACTTGGGACAGCAATCCAAAGGAGGCTAGTGTGGGGGATGGAGCCATAGCATTAGAGCACTTGGAGGTTGAACTATTGGGTGATCATGATGATCAAATTCATACTATGGGTACCCGTATAGAGATGCCACCCCCAAGCAACAACAACTTTCCATATGCAGGAGTTTTTCCTTTAGCTTCACAACGTCCAACAATTCGTGGGGGCCATTCAGCTTCTTCTCATGTTCCACAATCACTTCCAGAAGCTCATATTCCACCTAGACCACGATAAAAGAAATTGGAAGTTTCTCATGGAAAGCGGAAAGCTTAGTAGATAGTATCATAGATTCATAGTACTTTGTATTTCATTTTCATCTTTATTTTGGCCTATTTTGTAAAGATTATGGCCTAGTTTGATGGCAAATATTATATGTTGAAATTTGAAGGTTGATGTTGATGATGATTGATGATTGATGATTTGATCATTTAATGACAATGTTATAAGTTATGGCTCCTAAATGATTGATGTTATATGAATGTGTACTAAATGGTTATATGAATATCTATGTTTTCATGTTTTCTATAGCTAATGCTTTAAAATATCTTAAAATATATATTATATAAAAAACGCTCCCAAAACAGAAGCTTTTGAAAATTTCACTTTTCGCTCTTGCTCCCACTCCCGCTCCGCGCTCCCAACAGCCTTGGTTCATACTGTGCTCGCCTGGTAGTTATGGCCTTCTTCTGCAACACTGTGTATTCTACTAAGTTTGCCCGACCGTATGGTGCTAAGTCCTCTATAGAAGGTAAGACCTGCTCAGGTTCCTTATCCAACATGAAAGGTCCATAGAGTTTCATATTTTCCACATTGATTCAATGTTATCAAAACCCAACTGGTCATTGAATCGGCGAAGCCCAAAATGTGAACCGAACCGGAATTGAAAAAATAACGAAAAAAACCGGTCGACTAAAAAAGTATATAAATTTTTCATATTTTGTAAAAAATCATATATATTCATGGCATACATGTGAATCCAAAGCATTGATACACAAATTTGCAAAGTTTCTCATATATACAGCCAGTATGGGTCACATACTATTGTGGTCCATCAGGCGATCCCTGCAAGCACAATATCTACTCCCAAAAATCAAAGTCAAACACAGAAATTGAGAAGCATGTTAAATCATACAATAGATCTTGCTCTACTTATGTTTGAACCATCTCTAGCATTAATGCATTTTTTCATTCAATAGAAAATTTTAGAAAATAAGATAAAAAGCAGCATGAGACATATGCTGCAAAAGATCATAATTAGATAAGCTAATTTTTTTGATGTCCACAAATGACCAAGGAATAGGTCAATGGAACTAGGGAGTGCAATCGGTGTCCAAAAGACTTACCAGTGTCTAGAACACTCTTAGATGCTCAAATGTTATCTGGGTAAAAGAGAGCTCACAGACACTAAAAGAAGGAAAAGAGAACGACTTAGTCTAAAATTGCATTCCATGCATTACCAAGAATCCTTCCCGCAGCCAGATAAGGGATGCTGGAAATAAATCCCCAAAAAAAGAAACTCTAGCTAGCAATTACTTAGAATTTAAAACAACCCAATTTACACTACCACTTTCATGTAACCAAATCTCCATTTTTTATTTATGCCCTATCCTACAAGTAATACACATTCTAGTCTAGCATTCTTACAGCGTGTGATAACCTTCTGGAATAGTTGTCTTCTTTCATCTCTTTTAACAGAGACCAATCAATTATGTGATTGTTATAAACTAAGACAATTGAACCAGTCACAGCTCTAAATTTATTTTTATTTTGGAAAATGCATCTTATATTTGAGTGCTAAACAACAACTACATTAAAAAGTATATATCCTAAGGCCAAAATTCTTTTTTTTTTGTGTTTCTTTTAAAAAAAATTAAGATCCATGGGTCCCTTGTCTGCGACCGTACGGACCGAACTGATTCCGTATGGAACCAGTAAAAACCGATCGGTTTGGCGGTTTTGACCGGAACCAACCGGTTTTGTACGGAACCGGTTGGTTCTGTACCAGTTCGGTGCAAAATTCTGTGTAATGTCCCGAATTTTGACTGACTATTTTTTATGTTATATATTGGGCTTAAACCCCAACACATATGATTTATTTTGTTATATTGGGAATAAGCCCCAATGCACATGATTCATTTCTTTTATAGAATTACATATTGAGCATGGACCCTGACTGATGCAGATTATTCTTATATACTGAGCAGAAAGCCCCAATGTATTGATTTATGTTTTATTATGAGATTGGGTACAAACCCTAATATACTGAGATGATCTTTTGTTACATATTGTGCAGAGTTATGGTTTAAATGATTGATTTGTATGATGTGTTGAGCGTGGACTTGGGAACACACGGATGACCTATGTACTGGGCAAAAGCCCCAATGTACATAGAGGATTTTATTATGTACTTGGCGTAAGCCCCGATATACATAGAGTGTTGGGTATAATCCCTGGAGCACTCCAAGCTTGATAATGAATACCGGATCCGAGGCCATTTGTACATTCTAGATGTTCTTCACAACCACATTCTAGTACTGATGTTGAGCGGGATGCTCTGGAATTGCATTAGCGTAACGCCTATGTGAGAGTGTTGAGATAAAGCTCTGAAGAGCACTCAGGGTTACTTGATCTTAAAAGTGTTGAGTCGAGAAAGACTCTGAATAACATTTCTATTCATCATCATTTATTTAAATTGGTTAAATGAATCATTTTTTTATCTATCATCAAAGACTGCGGGAAATACCATGTTAAACGAGGGAATCCAACATGCTATAGGGACCTAGAGGCACCTAACCTAGCCAACTATCCAAGCTTACCAGAAGACCCTGTCCAAAGAATTGGACATTGTATTTAATATTTATCAAAGAATTATTATGATATGTACATAATTAAATCAAAGAGTTATCATATTTAATTATTGAAGAATTAGATTTATTATTTATAAAAGAAAAGATTACTTATGTAAATAGCATGCATAAAAGGTTATGCATAAGATATTTCTCATGTTATTATTATTTATGGTTTGTGATCTAACTTAAAGATACCTCTAATTGTAACAAAATAAAGGTCCTAGATAAACTAGGAGTGAATAATTAGTAAAATATCTTTCATAAATAGTATAATTCAATTTAAATTAAAAAATTGAAATATTATTATTTAAACTCAACAGCTATAGTCCAAAACAAACTCACCTATATAAAGAAGGACAGATCCCAAGAGAGGGATCATCTTTTCATACTATCATTCTTTTATGGTAATAGAAGAGAATTATTCTACAGAACTGAAGAAGATTCTATTTTCCCAGATCCGATCAGCAGCCTATCCTAGGTCCTCTACTTCTCTTATTGCATGTTGGAACCAGTTCGGGGGGATCCAGTTAGAACCAGGAATGGTCTAAGGGTCATGGTTGGGAGGAACATGGTACTCCCAAGGTTATTTAGTTAAATATCATCCTACAGGTCAGCTAGGTTAATACATTTTCCATTAACTAGTGTTTGAGTGTGCAAGTTTTGCAAGGGAAGGGCAAGCTTCAAGAATTAGGTATGAACTACAATTTTTCCATATAGTTCAATTAGATTTAAATGTTAAAGTAGGAAATACTATACATCATTCATGTTTCCTGTACATTATAATTTTCATTTTCTTTTTATGGAGCAAGGGCCAAATGGCATGGGCTCCCAGGGTTTAAAATCTAGGTTTAAAATTTATTATTATTTATGTTGAATTTAAACATCTGCCCTTAAAGTTACAAGGATCTAGCAGGGCTAGCCTAGCTAGCCTGTGCTAGATACCCATATCAATAAAATCACTAGTATCAAACTTCCATTAAATATTATTGATGCCTGAACTATTATCCTTTACAAAAACCAAAATCGAATTTCCCAAAACCCTTACTTTGTACATTTAAATTATTCAAGTATGAGAAAGCTAGGGTTTAACCTTTTTACCAAGCATATGATCTATCAAGATTTAAACTAGGTTTTACAAGCAGGGATCTCCCAAGGATCCATGGAAATTGTCACAAAACCAACGTAGTCCAAGTCAGTTTCTTTCATTTATTATTTTAAAGAAACAAACAAAATAACGCAGGTCAAGCTTTCAAACTATCCACCAACATTATCTTTTAGGATCGTTGATATAATTAACACGCAGCATAAGACCACCTACTGTGCATACAACTTCTAGGAAAAACAATTACCAACACGATCTTCCCTATTTAGGTTTTTCAGTATTTTCGTGTCTCTTTATCAGAATTCAATCTTAAACTTGGATGAAACCCAACATTTTAGCATAGGAATCAGGATGCATAATCCAGCTTCACATTTTAAATAAAACATTCATCCATTAAAATAAAATCAACCCACGACATCTATAGAGGATTAAAAACCACCAATTGGACAGAGGCCATCCTAGGGCCGAACACATGCTTTAAACAGAGCTACGCTCTCAACAATCGTGCTCAGCTTTTATCAACGGGAATTTCATCACACTGAAGTTAAAAAGAAAATGCAGAGCCATTTTCACTTTAGAAAATACTAGAAGAACATTCTAGGGCTATCGCTCTACAATTAACGATTATTCATCCACATAAACCTTATGCATAAATCCATAAAACAAAACCTAAGGAGGTACCTAAAATCAACAAAAGCATTTGCTAGAAAACATCAGTGACCTCTCATTTCTTTGAAGGACATACTCAGTGAGAAATGCAAATAAAATCCAAACATCAATATTACATTCAAAGCCCAAAACAAAATGTTGTGGGTATTTCTTACCAAATCTTTAAAGATTTTTACAAGAGCCATACATTCAATCTTTACACAGTAGCGAAAATAAAACCCTCAAGGGTTTATCCCATCATCTATAAAAAAAAAAAAAAACATCATAGACATTGACTAACAGGGTCAAAATCCCGGAAAGTCCAAATCAACTTCTCCATAGTCATTTTCCTCTCAGTTACTGACCAGGCCATAAACGACCCAATAGAACTTCGAAATTACTTATAGTGATCCCAAAGGACACATCGAAGTTACATTTTAAAGAGCTCAAAGCTACAGAGCTTGCAGCCATAGCTGCGACTGGAAGGAGCAAATATTGGGAAGACCTGGGCTGACCGGAGTTACGCCAAAACCCAAATCTTCCTATCACTTGTTAGAACCCAATGCAGGGGATAGCTATACTTGCACACCTGTCAGTGAAATCATAAAAGCCATGAGTTAGATAGAGGCAAACAATCACCTACAGGAAGAATAATGAAGAACCCATTAGTTATGGGAAGAAGACTACCTGTGATGTAATCGTAGCACCCTCCATATCCACACAACAATAGCTGTGACTGCATTGACCTGAGCTATAGCTCAGGTCAGAGCATATTCGAAACCAGATGCAACATGAAGTCATTTCCCCAAACCAAAACCATGAAATGGCAACACTGTCGTTTTAGAGCAAAGCTTAAACTCTCCTTCGAGCTGGCAAATGAACGACGTGAAGATCACTTGTGTAGCATTTAAATCTGCAACCAACATCCACTAGCGCTTCAATATTTATCCAAATGCTATAGTTAGGGTCATGGTGGTGCAAACCCCATTTGTTTTAATTCATGGCTCTTTCGAAAGTTATTTCTTGGATCATTTTCAATTAATAAAATTAGGATCTTGCTAGGTAGTGGAACTAGGTAGTTTAGTGAAGAGCTCATTTTTTATATGCCTGCAAAACATGACCCAAGTAGTGCTTTAGCAAAGATTGCTAAGTAAGCCCAGGATAGTCCAAGTACTCATCCCTTACCTCTCGACAGCTCGGCCGGTAGCATGACTACCAACACAAAGACCCCAGAAGTACTCATACTATTCTCATAAAATTCCATCTGGCCTGAGTTAATGATATAAACAAGTTCAACATTTAAAATGTTCAACCAAGCATACATTTAGAGCTATAGAAAGGAAGCAATTAAAGAAAAACATTAAAGTTTTACACTACCTTACCTCATCGCTTTAGTAGAAAACATCTGATAGTAGACTACCATATCCATTTTAACTTTAAAGGAAATCCAAAAACCACCTTTCATAAAACATAGTTTCTCATTTCTTCAAACGAGACTGATAGTACTTCCTAGTACTAAAGTTAATTTGCTATATATTACTTGCTTAGATAATGTTAGCCATAAGTGAAAAATTTTAAATTTTTACGGTTTGTACGGACATTACATTCTGGCTTAGTCGGTTCGGTGCCCTAACCGGACTTGTCTCCCTTCTAAACCGATCAGACTGGCCAGTTTTTCCAGTTCTGGTCCAGTTCCGATAACATTGCATTCATTACAGAGTAAATGCACATTTATGGGTTTAGACCGAGTCTATAGACATTATCCCCCACCTTCTCCAAAATACATCAAAAGGAACATACCTCTGAGCTTTGAAATTATTACCAAGACATTGTAGTCTTTCGTTGTTCAAGTGTAACCATACTGTATCCCCCACCTTGAATGTTTTCTCAACTCTGTGTTGGTTATGTCTTTCCTTGTACTTTTCCTATGACTTCTTCATTGCCTTTTGTACTTGTAAATGGATCTGCCTAATCTCATCAATGAACTTTTCATCTCTTAGTGCTTAACCTATAGTGTCTTTCGTCACTCCCATTGTTCTCCATCAACAACATCTAGATGTGAAGGTGGCAAGTATCCAAAACAAGTTTCAAAAGGAGACTTCCCAATGGAAGTTTGGTCTGCTCTATTATAAAAGTAGTGTATGTAGATCACATTTTCATCCCAAATCTTTGGATGCTTTTGATTGTAACCCCTGCAAAGTTGTACCAAAGTCTTGTTCACTACCTCTGCCTATCCATCTTTTTGTGGATGGAATGATGTAGACCTCTTAACTTTTGTGTCCATCTTTTCTCAAAGTGTAATCCAAAATATATCGAGAAATATGGTATCTTTGTTCGGATATCCATCATCTATTTCGGGATACATATCTATTTCAGGATCATCTATTTCGGGATACATATCTACTTCAGGATCTTGCATGATCTATTTCAGGATATGTAGTCCAGTCACCAGTTTGATGCCTCCAGCACCTTATCCACCTTCTTCTAGCACCCGGGAGCCACTTTCCACAGAGTTTTAGCCCTCCTAAGCTGAAAGGCGCCCTCTTCTCACCTACTGACTGAGAAGGGCGCACTTGCTCACCTACCACTGCAGATTCACTCCAGTTACATTCAGTTAGCTCCGATTCTGATTGATTTCACTCCGATTTCACTCCTGACTGACTGTTTCACCTCCGATTGACCTCCAGTTCGATTAGGTGACTTGCTCTGACTCCAGTTAGCCTCCCATGCGCCCCCACTGAGCCTCCAGATCCTATATCAGTGCTACACACTTCAGTTACATTTATTATGATCAGTTAGACTCAGCTTGACACCTGGATGACTGTTTGTTGTGATTGATGAGCAACACCGATGATTGATGAGGACTCCTAGATTGAGTCAAGCTACTCCATTTCAGTGATTCGAATGGCCTACTTAGTCAATTCGAATTGCCATTGACAGATATTGGATTGTATTGTAATCTATTGTAATTCATTCACCCTTTCTGGGATAGAGAGCACTGCTGCATGTTTTTGCACAGTTTTGCACCATATCTTCTTATTCATCTGTTGTGACTGATTTATTTGTTCATTAGATCTGCTGTGACTAACTTTACATGGTATCAGAGCCATTGCAGGGACAAGATCTCTTTTCTACAGGTGTTTATACAAGAAGATTTGACTGAATTGCTAAAAAAAAAATTGCAAAAAGTTTGGCATGAGATATCTCAAGGGCATTCGCTCATGTGCATGCAAAGCTTGAAAATTATTCCAATACCACTCCAGAAGCTTGAGTTACCACATAATTCCTGGATTTGATACATTGGACCCATTCAACATTGCTTGAAATCCAATCCCAGGTGTGATGCAACTCTCAAAGGGTGGATTGTTCGACCTTATTGTGATTGTTCTTATGTGATTTGCAGGTTAATTATCTCCTCCAAGTACACTCGCTACATTCTGCATGCAAGCTTCCCTACAGCATTTCCATTCGCTATAGTTTGCAAGCAAGCTTCTTCTTCATCATTTGACTCGCTCCTAGCAATGGAATACTCTTCTTCAAAGCCTATCCTCACCCCATTCAATTATTTTGATTGGAAAGATGATATGGAGATCATATTACGTTCAAAAGGATACTACCGAGTCACTCTTGGTCTTGAATTGGAGCCAAACAATGTGGCAGAAAGAACCAAACACTACAATAAGCTTGATGAAGCTTACGGTCTTCTTTGTCTCTCCATCTCCAAAGATCTTCACTTCCATCTCAGCGGATTGAAGACTCCAAAAGCCATATGGGAGCAACTTGAGACACTATTCGGCAAGCAGGATGAGCTTAGGGCTTTTCAATTAGAGAATGAATTGATTGGCCTTAATCCTGAAAATTTCGAGACCATCAATGAATTCTTCACAAAATTCAAGAACTTGAACTTGCAATTGAAGAACAGTGGTGTTATCAAAGAGGATAAGCAGTTGATCCTCTCCATTCTAAGCAAGCTTGGGAAAGATTATTCGGTATTTGTCTCCACTTTCAATTCCGGTCGGCTAACTACCCCGAATTGGAAGATGCCTACCTTGAATGCCTTCATTGAGTCCGTTACGAAAGAGCATGACAAGTTGATTCAAATGGGGTCCATAAGCTCCAAAGATTCAGCCCTATTTGTTCAAGGACCCAAGATCTCGAATGGTAAAGGAAAGCTAAAGAAGGAGAAGCCCAAATTCGAGCCTCACAAGCAAAAAGACAAAGGCAAGCAAATGGATGCACCATCCAGTTCGAAATCCAAGCAAAAGGGCAAAGAAGGTAACCAAAAATCTAAATGTACTTATTGTAACCGTGGCTTTCATCCCGAAAGTTCATGTATGAAAAAGACTATAGATCAAATGGCCCTCCTTTTGGAAAAGAACAACATAACCCTTCCTGACGGTGCAAGGAAGAAGGATCGGAATGACGATCATGAAAGAGGACAAGCACTCATGGCAACGGTTTCGAAGCCCACTCTCTTGATAGATTCGGGTGCATCAAATCATATGGCTGCAAATATTGATTCTTTTTCCTCATTCGATCCAAACAGCTCCATCCCCATCCATTTGGGAGATGACTCAAAAATTTCTTCAAAGGGCAAAGGTACGATTCATGTAGATCATGGATGCTTTCAGAATGTTCTCTATGTGCCTTCCTTAGCTTCGAATCTCCTTTCTGTTTATCAAATGACACATACTGGTGATCCAAAGAAAGTCACATTCAGCCCTAATACAGTTGAAATTTCTGATATCAAAAGTGGAAGACTAGTTGCGGTTGGAAAGGCAAACCACACTGCAAAATGTTATGAGTTTTCACACTTTATTCCGCTTGCAAAGCCCACTGCTCTTCGCACACATGGTAATGAGGTTAGTAGGCTTTGGCATGAAAGATTTGGACATCTAAATTATAAGTATTTGCTGCTGCTATCAAATAAATCCATGGTTGATGGGCTGCCACAACTCCGTTCCTCGAAGGGAATATGCACCGGTTGCATTATTGGGAAGCACCCCGAGCACAGATTCGACCGCGGCAAGGCTAGCAGAGCCTCTACTATTTTGGGATTGATCCATTCTGATATCAGCGGTCCGCTGCCCCATATGTCATTAAATGGTTCAAGGTATGTTTTGACATTTATTGATGATTATTCTCGCTTTACATGGGTATTCTTTCTCAAAAACAAGTCAGAAGTGCTTGGAAAATTCAAGGATTTTAAGGCTTCTGTTGAGACCACCACTGAGAGCAAGATCAAAGCTCTTAGATCTGATAATGGTGGGGAATATATCAAGTCCGAGTTGCTGCAACTTTGTGCCCAAAGCGGAATCAAGATCCAACATACAGTTCCCTACACACCCCAGCAGAACGGTGTAGCGGAAAGGAAAAACCGGTCACTGAAAGAGATGGCTACATGCATGATTGAATCAAAAGGTTTGGCTGCAAATCTTTGGGCTGAAGCAATCAATGTTGCTGCATATATACAGAACCGAGTTCCACATTCATCCGTGAAAGGTATGACTCCTTTCGAAGCATTCTTTGGTCACAAACCGGATGTGTCCAATTTGAGAGTTTTTGGCTCTACTGCATGGGCTAGAATTCCTTCTGAGAAGAGACGAGCTTTGGATCCACAAAGTATCGAGTGCATATTGATAGGATATGGGGAAGAATCAAAAGCATATAAACTCATGGATATCAGATCTAAAAAGATATTCATAGAGCGCAGTGTGCAGTTTGAAGAACCGCTTCAAGAATTGCAACTAGTTGAGGAGAAAACTGCCGATTCACCGCCTTCACCAGAAGAAGATTCGAGCAGCGATAATGAAGGTATGAGTTCTGATATTTCTGATATTGTAGCAGCATATGATGATCATGACATATCAGGTTCGGAATCCGACCATTCAGATCCCCCTCAGTTACCAAAGTGGGCCCAAAATACTCTACAATCTGCTGGTTCTAGTCTTGGAAATCCTGCTGATCCGAGACGAACAAGAGGAGACTTTCAAAGGGCAGGTATGGCTCTTTCTATTGCTGATCCATTTCTTCCTGAGATTTGTTATTTGATGGCTGGTTCAGATCCCCAATCATATTATTCAGCCCATCGAGATCCGAGATGGAAAGATGCCATGGATGAAGAGTACAGTTCTCTTCAAAAGAACAATACATGGGAGCTAGTTTCTCTTCCACCTGGAAGAAAATTAGTGAAGTGTAAATGGGTCTACCGTACTAAAGTTGCTGCTGATGGCACTATCAGCAAATATAAAGCAAGGTTGGTGGCAAAAGGTTTTTCCCAAGTCCAAGGAGTGGACTACACAGAGACCTTTGCACCGGTTGCAAAGATGGATTCCATCCGCCTTGTTTTAGCTATTGCCGCATCCAAGCACTGGGAGGTGCATCACATGGATGTGAAGAGTGCATTTTTACATGGAGACCTTGCTGAAGAGGTCTATATGCAGCAGCCAGAGGGTTATACATCAGATCCATCATTGGTTTGCAGATTGAAGAAGTCTTTGTACGGGTTAAAACAGGCCCCAAGAGCTTGGTACGCAAAGATGGACTCCTTCCTTCTTTCTCAGAATTTCCAAAGATGCAAATCTGATCCGAATGTCTATCTTCAGCGAGTTAAAGGTAATTTGTTGGTTATTGTACTTTATGTTGATGATCTTCTTATTACTGGTAGCACACTTACTTCAATAAACAAGCTAAAAACTGCCTTAAATCTAGCTTTTGACATGAGCGATTTGGGCTTGCTGAGTCACTTTTTGGGCTTGGAGATAGCTCAAAATTTTGATGGGATCACTATATCTCAGCAAAAATATGCTTCCGACCTGTTATTGAAGTTTAATATGGCTGAATGTAAGGCAGCCCCGTTCCCATTCCTCTCAGGAATCAGTCTTGAGGAGGGAGATTCCACACCGCTTGCAGATTGCAGTATGTATCGACAGTTGATTGGTTCACTACTTTATTTGACACACTCTAGGCCTGACATCTCATATGCCGTGAGTGCCGTGTCAAGATATATGCAGCAGCCACATGAGCTTCATTGGCGAGCAGCCAAGCGGATCTTGCAGTATGTGCAAGGTACGAGACAGTTTGGCATACATTATGCTGCAGATTCTGAGCTAGATTTCATTGGTTTTACTGATTCAGATTGGGCAGGTGATAGCATTGATCGGAAGTCCACTTCCGGTTATGTTTTCATGATTGGTCATGGTGCTATTTGCTGGTCCAGCAAAAAGCAAGCAGCCATTGCACTTTCTTCAGCAGAGGCAGAGTATCGAGGGGCAGTCAATGCCTGCATTCAGGCAGTTTGGTTGCAGGGTATTCTTTCCGAGTTTGGTTTTGGTGGCACTACTTCGACTGTCCTATTTTGTGACAATCAAAGTGCTATCAAGATCTCCACAGATCCAGTTCAGCGGCAGAGGACCAAGCACATTGAGATTCATATGCATTACATTCGACAGTTGGTGCATGACCGCACCATCATTCTGCAATATTGCCCTACCGATGAGCAAATTGCAGACATCTTCACCAAGAGCTTCACTGAGAAGAAGTTCTCTTACCTCCGTTCACTGTTGGGGGTGAGTTCCATCATGGTGGAGACAGATTGATTCATTATTATGCTTTAGACTTGAGGGGGGGCTTTCTTCCCACTGGGTTTTCCCTCTTTCCTCACTTAGTTTATTTTTCAGCATTTTTTGGATTATTGTATTGGGGTGACCTTTGGTCTTAGTTACCAGGGCCCCACATTATTTTAGTTGGCACATCATAGTCTAGCTTGAGGGGGGGGTGTTCGGATATCCATCATCTATTTCGGGATACATATCTATTTCAGGATCATCTATTTCGGGATACATATCTACTTCAGGATCTTGCATGATCTATTTCAGGATATGTAGTCCAGTCACCAGTTTGATGCCTCCAGCACCTTATCCACCTTCTTCTAGCACCCGGGAGCCACTTTCCACAGAGTTTTAGCCCTCCTAAGCTGAAAGGCGCCCTCTTCTCACCTACTGACTGAGAAGGGCGCACTTGCTCACCTACCACTGCAGATTCACTCCAGTTACATTCAGTTAGCTCCGATTCTGATTGATTTCACTCCGATTTCACTCCTGACTGACTGTTTCACCTCCGATTGACCTCCAGTTCGATTAGGTGACTTGCTCTGACTCCAGTTAGCCTCCCATGCGCCCCCACTGAGCCTCCAGATCCTATATCAGTGCTACACACTTCAGTTACATTTATTATGATCAGTTAGACTCAGCTTGACACCTGGATGACTGTTTGTTGTGATTGATGAGCAACACCGATGATTGATGAGGACTCCTAGATTGAGTCAAGCTACTCCATTTCAGTGATTCGAATGGCCTACTTAGTCAATTCGAATTGCCATTGACAGATATTGGATTGTATTGTAATCTATTGTAATTCATTCACCCTTTCTGGGATAGAGAGCACTGCTGCATGTTTTTGCACAGTTTTGCACCATATCTTCTTATTCATCTGTTGTGACTGATTTATTTGTTCATTAGATCTGCTGTGACTAACTTTACAATCTTTGTCTGAGATGATGCTCCTTGTTATCCCAAAGTGCACACATACTTGTTCAAAGAACATGTTTGTTGCTTCTTGTTCTTTGATGGTCTTTTTACAATGCATAATATTGTACATCTCACTGAATCAGTCATCTACCACAAATAAATAGTCGTGTCCCTTCCTAGTGGTTGGAAAACCACCCAAAAAATCCATGGAGATGCTCTCCCATGGTCTCATAAGAGTAGGTAAGTGATTATATAGACCTTGCTTCCTATTGTTGGACTTGCTTGTACAACATAGTATGCATCCTCTGATAAACCGAGCTACATCTTCTTGCATTATAGGCCAATAAACATTCGTCTATAATTTTGCAATTGTCTTCCATGGACCATAATGCCCTTCAACTTTGCAGGTGTGCCTTTGTGATAAGCTACAATCTCTTGCCTTTAAGTGCATAAAACTTGTCCAACTTGTAGAGTAACTCATCCTGGAGATCATAGTCAACCTTGATGTCACCTTCTTCTACATGGACATTTCCTTGAAGTTGTTGAAATACCTCCTTGAAATCCTCATCTTCGGTATACTCTTTGTATGCATCATGGGTAGAAGGTTCCATGTGCATAAGAGTTCCCAAAGTTGTAATTTTGGCTGTAGGTGGCCTTGAGAGCATGTATTCCATCTTGTTTGTATTGCCCTTCTTATACTTGATGATGAAATGGAATTATTGTAAGAATCCCATCCATTTACAAGGTCCAGTCTATTGTAGCATACTCTGGGCCTACAAATGATACTGCAGTGGTTGATGATAAGTGTGAATTATTGTCTCCTTGCACATCAAATAGTGCTTCCACATCTTAACAAATTGAATTAGGGTATAGAGTTCCTTCTCATAGGTAGGGTAGTTTAGGACTCCCACATGAAACATTTCATATTGATAACATATCGGCCTTCCTCCTTGCATCAGAACCACTTCCATGGCATACCCTCTTGCATCTATCTTCAATTCTAAAGGATTCAACAAATTAGGCAATGCAATAATTGGTGCTTGATTGATATTTCGCTTGAGCTCTTCAAAGGATTTCTATTGATTCTTCCCCCACCTGAACCCCTTGTTATTGGTTGTTATGGCATGGAAGGGTGCAACCACAACTAAAGAGGAAGCTATGAACTTATGAATGTATTGTGCTTCCCCCCAAAAGCTCCTAAATTGAGCGAAATTTGTAGGAGTAGGCCACTGAGGGATGGCCTACATCTTTGTAGGATCAAGCTTGAGTTCTCCTCTACCAGTCACATACTCGAGATACACCAAGGATTGCTGGGCAAACTCGCGTTCCTTCAAATTGGCCAGCAATTGGTGCATTTTCAAAATCTCGAACACCTGCTTGAGATGTGAGATGAGCTCTTCCCATGTAACACTATAAACCAATATGTCATATAGATATACCATAACAAACAAATCTAAGAAAGGGCATAATACATCTTTAATAAAACACATAAATGTAGTTGGTGCATTGCATAAACCAAACTTCATTGCTAAGCATTAATATATACCTTTCCTAGTCTTGAAGGCGGTCTTCCAAGTGTCTTCTTCTTTCACTTGCACCTAGTGGTATCATAATTTGAGATCTAGCTCAGTGAAGTTCTTGGAATGTTGTAACTGGTCCAGCAAATCATTGATCGTAGGTAGAGGGTGCAAATTATTGAGTGTGATTTTTTTCAAGGATCTATGGTTGATGCACATCCTCAAAGTTCCGTCCTTCTTGGGTACTATGATGATAGGTGTCCCACAAGGTGAGGTGCTTGGTCGGATCACACCTTGCTCCAAGAACTACTACAACTACTTCTTCACTTCATTTGCTTCTATGGCAAATTGTTTATATAGTCCAATGTTTGGCAATGGAGAATCCGACAACAATTGTATCTCCTGCTCTACCTCCTTCTTAGGAGGTAGCTCCTTAGGGTCTTGGAACACTTCTCTATATGCTTTCAAAAGGTTCTCCAATTGTTGTTTCTTCTCTTTGGTACATCCCTCTAGGGATGCTTTCACTTTTATCGATTCATCTTCTTGTTGATTCTATCTTAAGAAAAGCAATACAAACTTCCTACTTGAATTGATCAACTTTTTCAATTCACCTCCTTCTTAGGAGGTAGCTCCTTAAGGTCTTGGAACACTTCTCTATATGATTGCAAAAGATTCTACAATTGTTGTTTCTGCTTGTTGGTACATTCCTCAAGGGATGCATTCACTTTTACCGATTCATCTTCTTGTTGATTCTATCTTAAGAAAATCAATACAAACTTCCTACTTGAATTGATCAACTTTTACGCTTGGTTGGCACGTATCAATGATATCTTTTTATTTACCTTTGCACATTAATGATGAAGGGTTTTTGTCACTGATCAAGTGGTATTGGCTGGCCCTCCTCATGAATATCGCATCCCTCATATACATGTAGTAGCTTTCGAAAACTACACCACAAACATCCAAGGGTACTGTTATCACCTAAACTGTAGTTACCCTTATGGATGTATCCACTCATGGATGGCAATAGAGTAGGGAAACTCTAAAGGTGCAACCACAATCACCTCGACCTCCAATAGATGGTTGTCACGCTAGTTGAGGCAACCTTCACTTTATGTTATCTAGCCCAGACAACAAAGGGGGAGACCCGATCTACTCCCGACAGGAGAGATCAAAACCAAGACACCAAATCAAGTTAATTCTAAGTGAAGTAAGGTGTATGGTTTATCCTAGACCTTAGGATGAAGTCACAAGACAAGTGAGGGGTTCAATGAGTATAGCTTTGGTTCATTATTGATGTGGGAATGACTTATGATTTGTGAAATAGGATCCAGGATTAAAGTACTAATTCAATGTGAGAAAATCCACTGCCTTGGGAACCGTGTCCAATGTAGGGTAGTTTAGGGGTTGAATTGGGGCTAACTAGTACTAGTGACAAGCTTGATCATGAAGTATGATGGCATCAAAGGGTTTAGCTCACCAATCAAGCGTCAAACCACAAGTTAATCCAACAATCTAGGAAAGTCGAATTGACTTGGAGAGAGACCAGTGCCTTGGGAATTGGGATAATGGAGTCAAAGTAAACTTGTGGTTAAGGACTCCTATTGCATGAGACAAGTTGGGCAATTAAAGTTTTGATGGATGAATAGGTCTAGATCTCGGTTTGACCTAAGTGGACCACAATCCCTTAAAACAGGGAATGCTATCCCCAAGGCAAGATTTGACAAGGTGACCTATTAGACCTAGGTTTTGAATTACTCCCGTTCCAAATCCACTGAAATCTCATGTACCCATGTCCTGGAAGTGGGACAACTCACTTCTCCAAGGTGGTGCGACTTTACCCAAGGAGGCTAAAAAGTGGGATAAGTGGACCAAGACAAGTCCAATGGCATCCAAACTTTAGATCCAAGTAGGTTAATCAAGTGGGAGTGTGGATCTACAATTTCAAGGCAATCCGATGGCTAGATCTAACTAGATCTGAGTTTAAAGATACCAAGTGGTCCAAAATGGGGATTAAATCCCTTAAAATGTGGAATAGGGTCCACAAGGTAGAAATCAGAAAAGTGACAATCTGAGGATAGGTTATTGGATGTGTAGATCATGAAACAAGCGGGATCTCAACTACCCATCAACTAGATCTAGGTCAACTCACCCTCACCAAGAAGTGCGCCTTTGCTTGGAGAAGCTAGGTTGGCTTGGGAAGAGGGTCAAATGGAAGCCAATCCTCACCAAACTATAGATCCGAGATGTTGTGGATGCTATAGAGGTGGGTTTTCAATATTATACCCGACAACCCACTAGATCTAAGTAGATCTAAGAAAATGTAAAAATGAGGGTTTGAAGAAATAAGTGTTTTATCAATTTATGAGCTATGTCAATGGATTGGATCAAGATAAGAGAAACAAACCTGTGGATCTTACCTGGGTAACCTTGTAGATGCCTTGATGATGATGATCTATGCAAACCCGATCAATTTGAGAAGCTTTGAGGTAGTTTTCTATGCAATCGATTTAGTCCAAGAAGCCAATGCGCCCTCTCTCCTGCACAACAAATGTCAACAATATCAGATTTGATCTAATCAAGAGATAAGACTAATGCCACAAGAGAAGTAACAGAAAGATAGCATAGATCACAATGATACTAATGATAACCCCTTGATACAAGCAAATGCCAAGAAAGTCGATTTGAAGAAGCCTTGCAAAATCGCCCTTGTTGAAGTCGCCCTCCTGTAGACAAGACAATGATTTCCAAAATAGATAGATCTTACCACAAACTCCAAATGCTAGGTTGCAATAGACTTTCCAATCACCATCTAAGAACACCAGATGCAAAGGAGACCACAAGAATTTCCACAAGAAAGTTTTTCTATACCAATAATCCAAGAGCCAAAGACCCCTTACAATGAGAGGCTCTCTCCTTTAAATAGGAAGGAGAGGCATCAAAATCCTAACCACTTTTTGAATGAGTGGCTAAGATTAAAAGATACAAATGTCTAATCAATGGTTGAGATGAACTCAACAATAAAATACATGGATCACTAATAAAATATAATATAAGTGGACAAAATCGCCCTAGAAGAGGGGAATCCCACAAAATCATGATGACAAAATATAATAGGAATCTTATGGTGGGTCCAAGGGGTAATTTTAGCCACCCTTGGTCAATACCCATAGCACAAAATAATAAAATAGTCATCAATATACCAAATCGTACCTCTATGGTCAAATCGTAGACCTCAAAAGACCTCATAAATCATCAGAAAGTGCCATAAGTGATGGATGCGGGCCCTGATGAAGCTGAAACTGCTAGAGGAGGTGTGGAAGACATCAATCCATCATCACTGATCATCCCATGCCAAGACATTGCCTCAGTAGCCCAAATCGAATTCCTCAATAGCCATTTCTACCAATCCTGAAATGCCTCGGGAAGCGTGAAATTGCACCAAACTACCTCCTGGAGTGCCTGCGCTGTCAAGGTGAGGGCACCAGTGTGTCCGGGAGGGGGGTAATATGGTAAAAACAAATGGCTGGACCACCCCCTCCAAGCATAGCGCCCTAGGTCAACCGGATAAAAATCACATCTGCTCTGACAGGGTCTCCGACAGACCAAAACTGCACTGGGATAGCCTACTGAGGCACAATCATCACTGGAAGTGCCCGGAACTGAAAACAAACTGTCTCATTGGACTCAGAAGGTCCAAATCCATCGAAGATGTGTACTCATACACCATATGAGTCTCTGCATGATCAATATATATATCCAATATACTGGAACAGGTCAAATAATAATAATCTGTAAATGATCAAATAATGCTGTAAACCATGAATCATCATCATAAGCCTATAGCTGCTGCATAGAATCATCATGTACATGTACATAGACCATATCATCACAAGGTCCAACCATCTCATGTCCTATGGTTGACCTTGGTCAAACTAGGTTTGACCAAGTCAACATGACCAAATATAACTCAGATCTATCATTAGAAGTTGCTGCAAAGTGTCAAAGGTTAATGCATGCTCTACAACTTATTCAAATAACAACTATAACACAAAGTAATCATTACTGGCGATCTAAATCCAAATATATAATGTCATTAATTATTATTATTTCTCAGACCAGACTTTCAAGACCATACTCACTTCATAGCTCTGATCAATTTGCTAGTGAAGGGTGAAGGCTAAAATAACTGGCTAGGCTAAGGGGTGACTTGACCGACTTAACTTTGTGACAGTTTGGCAATGGGAAAGGGAATACACACCATAGTATATACTGAATGAGCAACAACACAGGGAATGGCGGTGTCTCACAAATGGATAAGTTGTTTAGAGAGTGCTTATTCAACTTAGGCATCATGTCTATATCAAGTTGATCCAGGTTCATTAGGATCATTCAATTTCATTTCATGGCCTTTTTGGACTACATAACCCTTCGGATCTCAGGTGTGCTGATAAGCAGAACTAGTTGCAGCTTGCATCCAGGGCATGTTTTTATACATGTATAAGGTCAGCAATTGTTTAGATATAGCTTTTAAGAATCATTGCTTTTTGGACCTTTCTTATACTCTTCGAGGAGTATTTTTCAGCAGTTCATCGCTCTTGCCCTTTTTAGTTTCCATGGGTGAATTTATCAGTTTCCATAAATAGTACATGAGCTTTCAGTTTTAGCCAACAACATCTCAAGTGACTAGGGGGAGTTCGAGCCAATGCCAAACATCGGGACAACCGACCATAATGATTTAGGCCTACAATCCAACTCACCAAAGGTAAGTTTTGTCACCAACTCAGAGCCAAGACATAGTAAATAGGGAAGCTCATCCAATACAGAGGCTATAGTGGGGAAAAGTCCTCCATGCCACTAGTCAAGTAGTAAGTCATGGTGATAAACTAAACAGGTAGGCAATGGATGGATGAAGACAATGAATAATGGAGCCAACACTAGCAAGCCAAGGTATGGTGGAATGGTCACCTCTATTCTCCCTAAGGAGGGTAAAACCAATGAGTATGAATAGTGAACTTCTAAATCTGAGTAGGGACAATATAGTATATATAATAAGATCAACCAAGTCCACATATCTATATGATCGCTAGATCATGACACTAAGTGCTAAGACATGCTAGAAGAATAAGTATAAAAGCAATATAACCATAACACAATGATATACCTGCTGAGTCATAATACCTGAATGCTCATCAACCTGTACCATCATCTGTCCTCTGAAACTGCTGCTGTAACTCTGGGCACTACTGATTGCTCTGTACCAATGGTATAATGGCTACATCGGTCATCTCTCTGAGTGTCCTGAGACTTAGTCATGGCATGGGGAATACAACTGCTGTCCAAAATCTGATAGTGATCCAATATAGATGCTCATCTCAGCATCTCAATGTAAGGGAATTGGCTGAATAGTGTACTGGCATTAGAAAAATAATGTATGGTAGCTCGGCTACTATATATGTGATAACATCTGGCTCCGGCTGGGACAAGTGCTCTGCTGAAATGAGCACTTGAGAACCTCAGAATCTCTAGTCCCCGAACTCTGCTACTTCGAATCCACGATCCAGCACTCTACCATTTTGCTTCTAGCTTTTTTTTATTTTTTGCCACCTATTTCTGCATTCACAAACATTAAAAATACCTCATGCCGCATGAGTGGGAAAAATATAAAACCAACTGAAATAAAATCTATTCTATGTCAGAAATACAAATGCATGAAATATAAATGCAGCAAGAAAATTAAACTACTAACATAATTTGCAAAATTTGAAATTTATTGTGCAGGTAAAAGAAAAGTGACAGGTACTCAATTAAACTAGGACCTTACAAAGAAGCTTATAAATAAACAAGGTGCCAGATTCAATGGCTGAAAAGACTAACTACTGCCCAAGTAGGCTTATTTGGTTTCCTACCTACTCTAATCTACCAAGCAATGCAATGCACAATTTACTCGATAGGTGGGAAATAATGCTTTAACAAAAGTCCATTTACAGGGAGTTCGAGTTCATCCCCATCTATAGTTTCTAGGAACACTGATCCTTTTCCAGCTATCCTTGATACTCGATATGGGCCCATCCAGATTTTTTCAAATTTTCCATGGTTCCCAGGTTTTGCTTTGTTTTTGTCCCATAACAAAACTATGTCTCCTACTCCGAATTTCACATTCTTGGTTCTTTGGTCAAAAGTTCCTTTAACTCTTTCCTGTTCAGTAATGGTTTTGTCAATTGCCATCCTTCTCATTTCATCAAGCTCTACTAATTTATCAATTCTTACTTGGAAGGCTTCTTCATCTGAAGTGCATTTGTAATAGCTCATATACAGGAATTTGTAAATTTATTGGGAGTCTACAATCTTTCCCATATACCAACTGAAAAGGGGATTTTTCGATAATCCTTTTAACAGTTGTCTTGTCAGCCCACAAGGCATATTTCAACTTTGTGTCCCAACTTCTCTTGTTGGTGCCAACCATTCTCTTTAGCAGTCTTATCAAATTCTTATTGCTAGATTCAGCGAGACCGTTTCCTTGAGGATAATAGTTTGAAGAGTGTGAGAGAGTGATTTCGTGATTCATGCAAAAGGTTGACATTTCTAATTTACTGAAAGCGGAAGCGTTATCAGTTGTTATTTTTAAAGGACAACCATATCTGGATACAATATTTTCTTCCAAAAATTTCACAACTACCTCGGATGTAGCCTTCTTGGTTTGGATGGCCTCTACCCATCGAGTAAAGTAATCAGTACAGGTCAACATATATTTATGTCCATTGCTTGAGTTTTCACTAAAAGGTCCAACAAAATCCATACCCCACTGCTGAAAAGGAGCTTCTACTACTACAGGATTTAAAGGTAAGGCAGGCAATCTTGGTTTTCCTGAAAATAGTTGACATTCTTGGCAAACTCTAACATAAGAATGCACACCCTTGAAAAGTGTTGGCCAATAATAACCGGCCCTCATTATTTTCGCAGTGGTTGTTCTTGGGGCATAATGTACACCACATAATCCATAATGCATTTCTTTTATAATGGTTTGTGATTCCTCAGGACTAACACACTTCAGAATTATTCCATCAGGATTTCTCCATCCTAACCAGTCTTGAGTTATAACATACTTCTCAGCTTTTAATCTCAATGCTCTTCTTTGATGATTAGGGCATGACAAGTTTCTCAAGAAATAAATAATATCTTTGTACCATTCATGCTCGTCATCAATGTTTAGAATACCAAGGTTTCCTTCACTTACCAGATTTACCATGTTACCTCCCTTTTCAGTCAAAAGTTGAGCTAACCCTTGTCCTTTAACAATCTTGATAGGCTTAATTTCTAGATCATACTCTTGTATGCGTGAAATCCAATTTCCTCTTACACCTATACCATCTGCTTGTGACAAAACATCCTTTACCGCTTGATACGGTACATATGCCTTGATTTTGGAATATCCCACATATGTTCTAAAATGTTTCAAGGCTTTGACTAAAGCGTAAGCTTGTTTTTCAGTAGTGGTATACTTTAGTTTAGCATCTCTCAAATTTCTACTCATAAAGGCTATAGGCTGTTCGTGGTTTTCATCATTCTTTTGTAATAACACACTAGCAATAGTATCTTCCGAAGCATACGAGTAAATCATGAACTCTTTATTGTAATTAGGACAAGCTAACACAGGGAAGGTTGAAATGGATTTTTTAAGCTTGGTGAAAGACGATTCACATTCTTTATCACAAACAAACTTCACATCCTTTTTAAGAAGGGCATTTAATGGTTTGGCCAATTCTGCTACGTTGGAATGAATCTTCGGACAAAGTTTATTTTACCAAAGAAAGATTGCAAGGTGGCCACATTATGGGGTGCTGCAATAGCATTGATGGCCTGGACACGTTCTGGGTCGATTCTGATACCTTCTTTTGACACAATATGTCCTAATAACTTACCCTCATCTACTCCAAAAGTTGACTTTTGGGGGTTCAAAGATATGCCAAACTTTCTGCAACGCTCAAAAACTCTTCTCAAATGTTCTATATGGTCTCCCCGTTTCTTTGAAAACACTGTCAAGTCATCCTGATAAATGGCAATGATTTTCCCAATCAAATCACTAAATGCCTGATCCATATCTCTTTGAAAAGTAGAACCGGCGTTTAATAACCCGAAAGGCATTCTTATATACTGGAAAGTTCCCCATGGAGTAGTAAAGGTTGTTTTATCTCTGTCTTCCTTTCTAATACGTACCTGATTAAACCCCGAGAACCCATCCAACATTGACAACATACTTGCCCCAGTGACACTCTGCAACAAATTTTCCATATCTGGCAAAGGGTAATTGTCCTTAAGGGATGCTTGGTTTAGGTTTCTGAAATCAATACATACCCTGATTTTACCACTTTTCTTTCTTACAATCACCAGGTTAGAAACCCAAGTAGTGTGTCGAACAGGTTGGATAATTCCTGCAGCCAACATTTTTTCAAGCTCTTTTTTGATCAACGGTGCAAGTTTAGGATTGACATTTCTTAACTTTTGCCTATAAGGTTTAGCTCCTTCATGCAAAGGGATAGTATGCTCAATAATTTCAGGATCAAAAGTTTTGAGTTCATCATATGCCCAGGCAAAAATATCTCTATATTTCCTAATTAGATTCACAATCGCCTTTCTCTCTTCTAGGGAGGCATTCTTTCTTAACCTGATCATTCTAGGAGAAACTGAGGTTCCAATATTTATCTCTATAACCTCATCTACCGGTTCAGCTCTTTTACCTTTGTATTCATCATGCCTATTGAAATTTTTCTCCAGAGGTATTGCTAATTTCATAACATCAAAATCTTGAATGGAAGAACCGTTTACTTTATCTTCTAAATTCACATTGCAATTCTGAAAATTTTCAGTCTTTTTGTAAGAATGCAATGATTTGTGCATCATTATCAAAGATTTGCCAATGATCTTGATTATCAGGAGCCGATGGTCCAAATATTACTTCAACCTTACACTCTTTATCCTTAAAATGATCTAGAGTTTCAAAGGTGCATGATATTACTGATAATGCATCGGCCAGGGTATTCTCTTCTCTTGGGACTGCTCATATTGCAAAGACATCAAACATTTCTATGGTATCCCAAACCGCATTTCGATAATCCCTAAGCCTATTATTTTTGGCTGCAAACTGGTTCTTCACTTGGGACACAATCAAATCAGAGTCTCCTGTTATATATAGACATTTAACCTTTAGTCCGCGGCAAATCTCTAACCCTAAAAGCAATGCCTCATACTCAGCTACATTGTTTGTGCACTCAAATTCAAGACGATATGCAAATAATTTTTCTTCACCAGAAGGAGATGTAATGACAATTCCAGCACCAGGACCATGCCTAGATTTAGCCCCATCAAAATGCATTTTCCAAACTTGACTAGGAGGGAAAGGATGTTGCCAGGGCTCTTCCCAAAAGTTAGCCATCACCATATAATTTCCAACTTCCTCAGTGGGGCGCATAACCTCTTCAAACAAATACTCGGGTGTTTCTACATGCTCTGTCATAGGTTTTTCATTCATCAATCTATAAGAAGCTTTTCCCCCAATAGGAATGGTTGCGTAAGATAAATCCATTTGGATACTTCCTCCTAATTTTCCAGTCCACTCCCTTGATAGCAACATCCCCCATGCATCAGGAATATCTAAAACCAAAATATTCATACTTATTTCAATTGCAGGATAAGCAGCCAACTTCATCTTGAGATTCTCAATTATACCTTCTGACTTAACAGGCCTAGAATCCATCCCGCACACATTTCTATACTCTCTGGATGGTTTTAGCTCCAATTGTTTTATGACCTTCAGAGGCATAATATTTACTTCTGCTCCTGAGTCTAACATACAATTATGTAATATCAATTGGTTGATCTCCAAAGTAGTATAAAAAGGGGGGTGACCCCTACCTTTATCAATTACACTTTGAATCATAAAGGTAGGGGGGGTCTTCCTCAGTTGTTAATTTTACAGGATTCTTGACTTTAGGCTCGATTCCTAAGAACTTAGTTGCCTGATTAAAGTATGAAGGGATTTTCAAAAGTTCCTCCAAGGGCACAGGGATATTGGGTTTGGATAAGAAGTTACTCAAATCAATCCTTAAGTTGCAAGCCTTTTCTTGATCCTTGGTATTCATTTTTAGACCCAATAAATGCATTACCTGTGCTCTAACAGAATGGATAACTACCAAGTCTTTCAAAGATAACATGACAGAGGATCCAGAGAGTTTTCCCAATATATTTGAATTCAACTTTTCTTGTGTTATAGGGGAAATCTCTTTGCTAGGAGTATTCACTTGCTTTCTTTGCACTGGCTCCCTAGCCTAGGGTTTAGCAGGGCTCAAACTTGTTACCTTCTTGGTGACTTGAGGAGACAACCTTCTGGGTTGATCATTTTTCTTTAAAATTCCTTTAGGAAGAATGTTTGGAGTTTGAGTGGGGACTCTACGAGTGATATTCCTTTGGTCAAGGGAATTTTCTTTCACAGTAGTTTTGCCCTTATCTATATCTTTTGAGTTATTCTTTGCTTGAGACCTAGTTACTACTCGACCATCAGAGGCTTTGCTTGTAGACCTAGTTTGAAGATATTCATTGGTATACACACCCTCAAAGGTTTTATAAAAAGGTTCATAGCGTTTGATATTCTCACTTTGTTTTCTGAGAACTACCCCATTTAGGTTTCGAATTAAACCACTCATTTCAGTCATCATTTTCAAAATCATATTGTTCTCTGAATAAGTGACGCAAGGCATAGTTCTAGGTGATGTAAGGATGTGAATGAGCTCGCTCCTCAGCGGAGGGACGATTGGGAGTCGCTAGGTAGATTTAAACTCTTCTACCAAGATATGTGTCGTTGTATATGCAGGAGAGAGTGAATAATGACTACTAGTTTGTCCGAGGTAAGCCCTATGCCTTTCAATACCAAAATGTTAGGGCAGGAAGAACGGAAGTAGGGCTCTAGGAGATATATGTCAAACTAGAGTAAGCTATTGCCTCCCCGGCAATGGCGCCAAAATGTTGGGCAAAGAGAAAGGGTGGAGAGCTTTAAAAAAATAATATATCGAACCAGGGTAAGCCTATGCCTTCCCTGGCAACGGTGCCAAAATGTTATCACCTAAACTGTAGTTACCCCTATGGATGTTCTTATCACACAACTTGTAGTTGCCCCTAGAGGTATCCCATCCGGGACGGTAGAGGAGTTAAGCAACTAAAGAGGTGACCTAAGAGATGCCACGGTTCCCAATGCAATGCGGGAGTCACGTCAACCGAGGCACTCTTCGCTTTAGGTCAAGGTATAACTAGACCAAGGGGGAGACCCTATACCCCAATCACAGTTGATTGGTCCCAAGCAAAAGGTTTCAAAGGGTGAGTTACGGAAACCAATGCAAGGCTAAGTGGACCTAAAGTTTAAGGTATGGTTGTAAGTGGTATCACGGATAGTTATTGTTTCAAGCTATGTATGGTTTAGGCCACTTGATGGGGTATGATTGCTAAGTATAGTACCATGTGTTTACACAAGTGGGTCTTGTTGCCTTGGGAAGTGTGAAATGGTTCTAGGTGGGCCCACAAGGTGAAGTTAAGTGTGAAGATGGTACTATAGGCTAGATCTAGGTTAGATCTACAAGTTAGAGTTGGTTCTAGGATTACCCATGTGCTAGATCTAGGGTTTGACACTAATCCCAAGAAGTGCGCCTTGCTTGGAGAAGGACTAGTGCCTTGTTGGATGGGCTAATGGGGTCAAGAAGGATGTCAAAGTGTAGATCGGGACACCTAGAAGCCAAGTCAAATGGTTATGGATGAGATCCAATGGTTGGATCTTACTAGATCTTGTTTTTTTTGAGTGAAGACCAAAAGTGGACCACAATTCCTTAAAACAAGGAATGCAATCCCCAAGGTAGATCGGGACAAAAGGATAGTCTAGACCTAGGTTTCAAGGCATGGGCATTCCAAATCCACGAAAAACTCCAACACCCACTTCCTAGAAATGGTCCAACTCTAAACTTCAAGGGGGTGCGACTTTCTCAAGGAAGGGCAAAAGATGGGTTTGGTGGACCAAACCAAGTCCAATGGCCACCAAAAAGTAGATCCGGGATGTTAGTACCCCGATCTATGTTCCTTCAAAGTTTCAAGTGAATCCAATGGGTAGATCTTAGTAGATCTAAGTTTTAAGGTACCAAGAAAATCAAAAGGGGGTTTCAACCCCTCAAAACATGGAGAGATGTCCACAAGGTAGTTTTCACCAAAGTAAGGATATGGGTATAGGTTATCAAGTGTCTAGATGTCAATTCAAGTGGGATCTCACCTACCCATGTGCTAGATCCTACCCAACAAGCTTCTCTTAGGAAAATCGATTTAGGTTCAAGAAGGCTTTTTGCATTGAAAGGTGTGTCAATTTTTAGCCAATCACCACCAAACTATAGATCCAACTAGGGGTGGATCCTATAGAGGTGGGTTCTTAAAATCTTTTCAAATGCAAGGGTG
The DNA here is from genome assembly GCA_027924585.1 of Larix kaempferi. Taxonomy (NCBI): domain Eukaryota; kingdom Viridiplantae; phylum Streptophyta; class Pinopsida; order Pinales; family Pinaceae; genus Larix; species Larix kaempferi. The sequence goes on from BSBM01000338.1 coordinate 24,394,628, forward strand.
GATCTAAGTAGATCTAAAAAAAATACCAAATTAGGGTTTTGATTTAATTAGGGTTTTATGACCAATGGAGATAGAATGGATGAAAGAGGCACATACCTTGTAGATCTTACCTCAATTGCTTATGGCCACCTTGCAAGTTGATAGCATTCTCCTATGTTTATATTCAAGAGTGAGATCCAAGTGCTCCAACCAAATCGCCCTTCTCCAAGATAGCCAAATCGCCCTTCTCCAAGATAGCCAAATCGTCCTCCTCCTACAAGACAAGATCAAAGAAACAAGTCAAGCAAGATGATTATGAAAATGGTAGAAAGATGTAATAGAAAGCATCAACTATGTCACGAAGATACAATAATGATACTCCCTGTCACAATATCAACCCAAGAGAGAATATGTGGATCCCTCCAACAATAACCCTCAAAAAGTCGCCCTCCTTTCTCCAATTCGACTTTCCTGTCAAAGGTTAGCAAAAACACCAAAATCCACAATGATACATAGAAGAGATACTTTATATTCAATATGCAAGAGAATCCACAAGCCAAGAGAGATGTGCTCCACAAAAAATCTTCTATTCCAATATTCCAGAGCTCCAAAGGTGAGCTATACAATGGGGGGTCTCCTCCTTATATAGGATAATAAAGACCAAAACCCTATACCACTCTACAATACTACATCAAATGAGTGGTTGAGATTATAAGATCTCATCATACAATCAATGGCTAGGATGAATCCATAACAATATATCACATGGATCACTCAACACAACAATAGCGCCCTCACTAAATGGTACAATGGAGGGTGACGTCATCCCACAAGAGGGGTATAAAGTACAATAATCCATCTCATGATGACTAGGACATGGTAAAATAAGCACATGGTGGGGCTAGGAGGTATAGATCCTTGCTAGCTCACCCCAAGGCACAATAAAATAATAAAATATGTCCAATATAATAATAATGACCAAAACTGTCCTCAGAATCCATGACAGTCAAGCAGTAAATGTCCTCCTGTGATCAATCTGGAGATACCCACATGGTGAAAACTGACTGGAAGATAGTGAGATCACCCTGGAAGACCTCTGTGAAAACCAAATGCCAAAACCTTGCCTCAATTGCCCAAATCGATTTCCTCAGTGACCACTTTATCCCATTTTTTAACTGCCTCGGGAACTGTGAAAGTGCCAAAACTGCCTCCTAGGGTGCTAGCGCTGTCCATCTGAGCCCACCAGGCTCTCCGGAAGGGGGGATAAATGGTAATAACAAGTGGCTAGACCACCCCTTCCATCATCAGCGCCCTAGGTGAACTGGCCTCTCGGGGCCCCTGCTGCTCAGGCTGGGAGATCAGCCCCAAATCTGGTCAACAAGTGTAAAACTGCATCAATCACTGTCAGAAGTGCCCGGAACTGGAAGATAAGTGTCTCAATGGATCTAGAAGACCCAAATCCACTAGAAATGTGTACTCATACACCATGGGTTGCCCTAATGGGCCTGCTGTAGGGTCCACCATATATGGACAATGTATAATCTGCTGATCTGAAGAAATAATAAACCTGCTGAACTGGATCAAACATCATCTGCATCATATGTCCATCATATGATATCATCATCAAACATGTGGGCCCATAAATCATCATCAATAATCATCATATATGGTCCACATCATCACGGATCCCAAGAATATATATAATCAAGGATAAATCACATCAGTAGACTAAGACAATGCTTCTCTAATCATTCCCATAGCTAAGCTCAAAGTATAAATTCCATTCAGTGGCATTAATCGAGTTAAAATATTTAGTTGTTATGATAAATTACTTGCACCATAGTTCAAATGACAAACTCACCCATTGGACATGGTCAAACTGCTAGTGAAGGATGAAGGCTAGGAGCAAGGTTGGGCCAAGGGTTTGACTTGTCTAACTCAACTCAAAAATACTTTGGACTGGGAGAGGGGGAAGCTACAAACTCTGTGTTGGACAAAAGAACACGGGGGATGGTTGTGCCTCACAAATGGATAAGTTGTTTAGAGAGTGCTTATTCAACTTAGGCATCATGTCTACATCAAGTTGATCCAAGTTCATTAGGATCATTCAATTTATTTCCATGGCCTTTTTGGCCTACATAACCCTTCAGATTTCAGATGTGCTGAGAAGCACAACTAGTTGCAGCTTGCATCCAGGGCATGTTTTTCATATATTTATACAAGGTCAGCAATTGTTTAGATATAGCTTTTAAGAACCATTGCTTTTTGGACCTTTCTTATACTCTTCGAGGAGTATATATTTTTTTTAGCTTTTCACTGCTCTTGCCCTTTTTTGTTTCCATGGGCGAATTTTTAGTTTCCATAGGTAGAACATGAGCTTTCAGTTTTAGCCAACAACATCTCAAGTGACTAGGGGGAGTTCGAGCCAAGGCCTACAATCCAACTCACCAAAGGCAAGTTCTGTCACCAACTCAGAGCCGAGACACTGAATAAACAGGGATGCGGTCTAAACACAGAGGTAGAAAAATGGGGAAGTCCTCAGTATCAGAAAGTCAAATGAGACATGTCAGGGTTTAAAGTCAAACAGGAAGGTTATGTATGGATGGAGACAAGTGAATATGGAGCCTACACTAGCAGACAACTGGTGTCGGGGAAAGACCATGTCTATGTAAGGTGAAATACCAGTGAGTTTTGTTAAATGACCTAAAAGTGCAAGCAATTGTCCATTTTATAATTTACAGTTCATTTTAAATAGTTTGCCACATCAGGAATAATATACCAAGCACATGCCATGATCATGACTAAATCAACAAGATAATAATCCACAGTCAGTGAGAACATATCCACAGATCATACAACATCATCATAATAATCATCATCATGCATCATCTGAAACACTGCTGCAATATATCTCTAGGCACTGAACTGAAACTGTAATGGGATAAGTGGTCACATCAGTCATCAAATCTGAACTCTCAAGGCTCAGCCTTGACACAAGGTCATAAAATCTGAATAATGTACTGCTCTGATCATGAGTGATCCAAAATATATAGCCATGCTCTGGAATAAAGGAAGCTATGGAATGTGCAGATATCTGCTGTACAAGAATAGTAGCCCTGCTACTATGGTGTGATAACATCTGGCTCCAGCTGGGACAAGTGCTCTAAGGGAGAGAGCGCTTGAGAACCTCAGAATCTCTGGTCTTGAACTGCTCTGCATCAATCTTCAATCCAGCACTGCACCATCCTTGCTTTCAGCTTTTATCTTGCACCTGTTCCTGCTCTCACAAAAACTAGAATACCATCATGGAGCATGTATGGGACAAATATAAAATAAAACTGAAAACTAATCTACAGCATAAACTGAAAATGCGTCAAAATATAAATTTAAACTAACATGGCATATATTATTCTTATTTTTATTTACTGTGCAGGAGGAAAAGGATACTTCTTAAATCAGGCAAAACTCAACCAGCACAGGCAGCCAACAATAGAAATGCTAACTATAACTTCTTAAATGCATGCAGGAGAAGAGAAAAGCTTAGGAAGGAGCAAGACTCAACTCAGGCAGAAAAAGAAAAACGGGACAATACTCGGCACACAGAAAAAGAAAAATCACACAAATCCTACTGCTCAAGTGAGCTTATTCAGAACCTACCTAATCTAAACATGCAAGGCAAGGTAAGGAAGGTCAGGGATAATAATCCCTTAGCTCCCTTTGATTGATAGGGAGTAAGATGCGTTGGCCAGTCCCAGTGGTGAGAAAACACATCTCATCAATGCAGCGCTCAACAGTAAGTGGTCCAACCCAAAAGTCACCTGATCCCCTAGATCATATATAGAATAAATCATTAGGTATTACAACCTTATCACCAATTTTGAACCTTTGATGATTTACAGATTGAGGGATGACTTCAATAACATGTTCAGGAAAAGGTTGGATATCAGAGGTGCATTGAGGTTGAGGTGTAACTATACTTGAATTCCTATTAGGAGGAATTTCATCAAATCTGGGAGGTCCACCGTCTAAAGGTACAACTACGCTACCAATCAATACTTCTCCTACAATTCCCCTAGGAGGACTTTCTTTTAGTGGGTGAATGATACTTTTTTGTGTCTCCCCTATGGTCAAAAGGTCAGTATCAACATCCTCATTCACTTCAGCTTGGGTTAAGGGTGGAGGGCTTTGATTTTCACTACTTCCGCTACTACCCTCTCCTGATGGAATGGTCATGTTCTCTAAAAATGCCAAATGGTCATCAGAAATGGGACTATGAACTGTGCTAGGTGTACTTTGGCTCCTCATATCCAAAGATGCTGGTGTAGAGTCAACATCCTCTTCACTACTAGGTAACTCTCTAGGCAAAAGGAAGCTAGGGTAAGGATGAAGCAAATGTGGGTCAGTGGGTTCTTCTTGAAAAATGGTTAGATTATTCAAAGAAAAATCTTCCCCAGGGGCATCATGGATCAAGGCATGTTCTTGCCAACTCATAGAGTTGTCATTCACTTGCCTTAAAACCCCATCCTCTAAGGACAAATGGGACAAGTGATCAGGCACATCAGAGAAGTGATAATCAACTAGTTCTTCATCATTCCCCTCAGGTGAGGGAAGGTGTGTTCCTTCATTGTTATTTGTCCAAGGAGTGATGTGAGGTAAACCCTGTCTTCCTCTTTCTGTGTTAAGGTTCACTAGGAAAAGCCACTCATGTACTGTCCTAGGTATGTACTCACCCCTTCTAATTTGGTCAAAGTTATCCTCCGAAGTGTTTAGCTGAATGGTAGGTGCAGGTTGGTCAATGTTTGGCCCTATACTATTGGGTTGGTTCGAGGTCCTAAGGTTTTCTGATACTTGAATGGACTGAGGGTCAACTTCAATAATTCTTTCTTCTACCATGCTAGGATCATCATCATGACCACCCATGACCATAAAGATACCCTCTGGTAATAACTCACCCTCACCAAAAGTGTTTCTCACGCCATCCTCATAATTCTCAAGATGTCCATCATAAAATGGCTCCCGATACACCCTAACCAAAGACCCATCAGAGTTGGGGATGGTAGCATAAGACAAGTCCATCTGAAGATGTCCCCCTAGCCCAGCGGACCACTTCCTACAAAGGAGCATGCCATAGGCTGGAGGGAGATCTATGACTACTATATCCATCAGCATAGATATGTCGGGGCACGAAAACAGGTCAGCTCTCAGGTTTTTGATCAAGCCAAAGACTTTAACTGGTTTAGAGTCAATCCCACAAACGTTCCCATAAGGTCTAGTTATCTTTAGTCCCATAGCTTCCATGACTTGTAAAGGCATCACATTCATGGAGGCGCCAGAATCCAACATACAGTTATGAAGGAGGAGATCACCTATGCGTAGTGTAAGGTAAAATGGTTGATGACCCCCATTTTTCCTCTCATATAAGGCAGTTTGGATGTTAATGGGAGGGTCATCCTCTTCCTCAACCACATCACAAGGTGCTGGGTTTTGAGAAGATGAATCCTCACGATTAGTCGTGGCTGTCTCAGGGATACTCTCGAAAAACTCTACCACTTGTTCTTTTATCGAAGGGATTTTCATTAGCTCAGTGAGTGGAATGTTGTGCATAACTTTGTCTAACTCTCTTTCGATGTTGATATCAAAGTCATATTCAGGCAAAGGGCAAGGCTCACTTACTGGACTAGGCAACTCTTTGTTTTTCTTTTCGCTAAAAGGCATAGGCTTTTGGCCATCCTTCCTTCGTTGATAGGTTTTATAGGGTGCTTGATCACTATTGACTTGTTCAGTAGTATAGATGGGACCACTAGGGTTTGTTTCTTCTATGGTGTTTTCTTCATGATCAATCAGGATTCTTCCAAAGTCTTTGTCAAATTTTAAGTCATCAACCCAATTAATGTTCTTTGGAGAATCCGGAGTATCATCACCATGGGTGGTATACTCAGGATCTTCCAACTTCTGCTCTTCAGACCAGTTTATGATAGGAGGTTCTTGATTCATAGGGTTTCTTCTATCTCCTTCATTAGGTTTCTTTTGTTGATTCCAATAAGGTTTAGGACCATAGGGCTGCCTATATCTATCCCCTTCTCTGTTTTTGGCTAGGTCCCTAGTTAGGAGAGTTAAGTTTTTCATCATTTCGTGCATACTCTCCATCATTTCACTGGGCTCTTTGCTAGGTTCCTTACTCTTCTTAAACTTAGGCTCAGATCTAGAGGAAGTAGGTCCACTAATTAGGTCAAAGAAGTTTTGTTTTCCCATGGAGGCAGCATTTGCCTCAGCTTTCTTGGCGTTGTCTTGGGCTTCCTTCAAATTATTAGGGTCTTTGTCCTTTAGGTGGTAACCCAGGTAACCTTCATAAGCATTAAGGTAATGGATCAAGATAGCTTGGTCAAGGGGCCTTATGTTACTTGGGATGTTGGCAACAGTCCTATCGAAGCGTTGGTTAAACTCATGGACAGATTCATTCTCTTTCTTTTTGATGTCAAAAAGTTGGTGTAAAAGGAAATGCCCATCTAACTTGACTGACCACTCTTGCTTGAGTTTATCGGTGAATACATCATACCCATTGATTGATGATGGAGGCAAACGGTCAAACCATTTGCGAGCATCACCCTCCAAGGATGCAAAGAGACCCCTAATAAACACATCCTCCTCCTCAGCCCCATATGCTTCCATATGAGCCCAAACATTGTCTATGTGGTCCTCAATAGAGGTGGCACAGTTGCCATTGAATTTTGGGATCTTTTCAAAGTACTTGTCTGGCATGCTATGGGGAGCACCCAAGATCTGAGAGAAGTCTAAGGGAGAAGCTCTAGCTTTATGACCAAAAGCCTGAGCAACAGGAGGGTTGTTTTGGTTGTTTACACCGGAGTTTGATTGACCTTGTCCAGCCATTTGGATTGACTGGGTTTGAACTGGAGTTATGATTAGGTGATAAAGGAGGAACCGGATTGAACAAAGGGGATCCTAAGGTACGGTTTGGAGAACCTGAGTTAACAAGTTTCCACAAGAAGTTAGTTGACTGGGTTCTAGGATCTCTCTTGTGATATGTGAGTGGGGTTCCTTCCAAATGATTTGAATTTGATTTACTTCGAGTGTTATAAGGATGACTATGAGCTCGCTCCTCAGCGGAGTCACGGTTAGGAGTCGCCAGGTAGATTTTTAAGCTCTACTACCAAGAGGTATGTCGTTTAAAGTGCAGAGAGATAGTGAGACACAAAGATGTGTTGAACCAAGGTAGGCCCCTACCTCCCCGGCAACGGCGCCAAAAATGTTGGCAAAGAGAAGGGGAGTAGGGCTTTGAAAAAATATATGTCGAACCAGGGTAGGCCTCTACCTTCCCCGGCAACGGCGCCAAAAATGTTATCACACAACTTTTAGTTGCCCCTAGAGGTATCCCATCCGGGACGGTAGAGGAGTTAAGCAACTAAAGAGGTGACCTAAGAGATGCCACGGTTCCCAATGCAATGCGGGAGTCACGTCAACCGAGGCACTCTTCGCTTTAGGTCAAGGTATAACTAGACCAAGGGGGAGACCCTATACCCCAATCACAGTTGATTGGTCCCAAGCAAAAGGTTTCAAAGGGTGAGTTACGGAAACCAATGCAAGGCTAAGTGGACCTAAAGTTTAAGGTATGGTTGTAAGTGGTATCACGGATAGTTATTGTTTCAAGCTATGTATGGTTTAGGCCACTTGATGGGGTATGATTGCTAAGTATAGTACCATGTGTTTACACAAGTGGGTCTTGTTGCCTTGGGAAGTGTGAAATGGTTCTAGGTGGGCCCACAAGGTGAAGTTAAGTGTGAAGATGGTACTATAGGCTAGATCTAGGTTAGATCTACAAGTTAGAGTTGGTTCTAGGATTACCCATGTGCTAGATCTAGGGTTTGACACTAATCCCAAGAAGTGCGCCTTGCTTGGAGAAGGACTAGTGCCTTGTTGGATGGGCTAATGGGGTCAAGAAGGATGTCAAAGTGTAGATCGGGACACCTAGAAGCCAAGTCAAATGGTTATGGATGAGATCCAATGGTTGGATCTTACTAGATCTTGTTTTTTTTGAGTGAAGACCAAAAGTGGACCACAATTCCTTAAAACAAGGAATGCAATCCCCAAGGTAGATCGGGACAAAAGGATAGTCTAGACCTAGGTTTCAAGGCATGGGCATTCCAAATCCACGAAAAACTCCAACACCCACTTCCTAGAAATGGTCCAACTCTAAACTTCAAGGGGGTGCGAATTTCTCAAGGAAGGGCAGAAGATGGGTTTGGTGGACCAAACCAAGTCCAATGGCCACCAAAAAGTAGATCCGGGATGTTAGTACCCCGATCTATGTTCCTTCAAAGTTTCAAGTGAATCCAATGGGTAGATCTTAGTAGATCTAAGTTTTAAGGTACCAAGAAAATCAAAAGGGGGTTTCAACCCCTCAAAACATGGAGAGATGTCCACAAGGTAGTTTTCACCAAAGTAAGGATATGGGTATAGGTTATCAAGTGTCTAGATGTCAATTCAAGTGGGATCTCACCTACCCATGTGCTAGATCCTACCCAACAAGCTTCTCTTAGGAAAATCGATTTAGGTTCAAGAAGGCTTTTTGCATTGAAAGGTGTGTCAATTTTTAGCCAATCACCACCAAACTATAGATCCAACTAGGGGTGGATCCTATAGAGGTGGGTTCTTAAAATCTTTTCAAATGCAAGGGTGGATCTAAGTAGATCTAAAAAAAATACCAAATTAGGGTTTTGATTTAATTAGGGTTTTATGACCAATGGAGATAGAATGGATGAAAGAGGCACATACCTTGTAGATCTTACCTCAATTGCTTATGGCCACCTTGCAAGTTGATAGCATTCTCCTATGTTTATATTCAAGAGTGAGATCCAAGTGCTCCAACCAAATCGCCCTTCTCCAAGATAGCCAAATCCTCCTCCTCCTACAAGACAAGATCAAAGAAACAAGTCAAGCAAGATGATTATGAAAATGGTAGAAAGATGTAATAGAAAGCATCAACTATGTCACGAAGATACAATAATGATACTCCCTGTCACAAGATCAACCCAAGAGAGAATATGTGGATCCCTCCAACAATAACCCTCAAAAAGTCGCCCTCCTTTCTCCAATTCGACTTTCCTGTCAAAGGTTAGCAAAAACACCAAAATCCACAATGATACATAGAAGAGATACTTTATATTCAATATGCAAGAGAATCCACAAGCCAAGAGAGATGTGCTCCACAAAAAATCTTCTATTCCAATATTCCAGAGCTCCAAAGGTGAGCTATACAATGGGGGGTCTCCTCCTTATATAGGATAATAAAGACCAAAACCCTATACCACTCTACAATAATACATCAAATGAGTGGTTGAGATTATAAGATCTCATCATACAATCAATGGCTAGGATGAATCCATAACAATATATCACATGGATCACTCAACACAACAATAGCGCCCTCACTAAATGGTACAATGGAGGGTGACGTCATCCCACAAGAGGGGTATAAAGTACAATAATCCATCTCATGATGACTAGGACATGGTAAAATAAGCACATGGTGGGGCTAGGAGGTATAGATCCTTGCTAGCTCACCCCAAGGCACAATAAAATAATAAAATATGTCCAATATAATAATAATGACCAAAACTGTCCTCAGAATCCATGACAGTCAAGCAGTAAATGTCCTCCTGTGATCAATCTGGAGATACCCACATGGTGAAAACTGACTGGAAGATAGTGAGATCACCCTGGAAGACCTCTGTGAAAACCAAATGCCAAAACCTTGCCTCAATTGCCCAAATCGATTTCCTCAGTGACCACTTTATCCCATTTTTTAACTGCCTCGGGAACTGTGAAAGTGCCAAAACTGCCTCCTAGGGTGCTAGCGCTGTCCATCTGAGCCCACCAGGCTCTCCGGAAGGGGGGATAAATGGTAATAACAAGTGGCTGGACCACCCCTTCCATCATCAGCGCCCTAGGTGAACTGGCCTCTCGGGGCCCCTGCTGCTCAGGCTGGGAGATCAGCCCCAAATCTGGTCAACAAGTGTAAAACCGCATCAATCACTGTCAGAAGTGCCCGGAACTGGAAGATAAGTGTCTCAATGGATCCAGAAGACCCAAATCCACTAGAAATGTGTACTCATACACCATGGGTTGCCCTAATGGGCCTGCTGTAGGGTCCACCATATATGAACAATGTATAATCTGCTGATCTGAAGAAATAATAAACCTGCTGAACTGGATCAAACATCATCTGCATCATATGTCCATCATATGATATCATCATCAAACATGTGGGCCCATAAATCATCATCAATAATCATCATATATGGTCCACATCATCACGGATCCCAAGAATATATATAATCAAGGATAAATCACATCAGTAGACTAAGACAATGCTTCTCTAATCATTCCCATAGCTAAGCTCAAAGTATAAATTCCATTCAGTGGCATTAATCGAGTTAAAATATTTAGTTGTTATGATAAATTACTTGCACCATAGTTCAAATGACAAACTCACCCATTGGACATGGTCAAACTGCTAGTGAAGGATGAAGGCTAGGAGCAAGGTTGGGCCAAGGGTTTGACTTGTCTAACTCAACTCAAAAATACTTTGGACTGGGAGAGGGGGAAGCTACAAACTCTGTGTTGGACAAAAGAACACGGGGGATGGCTGTGCCTCACAAATGGATAAGTTGTTTAGAGAGTGCTTATTCAACTTAGGCATCATGTCTACATCAAGTTGATCCAAGTTCATTAGGATCATTCAATTTATTTCCATGGCCTTTTTGGCCTACATAACCCTTCGGATTTCAGATGTGCTGAGAAGCACAACTAGTTGCAGCTTGCATCCAGGGCATGTTTTTCACATATTTATACAAGGTCAGCAATTGTTTAGATATAGCTTTTAAGAACCATTGCTTTTTGGACCTTTCTTATACTCTTCGAGGAGTATATATTTTTTTTAGCTTTTCACTGCTCTTGCCCTTTTTTGTTTCCATGGGCGAATTTTTAGTTTCCATAGGTAGAACATGAGCTTTCAGTTTTAGCCAACAACATCTCAAGTGACTAGGGGGAGTTCGAGCCAAGGCCTACAATCCAACTCACCAAAGGCAAGTTCTGTCACCAACTCAGAGCCGAGACACTGAATAAACAGGGATGCGGTCTAAACACAGAGGTAGAAAAATGGGGAAGTCCTCAGTATCAGAAAGTCAAATGAGACATGTCAGGGTTTAAAGTCAAACAGGAAGGTTATGTATGGATGGAGACAAGTGAATATGGAGCCTACACTAGCAGACAACTGGTGTCGGGGAAAGACCATGTCTATGTAAAGTGAAATACTAGTGAGTTTTGTTAAATGACCTAAAAGTGCAAGCAATTGTCCATTTATAATTTACAGTTCATTTTAAATAGTTTGCCACATCAGGAATAATATACCAAGCATATGCCATGATCATGACTAAATCAACAAGATAATAATCCACAGTCAGTGAGAACATATCCACAGATCATACAACATCATCATAATAATCATCATCATGCATCATCTGAAACACTGCTGCAATATATCTCTAGGCACTGAACTGAAACTGTAATGGGATAAGTGGTCACATCAGTCATCAAATCTGAACTCTCAAGGCTCAGCCTTGACACAAGGTCATAAAATCTTAATAATGTACTGCTCTGATCATGAGTGATCCAAAATATATAGCCATGCTCTGGAATAAAGGAAGCTCTGGAATGTGCAGATATCTGCTGTACAAGAATAGTAGCCCTGCTACTATGGTGTGATAACAGATGTATCCACTCATGGATGGCAATAGGGAAGGGCAACTCAAAAGCTGCAACCACGATCACCTTGACCTCCAATAGATGGTTGTCACGCCAGTCGAGGCAACCTTCACTTTATGTTATCTAGCCCAGACAAGAAAGGGGGAGACCCGATCTACTCCCGACAGGAGAGATCAAAATTAACACACCAAATCAAGTTAATTCTAAGTGCAGTAAGGTGTATGGTTTATCCTAGACCTTAGGATGAAGTCACAAGACAAGTGTGGGGTTCAATGAGTATAGCTTTGGTTCATTATCGATGTGGGGATGACTTATGATTTGTGAAATAGGATCCAGGATTAAAGTACTAGTTCAATGTGAGAAAATCCACCGCCTTGGGAACCGTGTCCAATGTAAGATAGAGCCTCCAAAATCCTCGAAAGGTTTGAACTTGCTCTCCAGAGATGCCACAAACACTGACATGTTGCGTGAATATAGACGACTTCTATTTCCAAGTTTGAAAATTGATGTTCATAATCATCCACCACTACTTGAATAAGCTCATTCACCATGGATAAGGTTTGAGGACTTTTTTTTCACCAATTATTGGATCCCGTGGTTACTCTAAAAACCCAAAGAAAAAATGCATTGATACCAATATGATATGTAAACTGCATTAATACCCATATGATCTGTAAGGCAACGAGGATGAACATCCACCGTGCAAGGACAAGCTTGAAGCTCTCCAAAATTGCAAAGATGCAAATGACAAATTACCAAAATCTACTCCATTTCGACTTGGCCTCCTTTTAATAACTTTATTTGACTCATTTACCTCCTTATAACTCAAATTATCTCTTAATTACTCATGAAATTCGAATTAGTGTGAGTTATGACCCTTCCTTGGCCCCACATGACACTTGGCTCATCTTTTGACTCCAACTCCATGAATTCGAATTGGGGAATCTTTTGGATGCTTTGGAGATGTGTAACTCCTCTTATGCACCCTCTTGGTCTATTTTTAGCTCTCACATTGTCATAGATGTCATAGAATCTGTCATAAGTGTCATAGGTGTCATAGAATCTGTCATAAGTGTCATAGGTGTCATAGAATCTGTCATAAGTGTCATAGGTGTCATAGAATCTGTCATAAGTGTCATAATGCTTGCCATAGTTGTCATAGAATCTGCAATTGCCTATTTTTAGCCCCATGACTCTTCCTCTTCCTTCATGAATGTTACCTCTTCTCTTCCAACTCGAATTTGGGGATGGATCCATGTTTAAAGGAGGAATATTCTCTCATGTGGACCCCACATGTCCACTTATGCGCCCCCATGTCCAACTAGGACCTAATGCCACTCATTTTGGAGCATTTAACATTTATTCCATAATTTATTGGCCTATTTTTCCACCATCAATTTAGGATATTGAATTTTCATGAGAAACTATAGACCTTGGGGTTAAATGTCAATATTTTAATTCTTCCACATAACCCTTAGGAATTGGGTAGGCCAACTTAATTATTTATCTGAAAACCATTTAACTGGGGACATGACATTTATCTTCTCTTTGAGTGACTTCATCCAACTCATCATTATTTTTCTGAATTTATTCATTTGCCTTAGTGCCAATGTCATCATTTGTCAGCTGAGTGTTGGCATTGAAGTAATTTTCATCCTTGTTGTCATTTTTTTGTCAAAAGAAAACAATTCTAACTCCTAATCACCAAGTGTAGCATTTTTTTATTATTTCTCGGTGTCGTCTTGAAGTGACTTCAACTTTTCATTCAAAAACCTCTTTGCCTTTTAAGCAAATCAAGCTTCTTGTTTCTTATGTGCAAACAAGTAAGAACATTTGTAATTGTCCCTTTACTCGTACAAATTTGAGATTTTGGTGCAATGTTGATCAATGAGTGTAACATTTTGAATAGTTCTTCATTATGAGTCATTCTTGAAGTGGAAGTTGTATAAAAAAACCAAATAACACAAGCTCTATTTTGAACCCCCTTATTCAATTTCAGGTGGGTTTTACAATGGACACAAATAAATGGTTGCTTTAGAAAAATACGACCTTACAATGTCACAAAAAATTGCAAAATGTCACTCCAAAACTCTTACACAAAAATCGTTACAAATGACAAGTGCATTATCTAGGTGCTTGTGTCACAAAATTCTTTATCATAATGCTCCCATGTTTGTTGCTGATTTCATGTGCTTGTGTTCTTTGAATTATTTGTCTTCAAAAAATGAAAATCCTTTATATGTATGTATAAAACCCACCACGGGCCAAAAAATGAGAATCTTTTATGTGTATGTATAAAACCACCATTGGTCACCACAAAACACACAAAAAATTTCTAAAACTCCCTTATTCAATTTCGAGTCGGTCTATGTTGACCAACGCGACTGCAGTCGACAGGGGTTCCAATTCACTGTCGACACATGCCGTAGTCTTCCTGGGCACTGGCCCGGACAGGTTTTATCCCGCCCAGCAACACCTACACAGTAGATGAGGTCTCACCCGAGGCGTCCAAGAAGAGAAGACGGAACAATGTTTCCATCGAGGAAGGAGGAGGGTTGCGGCTATATGAACTAACTCTATTGCAACACTAAACATGAATCTCAAACATTTGACGTGTTCATAATGCATTATTCAATCGCAGCATTCATTATCATCGCAGTAATAGTAGTAAAGCAACATTGCATCAAGGAAACATAGCATTATTCATGAAGTGCGACATTGCATTACCATAAATAAACAGAAAGAACCCAGGAATTGCACTAGAACAGTTTCATCATATCGTATTATCACTGCAAAACCTTAGATAAAATTTCTCCTCAAGATCAGGTCTAGGCAATATATCACAGATGCGCAGAAACAACCAAAAAATGTGCTTCTCTTCACTTTGATTCCACTCCTATCTCCCCTCTGTCAATACCTACGACTCTTATCTATATATAGGGTTCTGCCATTAGTTAGATATAGGGTTCCGCATTCTGCGCTATAACTGACTCAACATTACATAATATGTTGTCCAAATGACCCAAAACTCGCATTCCGCAGTACAATTGATCCAAAATACATAACTAATCTTCCGCTCCTCGTCCTTTGCGTCATCTTCTCGCCATTCGCACCATCTTTTGCCTTGTTGCAGCATCGGAGATGCTGCGATAGCACTCTAGCAAACCGCCTGCCAACAGGCCCCCAACGCAATCTCGTGGCTCGCCCTTGAGCCACGTCAACTGCTGGAAATAGTACTCGCCGTCGTTTTCACTTTGAAGTCTTCATACAGCTGTTCAACTGTCCGCACCAGCTCCTTGGCTTCCGTAGCCACTGCATGACTGTCGACCACGACATCTGCAGATGGGTGGTCCGTAAGCTTTTCCATGACCTGCTGTCGACACTTCTGTACTGCCTCCAGAGCTTCACTAGCCTGTATCATAAATTTACCACCCGTGTCCTGGAACTCTTCTAACTGAGCCGTGCATATCTTCTGTCGCTCGTCCGCCTTGGCGACACGGTGTTGTAAGTCTTTCAACTCTTGAGACTTAGCGACTTGCTCCAATGGTGGCATTGTGTGCATTGCAGCTTTTAATGTGGCCAACTGTCCCTCCGCTTCCTGTCGGTACTTCGTCAGCTGCTCAACCTGCTCGTCCTGAGCAATGCGGCCCCAGAATTGCACCATTTCAGCCGTGAGCCTGGTTGCCTGTGTTTCCAGCTCCTCCATTTGAGTGGAAACTTCCTCAAGTGCCCTTCGTCGGTCATCTACTTTGGCCTGAGGCGAACCCAGTTTCAGCTGGGCCTACAACTCGTGATTCTCCTGTCGCAACTGAAGAATAGCAACCCCCAGTCACTGCACGCAGTGGAGCACATCTACCTCGTCAGTGGGATCCGGGACATGTTGATAAGCTTCTGTGATCGCCCGGTCAACCCGGACACTGTCGCCCCACATGCGAGCCTTTTCCGCAATAAGGAAATCTTGTTCCTTTTTTAGGCCTTCAATTTCGCGGGCCTTCTCCGCCCATTTTTCCTTAATGTGTACCTCAAGGTCATCCACTGCCTTCCGTGTGGAAGCAGCCCTAACAGTCAATTCTTCAATGGTGCGCTGCGCATCATCCTTGCTTGCCTGCAGGAGGGCACACATACCACTGATCTGCCGTAGTTGGTCTGTCGTTTCCTCGTTGGTAGTAGCCTGCAGAGTAGTCAATCCTTTCGCAGGAAATGCATTCACATTAATGGTCACTGTGTGCAGCTGCTGCAACAATGTGGTAAGTTCCGCATCTTTGGTCACAATCGCAGTCAGGGGAATCTCCACATTCCTGACCCGCGTGTCAATGATGATTGTGTCAAAGGTTGATGCTGTTGCTTCCATTGGTGCCCTGCCGGAAACCAAGTCGTACAAGGATTCTAACCGAGCAGTTATCGCATGGAATCCTTCATCCACTTTCCTTGCCATCTTGTCCGCTGCCGCAGAGGATGCAGTATTGAGCGCTGTGACCAGGCGGCCCAAGTGTGCTTCGGCGGGCAAAGACAATCTACGGTTCGTTTCCCGCTCCTGATACCTTTTCGAGCCGGTCTCTTCAAGCTCTCGGTCGCTATCATTTGATATCGTTTTGGACGATTGGTGCCCTGATTCATGGTGACTCTGCTCATCCTGGGCCGATACCCGATCATCTGGGGCCAACGACGGGCCACCAGCTTCTATCTCTAGTGGACTCATGGGGTGTCGCCATTCCTCCGGCCACTCGTTCACAGCAACCTCCAAATCTGCGGATGTCACCTTATATGCAGTTTGCAACCATTGCCGATCAGGATCGCGACGGGCTTGGATATGTATGGTATGCGGCCGAATTGCAAACGCCATAACAGGTTTGAACCGCGCGACAGTTTCTTCAGATATTCGCGGGAACTGTGGTGATGTGGCACAAAGCATCTCCCAATACAACCAAAAATGCAAAATGCAATCCCGGAGTCTCTCAGGCTCCTGTACATACCATAGATTTTGATATCGCGCCCCCTTTCGTTCTGCTGCAGCCGGACAGTCCATGTCCTGGTACGTGCCGGGCTCTTTCCATGCGACGAAAGCAATCAACAGCAACAACCAACTGTATGTAAAGGCAACCTTTCCTGATTGGACCGCCGCCACGTACTCCATTAATTGATTGAAGAGGTACAGGGACCAATTCATTTGGACCCCTTCCGCACATTGCTCAGCGCATGCAACAATGCCCAAGTTGCATTGGTTAGGTTGACCACCCCTAACTACCTTACATGACAGAATCTTAATGCCTGTGAGCACCGCTTGATCATTGCAGCTACTGGTGCGATACCCACGCCCATCCGTTTCTAGGCCATATTTCTGTGCCAACTACAGCGCCCGCTTCTTGTCATTGGCCTTCCCCTAGATGAACTGCGTTGGATCAACTCCATTCTTAGGCAAGCTGGTTATGAATGAGATTAAGTTGAAGGTGACCGGGACTTCTTTATCCAGCCACAATGACCCACCATGAAAACACGCCAGGAGCTGCTTTACGCAGGCATTCACTTCCGCCAGTCGCCTGAAATGTGGCATATTAATGTTCCCTAACAAGTCGGCCTGCTTCAATCCTTGTGCGCAGTCGTGTACAGTTGGTGTTGGGGAAAGGCGCTTCTCCTGCACATAAGGGGCAGATGCAATGTCGAGGTAGGCCACCATATCATGATCATCGTAGCACAGACGCATCAACGCCGGTTTGATATCCACAGAGCACTCCATTCCAACCGGGAGCGCAGGCATCTTCACACCATACTTCTGTTTTGGGTTTCTCTTGCGTGGGGTGGCATCCGGCCGAACTGGAGGGATATAGCCAAGGATGTCACCGGGGCTATGACTCTGAAATCGCGATTCTCAAAGGTCATCATGCGCTTCTTGAAGTTGATTACAGCTCTACTATCGTTAACCCATGCAATCCCCAATAGCGCAGGATAGGAGCTTACTCCCTCAACCACTTAATGACATCGAAGTCAGCATAAGTCTTCATACCCTCAATATCGACCATTAGCCGCAGAACTCGCCCAATGGGTGTTACTGTCGCATAGTTAGCCAACCAGAGCTGCACAGGAGACCAGCTCAATGGGGGACTCCCCATTTTTTGCCACGCCTGCTTGGTTAAGATGTTAACATCCGAACCAAGATCAAGAATAACTGAATCGACATCATAATCACCAATCTAGATGTTCATTCTCATCTTGTTGCCAGTCTTTCGTTGCTGTAGAGAGTTTACTGCCGACTCCTGCCGTCCTTTTGGAAATCGCTGCAACCATCCCTCAATCTCAACAAGAGAGGTCGGATCCCGGACCAATAACAGACAGTTCTCAAGAAACCTTTGCAATGTTCTCGATGGTGTCGACGGACTGCCCTCCGATGTAGTGTCAAAGATAGGTGGCATATCGCAAACAACATCCTTATCGCAGTCTTTCTCCAAGGCGCGACGCGCCTGAAGGAATGCCTCCCATTCAGCATCGATGTCGATTGACACCGTCTTCTGGCCTTCCAACCAAATCATCGGTTGCGAGCTATCTTCCCCAGTCGTTTTACCTCCACGAGTTACAACAGCCACCCAAGCATCTTGTGGTCGCGGTTCTATAGAAATTGTCGCAATATTTGCACCTTGCATATGAGTCTGCTGCAAATTCCCCTGGGGGTTCCCATTTGGATTTGCATTCTGATTCAGTCACGGGGGCTAGTTCTATAATGGTTGCTGTACTTGGTTCTGGACTGGTTGCTGCGGATGGATCTGATTCTGTATCTACGGAGCGTTCCCAGCCTGCCATTGTGCAATCAACTGTGGACAATTCTCAACTGTGTGATCATTAACAAAACAGAACGTACACTGATTCTGTAGTAGTGGACAGTCTCGCTGATAATGCCCCCACACCGCATAGTGATAGCATTGAACAGGTCCACGGCCACCTCGTCCTCCTCCACGACCAAATCCTCCACCGCATCCGCCCCGGTAACCTCCTCGGAATCCACCTTGCTATTGGTACTGCGGCTGCATAGGATTCTGCTGCATGCCTTGCCCTTGCAGTGCATACTGCAGTTGCTAGACGTACTGTGGCCATTGTGGAGCCACCTGCATTGGAGCATATTGCAGCACGAACTGCTGCGGTTGTTGTTGTGGTACGAACTGCATCTACGGTTGAGGTAGTGGCTGGGCTGCTTGCGGTTGCAGTTGTGGTTGTTGTACGGCACGTTGATCGTCCTTTACTTAGAATACATTACACATTCTTTCTTGTAGCAACCCATATGCACGTCAATTTTTGTCATCGTGACCCACCGATTTGCAAAATGTGCAATAGATATTTCTCGGGGTTGTGACCATTTTCTACATATAAGGGCAATTGTCGTGACTGTGCCCATACACTTGGAAAACGTGACACCACGGCATGCTGCCGCCATTCAACAGGTTTGGCGCACCTGACACCAAATAATTGCGGAAATCCGGGCAATTGTCCTTCGTATGCCCTTCTCCTCGGTATCGTGTACAACATACTTCATCGCGCTGTTCCTTTCTCTTCTTCAAATCTTGCAATTGTATAGTCAAGTTAGCGAACTGTGTCTGTATCTGCGACATCCCGGCTGCATTATCTCCAATTGGTGATGCCTCCAATCGCATTGCAATCTCTAGAGCTTCGCTGGGTGTCAAAATGTTTTGCTGCATTAGCGGCAGCCGAATGTGCGGGAGCAATGCCGCAATGAACCACTCTTTATGTTGGATGACACTCATATCGAAACTAACCTTTGGCATCAGCGTCTTGAATCGCTGCTTAATTTCCTTCAATTCTGTGATGTATTGAGCTTCGGACTTGGGCTGTCTAAATTCAGCAATCAGCCCATCCCAAATCTCATACAGTGACTTCTCTGGGGCTCCCGTAGGGACTAGAACAAACTTCAGGAACCAATCTAATGCACGACCTTGCAGAGTCGTGGTTAACTGTCCTTTCTTAGCATCAGCATCAGTGATTTGTTTCACGGTCCAGACCGCTTCACACAAAAACCAATACTATTCTAGGTTGTCTATTGCACTTCCATGGAACAATGGTAACTTAACATCATCGCCCGCCATTTTGGGCTTCCTTCCTCCTTTCACTGTGCTACTACCAATTAACTTCTGTGTAATTGACGAACTCAGCGGTGTCGAAGTGGTATTTCTTGTTGTTTGTGAGATAGTGAGCGGAGGTGTGGGTACGTTTATGTCGGGGTTTGGTCCTGCCTCTATCCTGGGTGTAGCCTGGCCGTCCCTGTCAGGACTGTGAGGTCACTTCGTCCCGTGTGGTCTTCCTTTGCGGTTTTGTGGTTTGATCACAGTAGGACCTTCCACTGTCCTCTGCCTCTTCTCCTGTCGAAACCTTTCTCCTCCTCTTGTAAGACCACTTTCTTCCTCAGCTTCGCTCACAGTCTCCTCATGGTCTGCACCCATCTACCCCTTACCGTTCCCCAACGGTCGCGGTACCCACGGCCTCCGCCCACTAGGCTGTCTACTGATCAAGATGCATTTTCAATATACCCTTTTCGCAGATTAGCATCTTAATCGACAGTTGGAGCGACAGTAGAAACCTTCCCCTTGGTCTGCGGAAGAAATATCTTTCAACTTCACTATAGGATTTCTGCGTGTCAACCGCAAATTCAGTGATATATCTCTCCAAGATGCTATCGAGCCAAACTTTGACAGCCTGCTATGCCTTGTTATCGACTTCCTACATCTCATGAATCAATCTGGGGTCCAAGCCGTCGGCTCACCATCCTGGAAATTCCTCTTCTGGAAGGTTAGCTTTGATAACCACTTGTACAGAAGTTGCGGGAGTTTGCTGAAGTAGAAAGTTGGAATTCCCAGTGATCTACTGTCAATCGCGAGTTCCGACTTTCTTCTTCAGCAAACTCCCGCAACTTCTGATCAAACCAGCTCTGTATCCCCGGCTTCATCGGGTGCCACAACATGTCCTCCTTTCACTCTTCACACGGTCCCGGCAACGGAACCATTTGTTGACCAATGCGACTCCAGTCGACAGGGGTTCCACTTCACTGTCGACACATGCCGCAGTCTTCTTGGGCACCGGCCCGGACAAGTTTTATCCCACCCAGCAACACCTGCAGAGCAGATGAGGTCTCAGCCGAGGCGTCCAGGAAGAGCAAATGGAACCATGTTTCCGCCGAGGAAGGAGGAGGGTTGTGGCTATATGAACTAACTCTATTGCAACACTAAACAGGAATCTCAAACATTTGACATGTGTTCATAATGCATTATTCAATCGCAGCATTCATTATCATTGCAGTAATAACTGTAAAGCAACATTTCATCAAGGAAACATAGCATTATTCATGAAGTATGACATTGTGTTACCATAAATAAACAGAAAGAACCCAGGAATTGCACCAGAACAGTTTCATCATATCGTATTATCATTGCAAAACCTTAGATACAATTTCTCCTCAAGATCAGGTCTCGGCAATATATCACAGATGCGCAGAAACAACCAAAAACATGCGCTTCTCTTCACCTTGATTCCACTCCTATCTCCCCTATGTCAATACCTACGACCCTTCTCTATATATAGGCTTCCGCCATTACAATGCTTGTCCACTTACTAACAATTTTCTAACCGACATTTGGACAAGTGATCCAATATCTAACTAACTTGGTACAAAACCAACCAAAAACCCGCATTCTGCGTTATAACTGACTCAACATTACATAATATGTTGTCCAAATGACCCAAAACCCGCATTCCGTGGTACAATTGACCCAAAATACATAACTAATCTTCCGCTCCTCGCCATTCGCATCATCTTCTCACCATTCACGCCATCTTTTTCCTTGTTGCAGCATCGGAGATGCTGCGATAACACTCTACCAAACCACCTACCAATAGTTTAGGATTTGAGGACTAAAAGTACAAATTTATTAAGAACTCAGTTATAACCCTTTTACAAATATTCACAAAAGAATCCCCCTATTACTTCAAAATTCACCTTATAACTCCTTAAAATACACAATATGTATTTTATTAAAGACTTATAACACCAATTCACTAACACCAAAATCAATAATTTAAAAAAAATAAAAATAAAAAATTTACAAATAACCCTCATAACTCACAAATATTTTCAAAAATTAAACCACCACCTTAGTACTCTGAGCTGCATACAACTTCAATTCATGACAACCCAGCAAAGAACAAACCATTTACAAATAGTCATAAAAGTATACACCTTATAACTCCTTTATGATGTGGCAAACCCCTCACAATTTTGCAAATAAGAGGCTCCCTTATAACTCCTTTTTAAATAAATGTTTTGATAAGCACACTTTTTAAAGAATATAACCACAAAATGTTTCTTTATAAAGAATACATTCAAATGCTCATTCCCAAGGACCATATAACTTTCTCACATATAAGAATCATAAATTTTGAAGGCTTCTTGTAATGTCTTCACCTTGATTTCTTCACTGCAATCTTAAACTCATGCCCCCAAAAATATGCATATGATATAAAGAATACATTCAACTGCTCAGTCCCAAGGACCATATAACTTTCTCACATATAAGAATCATTTATGCAGACTTCTTTTAATGTCTTCACCTTGATTTCTTCACTGTAACCTTAAACTTATGCATAGATACTTTGTAGGACTGTACCACAATGGGATTGTAGGAGTTCATAATAATGGAAAACGAAAACACTGCAAGATTTTGTATATAAGATTATGGTGGCCTGTAACTTTTCTATATGCAGAGGGGTGTGGTAAGAGTTTTAATGCTTACTAGATGCATGGGTAATCATTTTACTCTGATGAGATTTTCTTGCAACGAGGACTCGCATTAAAACCCTTAGAAAATTGAGAAATGATTTTCATTGGACCCATTACATAATATTTTCCATATGATGTAGTAATCAAAGGCTTACAATTAGAGTCACATAATAGAAGAACTTACAATATACACCAAATACATTAAATTCAAACATACATTCCACACAGGCTGTGTTATCTAATTAAAAACATAAAAAAGACATTCAATAATAGTCTCTGGAACTTTATTAAATGGATGCCCAATTCCTTTGAGAATTATTACATTCACAAAGTTAATGCACAAGTATTTGGAATATGATCACACCATACTACCGTAAGTTGCATAAGACCAAATCAATAGAGAGTCAAAGGCCATCATTTCATAAACTCTAAAATATTTAAACTATAAGGGGATGACCTTTCAGTGACCAAGTCATTTCATTTCTTGGGGTAGCGAAAAAAATTATTTAACTAATAACATATATTTATAGATAATAATAACTTATTTATATTCTTAATACAATGCATGCTTCCAGGATTGAATAATCAAAGCTAATTTGGAAAAGATGAACATACAGAATGCTATCAAAGTTTTCTGTAGTGTTTTGTGTTTGGCTTAGTTGTATCCTTAAACTTTATTTTTTTTTGTTTTTGGAGGAAAGGTAATCTGCAATATTAGAATGTAGGTTTTTTCCATAGTGAAGATTACATTGTTATAGATTGGCATAAACTTTTATCCACTTTTTACTTTTGAATAGTAAGTTAGAATTTGAAAGAAAATTAAAAAGATGAATAAATATATTAGGGTAAGTACTAAAGGGAAAATTATAAAGATAAGTAAGTATGATAATATTGTATGAATTTTGATATCTTTATAATTCAATTTTTGTTTTCTCAAATTTCAGGAATGTATCTTAAAGGAGGAGAATAAGTTCCTTCGTAGAAAGGTATGAAATTTAAATAATTATTTTTTAAATTTATATATTAAATTCTTATAAATATATATATTAGAGTATTATTTTTTAATTTTTGTAAAGTTTTAATTTACATTCATTTATTTTCTAACGATGTGAATGTTTAGGTTTTAACAATGGATGCACTTGTATGTGAATGTTTAGGTTTCAACCATGGATGCACTTGTATTTGGAAGTGTCGAGCACATCGAAGTCGATACCCAACTGAACATAAGACCTCCGACTTGTGAATAATCTTCATTGGGATCCTGAACTAGTTAACCAAATAAAAAATTGCATGACAAACTAAGAGTATGCTTCAATTTATAAATAAAATCAATAAATCAGTAAAGGCACTCGAGGTCAAGCCTCATGACTTTAGAACTTTGGGAATCCTTTATCCACTATAATAGTTCTGATATCTTGTATAATAAACAAATTGTTACTTAATATTCAAGTTTTCATTTATTCTTTCATTATAAAAATAAATATTATTTTTTAATATACAAATAATTATTCTAACTACAATACTTTTTCTTCCTATATTTTACATAGTATTATTATAAATTTATTTTTCCTATTAAGAAAAGTTAATGTATATATTATTTTTTGCAATATTGTTGGTTTTTTATGTTTTAAGAATTGTGATTTCATATAAAACTTATAATGTTTTTTATTATAAAAATAATTATTACGTTTTAATATATAAATAATTATTTTAATGAAGATAAGAAGAAGACTGCGTTAGCTGGTATTTATTTTTGAAATTTCGAGCCACATTGTAGGGCTCATTTACTGAAAGAAAGTATTAATTACAACGATTTGATTTCTTTGTATGTTTTAGAACAAATATGTATAAATATAGTATAAAATAATGCAATAGTATAATAATATCATTACAAGTTTATTTATTTAATATATATACTATTTATTCTATATTTAATATAGTATTGCTTTCTATGTTTTAAGAATTGTGATTTCATATAAATGTAATGATGTACTTATTTGTATCTTTTAATAAAAAAATAATTTGAAGATTATATTAATAAAATATAAATTAGTATAAACTAAAGATATAAACTTAAAGCATTCATGGTTGACCTGCCAAATTGGAGACCGGGTTAGTCAATGGACAAGCTCAATTTTGAGTCTAAAGAACATCAAAGAGCAGTCTTGAGTGACCTTATCTGGGGTCTTACCTTACAAATGGAAACCCACCAATGTTTAAGACAACAAAACTACCTAGTTCTGTACCAAAACCATATATAAAAAATAGCCTTATATATAGACATGCTAAACTTACGAGAAAAAGAAGTGTTCAGAACTAGGAATGTAGAACCGAACTTCAGTAGTGACTGAAGGTTGACACAAAATATGCATAGGAGCATTCACCACATTCACCAACAAGTTGAGGTTAGACTGGATGCCACCCACTAACATTGTCGCACACGGAGGCTATCAAAAGTTGGATACTTGTTTGAGTTTGCTCCATTTCTTGAAGAAATCGACCAAGTGGGATTTTCATAATTGAATAAGGCTTTAGGTCACCAGAAATAGTCCTTGGATTATTGGCATTCAGATGCCCTTTAACCTTGGCCATAACTGTGGCTTCACCCTAATCAATTTTATAATGAATGTGCCATGGGGTGCCTTCATTGTACTTGCGCTCCAACCAGTGTTGTCTTGTGCAGCCTCCAGTCCTGCTTTAGGCTCATAGTTTGACCATTGTGTTGCAAATTGCAATTCTCTCACTGAATCCCAATAGTCAACCACAAACAATCTAGCAATAATCCCTCGATTGATAAGCAAACACGAAGTGTCCTCCTCCACAGTGCGCAGGGTGGCCAGATTCAACTGATAGGGACATCCTCCTATTTCGCGAGGCTTCTCATCTTACCAGTTGTGGGTAATGCTTCAGTTGCTACCAAATATAGGCACAATAAACGTCCTTCTACTTCGCAGACTCTGTATATTACCAACCTTAAGGCCAAAGTACACAATCACGTCCATGGTTTTAAAAACCATACGATTTTCATGCAAATTCATTGAAGCTTGCATGTTGTGAGCCTCACATTCACACTGTGCGGGTAACCATACAAATTTCATCCAAATTCATTGAAGCTTGCATGTTGACAGCCTCGCATCCACACTGTTGATGGCCCTCAATCTCAACTCCTTGCATGCCATGCATCTTCCAGATAAAAAATGTGATGAATATCAGTAGCTACGTGTTTGAGTCAGTTGTCGTGTCTCTGGTTGTGTGTCTAAGCCATTATTTTATAGGTTTTTCAGGTCAAACCAGATGGTTTTTTTTATTTGTTATTTTGGTTGTGACTTGTGGGAGTAAATTGTGGTCTAAGAAACTATGACCTAGGGGTATCAAAGCCATCAAAATTACCTATAGATCACACTCTGCCTAGGCCACACCCAACTCTTAGCATGATTAGATTTTTAAGTGTCTCCTCCCAACTTTTTAGCCTTACCAAGTTGTCTCTATTCTAGAGCCATATACTATTCAGATTCGGCCTTCAACGTGGCTCAACAAAACATTAGTGAAACAAAACAATGTGTATAAAATATGATGGGCGCTTGATACTCTAGCAAAAAAGTGGCAATTAAGGTTTCAGTCCCAAAGTTCATGCACCAACTGTCCGGCTGCACGCTGAGAGTTGTTGGCGGGTGCCAGGAAGAAAGAGACTCCACGCACCAGATTTCAACAGGAGGTGTGCTAGGTGGAAAACGGACAGAGCATACTGATACAAAGGGGGGAAATTCCAAACTCTAGGCAATATTAACCTGTAGTGGTAGAAGGACAAAGTAACGCCTTCAACAGAATGCCGAATCCACAAAAACTTGCCATGACAGCACACGGTAGAAGGGTTATCTCAACATTCAATTCCAGGCAAGACGAGAGGAGGCGGAGGGAGAAAGACCATTTACCGCTTTGTTTCACTCACCCATTGGGTTTCCTAGATAAAATTAATGCCGATAAACATCGTTGGGATTGGGAAAGACCTATTGCAATTGCATAGGAATGGCCAAGCAT
The DNA here is from genome assembly GCA_027924585.1 of Larix kaempferi. Taxonomy (NCBI): domain Eukaryota; kingdom Viridiplantae; phylum Streptophyta; class Pinopsida; order Pinales; family Pinaceae; genus Larix; species Larix kaempferi. The sequence continues at coordinate 24,421,197 of BSBM01000338.1, forward strand.
TTCAAAATTGTTTCTCGAGAAGAATGGGATGAATCATTTCAAAATTGTTTCTCGAGAAGAATGGGATAAAGCTTAAGCAAATTTGCATTCTAACACCGTAAACTCTTCAGGGCATTTCATAAAAGTAATTTGAAAGTATATGTTGGGTAGCAGTTTCGTCGTTGATATGCATCCCATCGACCTCGTTGATACGTACTGGACCAATGCTTCGACTTCGTTGATATGTACTGGACCAATGCTTCTCTTTTTAAAGACAAATAAATTTCATATCTCAAAAATATTTACCATTCACGGCATATATATCATGCATTGGATTTAAAAAACAAAATGATTTGAAAATAAATTCTTCCAAATTATCACTCGAAACGTGGAAATGGAGTAAAAGTATGAGTAAAATAAAACTATAAAGTTATGAGATGATTGTCACAGTCCATTATAATAAAAATTATAAATACTTAGAATATATAAATTGATTGTCCGTGATTGTCCTGATTTCACCTGTATGATTTAGTTTAGTATCAATAGGCAATTGTAAGTAAAAAAATCAATTCAAAACCCACTCTCTAGATAATCAAAGGAATTGCAAACATATTAATCTTCAATCCTAAAGAAGTTCGTCATAGTGTGTTTAAGCGACAGCCCTCAAGTCGCCCTCCAGGAACAAATGCATAGCCAGCAACAAGTAAACAACCAGCAACAACATTTTTCCTCCCAATTCAACTAAATGAACAAACCTCATCAGAACATGGAAGACTTCATGGAGCAAATGTTCTTAATGCTTCCTGCAGGTTGGACGTAGCCGACATGAAATCTGTGCCACGGGAATACAATAAACCAATGTGTCCTAAGGAAACAATGCTTAAAATAATAACAACAGCCCCCAGAACCTCTAGAGTAATACACATAGATTATTCACAATGTCATTGTTGCCTTCCGAGATAGGAGGCCGGGGATTGAACTCTCAGGAAAACGAGAGTCACACCGACGAACATATGCGAACATCTGCAATATTCCAACTACGATGAATCCCAGTTCTTAGCTTCTAGGTTAAAAAACATCCATTGAATCATTAGCCGCCAAACCAGGTTTCTCAAGGGATCAAGGAAACCAATATGTCTCTGGGTCGATCCATGCCACGCTTCCCTCGACATTGCAACAATGGCCTGTGGAGAAAGCATGGAAAAACAACATGAGCACACAACCAAGTGTTGGAAATATCTAATTAAATGAACTGATCGCGTATTTACTGCGCCGTCACCTTGGTAGCCGTTTTGTGTCAGCACATGTTCGCGATGTAAGTTTGTCAGTTAGTTCACTGACCAATCCGACGGACATCTTGTTTGTAGTTACTTCACCGCGTTAACAGTTCGCAAGTCAAGAAACTTTAGGATAGAATTTATTTCAGTCTTTAATGCAATCCTGTATCTAAATTAATATGGAGTAACTTCGCGTTAGATGTTTTAAGTTGTTATGTCTTAAAGAAATATTTTACATTAAAAGTTTGGTTAAGTGAACTGCGAAGTATTTGAGAATACCGCGAAGTGAAGTATTGCAGAGAAATTAACTTCGCATCACTCTAAAGTTCACCTCGCAGCAAAAAGTAGAAATCGGGCTGCAACACAGTTACTTGCCGCGAGGTGAATGCTGTGAAGTAAAAGTTAATTGCCGCGCAGTTAAAACTGCAAAGTTAAATCTTAGTGAAGAAAGTGTTCGGTGAAGATAAAATTTGAAGTTCTCTGTTGTACGGTCTGCAAAGTCCGAAAAAAAGAAAAGAAGGCACTCATCCACTGCGTAGCTAAATCTTCTTTACTGCGCGGTGCTCTCCCTTTTCTCTTGATCTGGTATCAGAGCCTGGTTTACGAAAATAAGGAGTTCAATTCATAAGGGAAAAGCGGTTAAGGATGGCTTCCACTTTTGGTAATTTGCAAACCCCAATATTTACTGGTAAAAATTATGAATATTGGTCTCTAACTATGAAAGCTTTGTTTAGAGGTCAAGATGTATGGGACATAGTTCAGACTGGTTATGCAGAACTAGCAGATGCAGCAGCATACAACAATCTCACACAAGCTGAGAAAGATGTTCTGAGGGAACAGAGGAAGAAAGATGGAAAGGCGTTGTTCCACATACATCAAGCGACACATGAATCAATACTTCCAAGAGTAGCAGCAGCGCAGTCGGCAAAAGAAGCGTGGGACACGCTGGAAACAACATATCAAGGTTTCAACATGGTAAAGACTACCAAACTTCAAATTCTTAGAAGAGAGTTTGAATCTCTGTCAATTAAAAATACAGAGTCAGTAGAGTCATTCTATACTTGTGTAATTGGTCTAGTTAATCAAATAAAGTCTCATGGAGAAACTCTAACTGACCAAAGAGTTGTTGAAAAGGTTCTTAGAGTTCTACCAAAGAAATTTGAATCTTTGGTTGTAACCCTAGAGGAAAACAAAGATCTTTCCATATTTATTATTGATGAATTGCAAGCCTCATTACTCAATTATGAACATAGAATCAGCAGTTCAGACACATCGCTGGAAGGTGCATTCGCAGCACAGTCATCAATAGGTCGCGGTAGAGGCAGAGGAAGATCAAACTCTAGAGGTGGAGGACGAAGTCCGTTCATAGGAGGTCGCAGCAGCAATCCTGCACATGTCGTGGGAAGAGGCCATAATCAGGCCCCCAATTAGCCAAGTGGACAAAGGTACGATAAATCAAAGATTCAATGTCATTACTGTAAAAGGTATGGACACTTCGCATATGAATGCAAGAAGAAACAGTATGACCAAGGAAAACAAGGCGAAGCACAATCAAGCAGCAATAGCACTGTGAACAGTTCACTCTTCTTGGCATGCGCATCATCGCTGGAATGCAATACCGTCCAAGAAAGTCCAAATGATATATGGTATTTAGACTCAGGATGTAGCAATCATATGACTGGTAATTTAAGTTTATTTTCTAGCCTAGATAAATCAGTTCAAACTGATGTAACACTTGGAAACAATATCCAAGTCACTGTTTTGGGCAAGGGTACTGTTGATATTCTAACAAAACAGGGGGAGCATAAATTTATGCCTGATGTGTATTATGTTCAATGTTTGAAGCATAATCTGATGAGCATTGGACAGATGATGGAAAAAGGTTACAGAGTTCATATGATTGGGAAGCACTGTGTGATCAAAGATGTATACCCAAACAATCAGTTAATAGCCGAAGTGCAAATGACAAGCAATCGTTTGTTTCCTTTGAAGATAACACCAATCATCAAAGGTAAAAATACTCATGTTGTTCATGAAAATCAGAAATAAAATTCTGAAGTTGCGTTCAACACAGAAAGCAAAGGAGCAGAAGTTCGCAGCAACGAGGAAGAAAAAGGCAGTGCAATGCAAGCTGCGTTTCAAACAGAAATGAAGGATGAATCCTGGTTATGGCATTTTGGATTTGGACATCTGAATTTTGGTGAGCTGAAGCTACTGCACATGAAGGATATGATGAAAGGATTACCATTGATTGAAAAGCCAGAAAGAATTTGTGAAGGCTGTATCTTTGGAAAGAAGCATAGAGAGATTTTTCCAGTCGAAAAGTCATACAGAGCTCGCGCACCACTTGAAATTGTGCACTCTGATATCTGTGGACCGATGCAAACACCATCCATGGGAGGATGCATATATCTTCTCACATTCATTGATGATTTCACAAGAAAAATCTGGTTCTATTTTCTAAAGCATAAATCTGATGCATTTGACTGTTTTCAGCAGTTCAAGGCACTTGTGGAGAAGCAGAGTGGTTACAGCATCAAGATATTGAGAACAGATAGAGGTGGTGAGTATGTCTCAAATGACTTCTTAAATTTTTGCAAGAATCATGGCATACATATACAATTCACTGCGCGGTATACACCGCAACAGAATGGTATCACAGAGAGAAAGAACAGAACCATCATGGAGATGGCGCGCAGTATGTTGGGAGCCGCGCATCTGTCAAATGAATATTGGGCTGAAGCAATGGCAACTGCAGTATACATTATGAATCGATGTCCTACGAAGAGCGTGAAGAACAAGGTTCCGCAGGAAGCATGGACAGGTATGAAACATAGTGTTTCGCATTTAAAATTTTTTGGTTGTGTAGCATATGCACATGTTCCAGATGAGCTGAGAAGAAAATTAGACAATAAAGGACAGAAATGCATCTTCATTGGATATTCTGAAGACACAAAAGCATACAAGTTATATGATCCTATCGCAAGAAAAGTTATTATCAACGGCGATGTTCAGTTTGTGGAAAATGAAGCATGGGATGGAACTGTTGAGAAGAATGTGAAAATCGTGTCACATGTTGAACATGATGACATCGTAGAAGATGTGGTTGAGACTCCGCATATGAATCAAAACTTCGCAGCACTACCTACTCCAAGGATTGCGCAGCATGGTTCAACACAAGCAACTCCGACAGAAGTCGCAACATCTCCGACAAGCACTCCAAGTGCGCATCAAACTCCATCAAGTAGTTCGCGCAGTTCGACACCAGCAACTCCACCAAGAGCAAGAAGTCTGCGTGAGATATATGAGGCTGGTACACCTAATTCATTCTCTTGTTTTGCATTATTTTCTCAAGTTAATAATCCTATAACATATGAAGAAGCAGTTGAAGATGAAGTATGGGCACAAGCCATGAACGAAGAAATAGAATGCATAGAGAAGAATCAAACATGGGAACTAGTTGATGTTCCTAAGGACAAGGATGTAATAAGCGTGAAATGGATTTATAAGACCAAGCAAGATGCTGAAGGAAACGTGCAGAAGCATAAGGCGAGATTAGAAGCAAGAGGGTTCACTCAGCAACCTGGCATAGACTTCAATCAAAATTTTGCACCTGTAGCACACATGGACACTATCAAAACAGCTTTGGCCATCGCAGCACAAAAGAAATGGCTTGTCTATCAAATGGATGCTAAGTCTGCGTTTCTAAATGGATATTTAGAAGAAGAAGTATATGTTGAGCAGCCACAAGGCTATGAAGTTCCAGGACAAGGACACAGAGTATACAGACTGAAGAAGGCATTGTATGGTCTGAAGCAAGCTCCTCGAGCTTGGTACAGTCGCATTGACTCATATCTCATCCAGAATGGATTTCACAGAAGTGAATGTGAGCCAACGCTGTACACAAAAATCAACCAGCAAGGTAATAAGCTGGTTGTTTTCCTGTATGTAGATGATTTAATATTTACTGGTGATTTTGGCATAGAAGAATTTAGAACAGTCATGGAAAGTGAATTTGAAATGACTAATTTGGGGCTTATGAAGTACTTTCTGGGCATTGAAGTTCAACAGTCTGAAAATGGGATATTTATATCTCAGTCAAAGTATGCAAGTGATGTATTGAATAGGTTTAAAATGTTAAATAGCAAAACAGCTCCAACACCAGTGATAACAGGTTTGAAATTAAGCAAGGATGATGATGAATCCAATGTAGATCCTACACTGTTTAAAAGGCTTGTTGGCAGCCTTATGTATATGAAAGCAACAAGGCCAGACATCATGTATGGAGTCATCTTAATTTCAAGATTTATGGAGTCACCAAAAGAATCGCATTGGCAAGCAGGTAAAAGAATTTTGAGGTATGTAAATGGAACAAGAGACTTTGGTATTCTGTATTCCACCTCAGAAAATTTCAAACTCATAGGATACACTGACAGTGATAATGGAGGCAGCATAAATGACAGAAAAAGCACATCTGGGAATACATTTCATGTAGGAACAAGTGTTGTATCATGGGCATCAAAGAAACAACCCATAGTAACTCTTTCTTCAGCGGAAGCAGAGTATGTTGCAGCTACAAGCGCTGCATGTCAAGCCGTTTGGATGCGCAGGATGTTAAGTGATCTATCGTAGCATCAGCAAGATCCCACAGTCATTTACTGCAACAACAATTCTGCTATCGCACTGTCAAAGAACCATGTCTACCACAAAAGAACCAAGCACATCGACACAAGGTATCACTTCATCAGAGAGTTGATAAACAACAAAGAAATCTGTTTAGAATTTTGCAGGTCTGAAGATCAAGTAGCAGACATCTTTACCAAACGATTGGCAAAAGACCCATTTCAGTGTCTACGAAGTTGTTTGGGAATGACAAGTTCCGTGCACTGAACTTGATCATGAATAGAGCATGTTTTTGCTCTAAAAAAAATTTTGTAATATTTTACTTATGTTTAAAAGATCCCCATCCGCTCATAATTAAGGGGGAGTGTTGGAAATATCTAATTAAATGAGTTGATCACGTATTTACTGCTCCGACTCTATCAGTCACCTTGGCAGCCGTTTTGTGTCAGCGCAATGTTCGCGATGTAAGTCTATCTGTTAGTTCACTGACCAATCCAGCGGACGTCTTGTTTGTAGTTACTTCACCGCATTAACAGTTCGCAAGTCAAGAAACCTTAGGATAGAATTTATTTCAGTCTTTAATGCAATCCTGTAGCTTCCATAGGAAGCATTCCTAAGTCGGTTGGTTGAAATTCTATAAATAGAAGCTCTTAGTTAAAACTCTGAGAGAGATGTGTAAGAAGAGTGAAAGGAGAAGAAGCTCCCGTGAATTGTAACAAGAGCCCAAGCTCTGTGAATGTAAAAGACCGCAGTGAAACTCACTTCCATGAATTGAGGAGCTGCGCAGTTTACCTTGGTAAATATATAAGTCTATGTTTTATGTTTCATTCTCAAGAATGTTGTATTTTGCAAGTTGCACTTCATCTCCAGTTTTACTTGTGTAAATGTTGTTCACATTTACCCGTAGTAAAATAAATCAAGATTCATAAATAGTTCACCGCAGTGAAAGTTCTAAATTAACATGGAGTAACTTCGCATTGGATGTTTTAAGTTGTTATGTCTTAAAGAAATATTTTACATGAAAAGTTTGGTTAAGTGAACCGCAAAGTATTTGAGAATACCGCGAAGTGAAGTATTGCGGAGAAATTAACTTCGCGTCACTCTAAAGTTCACCGTGCAGCAAAAAGTCGAAATCACGCAGTTACTTGCTGTCGTGCAGTTACTTGCCGCGAGGTGAATGCTGCAAAGTAAAAGTTAATTGCCGCCCAGTTAAAACTGCAAAGTTAAATCTTAGTGAGGAAAGTGTTCTGCGAAGATAAAATTTGAATTTCTTTGTTGTATGGTCTGTGAAGTCCGAAGAAAAGAAAAGAAGGCACTCATCCATTGCGTAGCTAAATCTTCTTTACTGCGCGGTGCTCTCCCTTTTCCCTTGACCAAGCAGGAAGCATACATAATGTTAGGAAAAAATTACCAAAGGTATGAGATCTATTGATGTTGGAAAAATTACCAAAGGTATGAGCTCTATTGATGTTGCTTTGTTCTTTTTACCAAAGGTATGAGCTCTATTGATGTTGTTGTGTTCTTTTTCCTGATAGTGATATTGTTTGCCCAGCACAAGTGAAAGAAACTAGAAACTAGGGAAGTAATCTGAGGCGGATGAAAAAGAGAATGATTTGGATGAAATGAAGATGGAGGGACCGAGACAAGATTACAAGGTTACAAGGTTGCATGCAGCCCGCCATGCAAAGCAACCAACGTCTAGACATGCACATTGCCTCAGCATCAAAGGCCCATGACACAGGGTTATAAGGTTGCATGCAACCTGCCACTCAAACAGGATTAGGTCAGTTAATCGAACTCGGTTATCTGCAGCGATGACACGTGTTTATGCCTTTCTGGTTATCTGCAGTGATGACACACGTTCGTGCCAAATGTATGCTTCATGTTAAGCATGTACCACTTCCCTTCTCTATGGAATCTCTAAGCTACTAAACAATTAATGTTATAAAGTAATGCTAACTTTAGGTTAGCATTAATCCAATTGATCCTATGTAATATAAGTCAACCATAGCTCGAAGCACAAACGAAAATGGAGGAAAACAGGGTAAAATAGCATAGTGCCTCAATATGAGGCCAAATAAGACGTCTAAATCGCTGATTGGTTTGTTTGGGAATATTTAACTAAAACTTAGGATAAACTTGCTCCAAAGTAATGTTAAAAGTAATCAAAATTTCGCTTGGGAGATTCCTATAGTCCCCGCAGCCGGAGGCAGGGACTAATAAGCCTTTCATAATTCATGGTCGGTACGGTCATTACACACACCGATACCCTCTCCTTCTATAAATTACTCATTGGAGGGTTGCTAGAAGAGTAGGTACCAGCACTAATGATCCTTTCAAGGGGGAAACGTATAAGCCCCACATGTGAGGCAGCAACCAACAGTGTTGCGAAATCCATTTCCAATCCAAGGGGTGGTTACAACTACTCAACCAAAGGAGGCCCAAAATAATGTTTCTGTTCACCAAAATAAAATGATCCATCTATCAAAAAACATTTCAAAGGCCGGATTGATTCAAAAGAATATTTATATAATTTTTGTATGATATGAGAAGAGATCCTAAGGAGTTTCAACACAAGACATAACACTTGTAACAAGCAAAAAATTAAGGACATTGTGCAATTAGAATAAATATTGGTTGAAGTGTAAGTTTTTGCATATAGCCTTACATCTAAAGAATGAGCTTCAAGAACTATCATTTGGACGTTTCTAAGGCACTTATCTCGCTACAAGTCTGAAATTAAATAGATATGGAATCCTGGTAGATTCAACAAGTAGAATTCCAATTTTGTAGTCGATATAATCTACGTTTATGAAGGTTGTAACAACATCTACTTTGTAAACTTGACCTATTCTTCACACTAGCAAAATTACTATAGAGTAAACCTAGTTTCAACGTTCCTATAACATCTATAAATCTTTATAATTTTAAGAAAAGTTACAAAAGTTTAACGAAATACTGTCTGACCTGATCTGAAAGCACTCAGTGTTAAATAACGTAGGAAAATGGTTGCAGTGAGCTGGTGATTGTACTGAGTACAATGGTTTCCAGTTTAAAGTTATTAATGAACAAAGTAATCTGTGATGCAATAAGGTAGAACTTTGGCATTCTGAATTAAAGCTTTTCTTCAATTGATTTTCAGATCTCTCTCGTTGATTAGATTTTTAGCCTTACCAGGTCATATAAAAGTTCATAATGTTTTTCATGCTTCATAATTGTGTCGTTACTTCAAGGGGTTAGGTCTGATGAGAAACATAAAACAGGAACAAGGAGTTCTCAAATGAGTCAATGGAGTTTGGGTTCAAAGAATTTTTCTCTTTCTGTTAGTGAACCATCCGCTTTTGTTGAGGTAGTTGAATTTGATGAATGGAGGGATGCTATGCAAAATGAATATGATGTAGTGAGGAAAAATCGGACTTGGAATATTGTTGAGTGTCCAAAGGATGTTAAACCCATAGGTTCCAACTGGGTTTACAAAATTAAGTATAAGGCAAATGGAAAAATTGATTAGTATAAGGCAAGATTGCTGGCGAAGGGATTTGCTCAAAAAGAAGGGATCAGGTATGAAGAAACCTTTGATCCGATAGCAAAGTGTAATACTATCAGTGTTGTGCTAGCTTTAGCTGCATAAAATGGATGGAAGTTCATCAAATGTATGTAAAGAGTACATTTTTGAATGGTGATTTGCATGAGGATGTTTATATGCTTCAACCTCTTGGTTTTGAGGTTCCAAGAGAAGAAAGGAAAGCTTGTACATTGGTTAAGGCATTGTATGGGTTAAAGCAAGCTCCCAGAGCTTGGTATGCTAAAATGGATGCCTATCTACATAAAGTTGGATTTATTCGCAGTGATTCAGATGACACTTTGAATGTTTGAATCCAGGAAAATAACTTAATCATTTTGGTTATGTATGTTGATGATTTGTTGATAACATGTAATAATGATGTTCATACTTTTCAGGTTAAGTAAGAACTTCAAACAGGTTTTGAAATGACATACTTAGGTTTACTTCATTACTATCTTAGGATTGAAGTTGTTCACAGGGAAAGAAGCATATTCATTTATCAATCTAAGTATATTTTTGAATTGTTGAAGAAGTTTGGAAGGAAGGAGTGTAAGGTATCTATTACCCCCATGGAGAAAAACTTAAAACTTTCTAAGTTAGAAGGGGGGGATCTTGTTAGTAGTACCAGGTAACGAAAATTAATTGGAAGTTTCATCTACTTGACTAATACTCAACCAGACTTATCTTTTTCAGTTAGTATTCTTTCAAGGTATATGCAGGAACCCAAAGAAAGTCATTGGAATGCAAGAAAAATGGTACTAAGGTATCTTCGAGGAACAAAAGATTTTGGACTTAAGTTTAAAAGGAACAAAAACTTTAGACTTGTTGGTTTTTCAGATGCATACTTTGCTGGAGATATTGACGATAGAGCATCTACTTTGGGTTACTTAATGAATTTTGGATCGGCTATTGTGTCATGGAGTTGTAAATATCAGGATACAATTACAAATTCTACAGCAGAAGCTGAAAATATCTCAGCTTGGGAAGCAGCTTGTGAAATAGTTTGGCTACAGAGAATTTTACAGGATCTTATAATTGTTCAAAAAGAAGCTGCTTCATTATTTATCGATAGTCATTCAACCATCAAGTTAACCAAAAATCTAGTTTGTCATTCGAAGACAAAGCATGTTGATACTAAGTATGATTGCATTCGAACTCTTGTCATCAAGGAAATCATCAAGCCAAAGTATTTTCCATCGGAAGATCAAACTGTGGATATCTGCAATATCCCGAATTTTGTTGATTATGTTTATGTTATATATTGGGCGTAAGCCCCAATGCATATGATTTATTTTTTATGATATATATATACTGAGCTTAATCCCCAATGCACATGTTTTACTTTTGTTATATATGATGGGCATAAGCCCTGATGCACATGATTTACCTTGGTTATAGATATACATATTTGGGCATGGACCCTTGTTGATGTATTTGTAACTTCGGAAGATATTCACTTGTATATTGTATTTGTACTTTATTGTATCCCCAACAGAGATGTATTATTCCTTCGATTAGAAGTGTCATCAGTTGTACTTGCATGTGTCGCAAGTTATATTGTAAGTGTCATAACTTATACTTGATGGGTTATTAGACCATCTTGATGGGGTCGGTCTTGTATGAGTCATGTGGGTCAAAGGGTTATTAGACCACCCTAGAGGGGTCGTCCCAGTCAACATTATGTTAAGTGGTTAAGTTGAGGCCGACCTAGTTGAGTAAAAGTCAAGTGAAAGTTAGTGTATAAATAGAGAGTGTGTCTCTCTCATTTTACACATTCTATTGTTCACTCACTTCGTATTAGTGAGAGAGAGGAGGAGTGCACACAAGTGGAGGAGGAGCATGCTGCTGAAGATATCTATCTCTTGGTTTTGATCATGGTGATCCTTGTATTGATGCTTATTCTATCTCTGAGGAAGTTGCGGGGTTTTTCACCTTCTTGGTTTTCCCCGATGAAATGTTTTGTGTCTCTTGTCTCTTGTTTCTTATGCTTAATATGTTGTACATGTTGTTCTTTCAGTTAAGATCCTAGATCAGAATGTATTAAATTTTGAAAAATTAACATGGTATCAAAGCTAGCCTGAAGGAAGGCATGTTATGGCATTTATGAGACTTGTTGCACTTGCGACAAATCGGAAGCTAGGGCTTGATATAGAAAAAATCAGTCATCGTGGAACTTTCGCTATAAATCCATTTTGGCAAACGTTCAGGTTCTGAAATTTCTCCAGGTCGTAGATAACATCCCCATGTACCTTGTGTCCAAAGCACAACTTCTAATTTGTTGTACTTTGTGATTAATGATCAGTACAATCTAGGGTTTCTGCCTCTTCCAGATCTCAGTCATAAACAGGTGACCTAGGAAAAAAAGTCACAACTTGGGCTAGGAAGGTCCAAATGAAATTTCGTAAAAAGTGAAAAGTAGAGAATGGACTCTAGTTTCTCGGGTAAGTGTTTGAGAGGCCGAAGTTGAACTAGGGACACGTGGCACGCTGTACAAGTTCGCTCTCTCTTTTTATCCCATAACTCTCTCTCAGAGAATTCAATTGAGGTCAGACCTGTGGGGTTGGAAAGATGACACGTCAGGCTACCGCAGGCCGAAGTTTCATATCTTTCGGATTCGTAATTTCAGAGATGCACTAGAAACAATTAGGTGCATATTTCTGTCCAAACAGAATTGATTTCTGAGCACCTTCATTCTTGGATCCTCACTGCTGTGGGAATTTAGGGCTTCAGAGAAAGGTGGAATTTTTGGAGTCGGATACCACGGCTAAATTCTCCTCATCAATATCGAAATTTAGAGACCAAGATCGAATTTTTTGGTTGGGCAGAAGGTCGAGCTTAATCAAACCCTAGTTCGGGATTTTGATTGGAAAGGTGGAAAATTAGGGCTTCTGCAAAAGTTGGAATTTTTTAAATCTGTGACCACGGCTGGAAGCTCCTCAGAAAAATCGAAGTTTAGAACACAAGATCGAACCTTTTGGATGGGCAGAAGGTCGAGCTTTATCAAACCCTAGTTCGGGATCCTATCTAGAAGATCCAGAAGTTTCAAAGGGAATTTTGAGGGGTCAAATTTTGCAGTTTTCAAAATTGAAGTATACCAGCTTGATCAGCTCAACAAGGCACATCTTTCCATCCATTCAGAAGTTTGAAATTCAAAATTTTAATTTTTAGGGTTTCTCTGACAAACCCTAATCGAGCTCCACATCCAGTCTCAGCAAATCAAAGTGGATTGGGTTAATCCTAGAATAGAATGAATTGGACACTTGCATAAGTGAAGAAGTTCCAGTTCCAGAGGGAGATGAGGCTAAGGCCTTAGATAAGAAGACTACAAGAAATCTCGACAGGTATGACTTGAGGAGATACAGGTATGTGTTGAAATCTGTTCATGATTAAGTTTATGATATGTTTGTCTTCATATTATTTAGGTTAGTACTATCTTGATTAATCTTAGAATGGTCTTATCACCCTAGTAAAATTATGAATGCATATGAATGATAGAAGACATTCATTGATTAGGGTTATATGATTGTACTAATACACTGTGGTATTGTATGGAGATGATGTTGTCCGCTAACATGAAAGGTACAAATCAAGTTCTAGATCAAGAACACATGACCTGGTGACATGGTGACATGAAGACAAAGACTCATGGATCACATAGAATCTCTACTTACGAGGTATGTATAATTTGGTTCTACAATGGTTAACTTATGAGTTATGCAGGTTACTAAGCACAAGTCATTGAAGAGAAGAAGAAGACATTGTTTGGGTATGTTAGACATAACTAGTAAACATGATAACCAGGTATGTTTTTTCCTATATCAAGTTATAATCCTACCTTATGTTAGGATCTTATACTTTTGTATGAATGATAATTATTATTCTCGAAGTTAGAAGTTTAGGTAATCAAGGGTTTATGCATATTATGTCTCTTACTTTGATTGATGATATGACTAACCAAAAGAGTCCTATGGTCAAATAAGAATATGCATGAGTAAAAGAAGTTTTTCTGAAACCTTGAATACTAAAGCTTATTACCTATGTGTGAAATAATCATGACCATACATGTTAAGTTTATTTATGATCATAATGTTTTGATAGTATTGAGATTATACTAATGGATGTATGAGATCTTGAGGATGACACTAGTGCACACTTAAGCATGCATAGTGGTCCAGGATGAATATAAGTTCAAGGACAAGTAATCCAGGAAGCAAAGATCAAGAGGGAGCACACTCTAGTAGTTCCTGCAAGGAAGCAAAGATTGAGATGGAGTCCACCCTACAACTAAACAAAGATAAGTATTTGAATTGTTATATATATGATTACTTAAATGATGTTGTCCAGCCATGTATATACTTATGATTTAGGATGTATATTATGCATTTTAGAAAAGTTGCATTAATAAACAAGATACTACTAATATGCAAGTAATGGGTAAGTGGCCTATGGTACTATACAACATTCCATTGCTACTTATCTAGAATGAAACCTCTTTGCTGACATGTTGGGAGTTGTGCACACTCTTAACAATGTTCTGGTAGAGATGGAAGGCATCTAGAAAGTTATGGGATATGGATAAATGTTGTATTGAAGCATTGGCTAAGATAATTGCATGACTGTATGACATACATTCTTATGTGTAAGAATTTGTTTTGAAAAACCATGAGAAGTTTCTAATCATGCAATTGAATTTAACTTGTAGGAAAGATCGTGTAGAATCACCTACAAAAGAAGGACAACAACATTTGTTCCAACAACGAAGTTCACTATCTATTGAAGATAGTGAAGAATCTGAAGTTCCCAGGATCCGGGATGCAGTAATGGAAGAATGCCATGATCGAGGAGTACCAATCGATCATGAAGAATGATGTCTGGGATGTGGTCCCGAGACCAAAAGGGAAGTTTGTTGTGACTTCCAAGTGGATCTACAAGATCAAGCTTGCTTCCAAGTTCGAGATGAAGGAATTGGGATGATGCACTACTTTCTAGGCATGGAGGTGTGGCAGAGTGCAAATGGAACCTTCCTTAGACAAGGGAAGTATGTAGTAGAGATCCTGAAGCGGTTCGGGATGATGGACTGCAAGGCCATGGCAACACCTATGGCATCGAAACTGAAGCTTATGTGTGATGCTTCATCTGAGCCGGTTGATGTCACTGTGTATCGTCAGATGATTGGGTCCTTGATGTATCTGACAAATACGAGACCGGATATTTGCTTTGCAGTGAACACATTGAGCCAGTTCCTGACGGATCCGAGAAGTGTTCACCTGGTTACTGTAAAGCATATTCTGAGGTACCTAAAGGGTACAATTGATTATGGGCTCAAGTATTATGCGAATCAAAAGTTTAACCTGGAGGGTTATGTTGATTAAGATTGGGAAGGTAGTGCTGCAGATAGCAAGAGCACTTCAGGGTGATGCTTCAGTATGGGATCAGGTGTGATCTCTTGGTTTAGCAGGAAGCAGTCCTGCGTAGCACTGAGTACAGCTGAAGCGGAGTATGTCACAGCTTGTTCGGCTAGTTGTGAGGCACTATGGATGAGGAAGCTACTGTCTGGGTTATTTGATATCCCGTTGAATACTACCTGTATCTATTGTGACAACCTGAGTTGTGTGAAGTTGTCTGAGACACTTAGAAAATCTAATCAATTGAAGAAAAGCTAAAAAGTTCATAATGTTTTTCATGCTTCACTATTAAAGAAATATGTATACGATACTAAACATGTTATTGATTGGTCCTTATTACAGGTGGAGCCCGAAGGGGAGTTCACGCCAGAACCACTCCACATTCTGGACAAGAGAGAGGTCTAGCTTAGGAGGAGGACCATTACTCAGCTGAAAGTGCAATGGAGGCACTTTGGACCAGATGAGGCTACTTGGGAGAATGAGGCCACCATGAAAGAGGCATACCCCACCTTGTTTCATGACTTCATTCCTAGTCCCTAGAAACACCTGGGCGGTGTTGTTCTAAGCGGGGAGGGATGTAATATCCTGGATTTTGGACAAACTATTTTGTTGTTATATTGGGCCACAGCCCCAGAACATATGTTTTATTTTGAATAGTGGGCATGAACCCTAGCACCTTTGATTTATTCTTTTATATATGGACATATCGGGCATGGACCCTAACTGACTTCTGTATTTGATTGAATACTGAGCGAGAAGGCCCCAATGTTTTAAATGATGTTCTTCAGCTTTGATATGGGTACAAACCCTAATATACTGAGATGACCTTTTGCTACTTACTGTGCAGAGCTATGAATTTTCATGATTTGACTTATGAGGGTGTTGAGGGTGTTGAGCGTGGACTCAGAAACATACCTATAACCTACGTACTGGGCATAAGCCCCGATGTACCTAGACGAATGTTTATGTACTAGGAGTAAGCCCTGAGGTACATTGAGTGTTGGGCCAAAGCCCTGGAGCACTCTAAGCTTGATAAAGGAATACTAGATCCGAGGCAACTTAAATATTCTAGATGTGCCTCACAACCACATTCTAGCACTAGTGTTGAGTAGAGGCTTTGGAATTGCACTAGCGTAACGCCCATGTGAGGGTGTTGAGTTAAAGGGCTCTGAAGAGCACTCGAGGTTACTGGATCTCAAAGTGTTGAGTCGGAAGGACTCTGAATAGCACTTTTACTTTCATCACATTATTTTATTTGATTAAATGATTCATCTTTTATCTATCATCAAGTACTGCGGGAACTACCATGTTATACAAGGGAATTCAACATGCAAAGAGAGAGACTAGAGGTGCTTATCCAAGCTTACCAAGACCGTCCAAAGAATCAGACCCTGTCCTTAAAAGTTGAAAGAAGTATCATGTGAAGATACATAATTAAATAAAAGATAATTACGAGTAGTCTTCTAGGAAGAACATGAATAAAGGTCTCAAGGCTAATATTATTATTAAGAGCTTTAATAATAATGTTGTCATTATTTATTTATGAAATATATTTATTATGCATGATTTAATATTATTAATGATGTACTAATAGTTAAGTGAAATATAATTATTGTTATTATAATTATTATGGAGAAGCTTAAATCAAAACCACTTATAGTTAAACAATTGGAAAAAGTCCTAGTTCAAAGGACTAGATATTTATAATATCTTTTAAAATATTAATTAATTAATTCAAAGAAATTAATTATTACAACAGTCCTAATTTCAAGACTCCCCTACATAAAGAGGGAAGGCCCCATGTTTGGGGGGCATCTATCTTTTTCATTATCATTTCCTTATGGTAATGAGAGAAGTTTTTCTGCTCCAAGAAACTGAAGCAGTCTTGTCTAAAAAGTCCAGATCTGAACCAGCAGTGGCCCTAGGACTGTTAATGTATATGTAACTTTGGAATGTATTTCACCTATGTATATTGTACTCCTATAGAGATGGTATTATTCCTCTATACGGAAGTGTCGTCATTTGTATTGACAAGTGTCGCAAGTGTCGTAACTTGTTGTGATGGGTTATTAGACCACCAAGTGTGGGGTCGTCCTGGATTAATGTAACCATGGGTTATTAAACTGAGTTAGACAAGTCAGACCAATTAGTTTATTGGCAAGGACAGGACAAGTATAAATAGAGATCAGGAGATCTCTATTTGATCATCTCATTACTCACTCTTACATCACTCAGAAAGTGGCACACTAGTTGAGGAGGAGGAGTAGTTGCTAGTAGAAGACTATCTCTTGTATTTGGTTGTATCATTTATCTCTCTATCTCTGAGGAAGTTGTGGGGTTTTTCACCTTTATGGTTTTCCCTAGTGAAACTCTGTGTGTCCATTGTCTTATGTGATTTCTTGATATGCTTGATACATGCTTGATATGATTGATATGCTGTACATGTTATTCTCTCAGTAAAGATCCTAGAGTATGTTGAATTAATGCTCAAAATCTAACAAGGACCTCTATCTCTTTTGCATGTTGGAATCCAGCTCGGGGGGATCCATACAGAACCAGGAATGGTTGTAGGATCATGGTTGGGAGGAACATGGTAGTCCCAAAGCTATCCAGCTAAGAAAATCAGCCTGACAGGTTAGCTAAATACAACAGGTTCTACATTAATTACTGTTTGAGTGTGGAGCCTTCTACAGGAAAGGATCAAGGGCCAAAACAGCCAGGCTTCTACAGAAAGGAACCAAGTGCCAAAGCAGCCATGTATGTAGTAATTAATTATTTCCATATTTCTTTCAGTCATAGTGGACATATGAATTTAGACTAGGACTGATACTTCAACAATTTTCTCCTTGCGAATATTATCAACTTAGTAGTTTGGCCTAGAACCCAGTGAAGGGTCTAACAGGTCTATCCAAGCTAGCCTGTGCTAGACAACACCCTACTTATCCTTTAAATTAGGATCATTATGTTTTCTTTTAAAAAGTAAATAAAATCCCTGTTTGAATCATTTCATCAATTTGTAAACACAGGGATTATTTCTATTCTCTTTTAATTCTTTTATTATCCACTCTGTGTTTAGAAATCATCAAATAGAATGACAACAGTACCAATTCAGATATTGATACTCTCAACCATACCACACATCCAAATCGTAGATCTAATCATTAACAATAAATTAATATTGTTGTTCTTCTAAACCAGGGTACCATTCCACATTATCAAACATCTCCATGACTCTAATCTTTTAGACAATCATTATATCGATTTAAACAAACAGATACTCTCCTCATGGATCGAGTCCCACTACAAATAAGCACATGCCATATCATTCAGAGGACATTTCTTTCAGCCATTAAAAATAAAAGACAAGAGATCAAAGCACAGTAACATTTCTAGGAAGGCCCTAAAATTCTCCAAGTTAGTCAAACAACGTAGTGACTTATACAGAAGTATTTACACAACCAGCTATTCGTTTTCACTACCTTTGAAGCAAACACTTACAGCCCTACTTAAACATGAAAATGCAAGACAAGGGATCGAATCCCTCCAGTTAACGTAACTACCAGAATATGCAGTAAAAAGAGCCATAGTGAAATCCCCGAGCTTAGGATCGGTCAAGGGTTTCTCTTCTCCTACCATTCATCATGCTTCGGTAGCTTCCCCAGTAAAGTAGCTAAGCTTTGCAAACCTTTCCCAACAGACAGAGGCATGATAAACTTATGGGAGATCTAAAACCCTAAACCATTATTCCAGATAGAGAAAATGCAGAGATTAATTATCCTATTTACAGATTTGAAATCTAGAAGCAACTCAGAGGTCAACATTATTTTCCCATCCCTCAGACAAGGTTAATCTCAACTTATGAAAACACAGGTCATGGAAAGATCATGATTTTCACCCAACGACTACCGGAAGAAAGACGGTGATAGCAAAACATAGAAAGTCGAAACTACTCTTACCCATAAGACAACGCAGAACTTAGACAATGTGCAAATCATTTATACAGTAAGCCATTTCTTCTATTCACAGGTCCAGGGTGTTTTCATTTCAAAACAAGAATTACGCAGACATTTAAATCCCAGGTCTATTTTGGGCATCATTACATACTACTGCTACAAAGTTCAGCATTAAGCCAAAATGACCAAACCCTACATTAAAACCCTCTTGGGCCTGTAAAAGTCAATTGATACATCTTCATACAACAGTCCAGCCAATGGAAACTTCCAGGAACTCAAAGCTTGTCGCAGTAAACCCAATCGGGCTCACAAGGTTCCTCATAGCAAACGCAAAACACTCCATAGAGGCCAGAGGAGGAGATAAGTAAATGTGGACTCTAAGCTTACCAATTGCAAACACCTCTAAGTCTAGTCTTGACCATCAACTAGTAACCATGTAGATGGAGAGGGCCAAACAACTTACCTGTCAAGCAAGTAAACATACCAGTCAAAACCGAGTTTATTATCGTTTCAATCAATTTAAATTAGCAATAAAAACAAGGATGATATTACCCTCATGTTTATCTGTCGCCATTTCTGCATATGAAACCCTCATGGCGGGTTGACCATGAGCCAAGCTTAGGTCAGAACATGAAACCATCAGACGCATCCAACATACAGACAGAGGCAAACAAACTATGAAATTGAAACCCTCGATGGTGTAGAAACCAAGAACAAACCCCTAGCTTAGTTGGAAAACGTTGGCCATGTGCTATCGTAGAGTTGCTTTAAATGCCACCACCAACCCCAAATATTCGATACAAGTCGTGATCTCTATAGTAGCGAGGGCATTCACGATCTATGAAGTAACTGAAAACGCAAGGTGTGTTACAAAGACCCCAAGTAGTGTGTAAGGCCAACAAGTAATGGCAAGGTCAATATGTTTTGAAAACTCAATAAGGACTTTAACTTCCAACAAAGCATTTCAAGGTGGTAACCTCCAAACGTTATAAACATTAGTATTGATTAAGTGCGAGACTTGCGAAATGAACACCATAGGTAGGCACCTCCGTAAGTAGACCTGCAAACCAGGAACAAAGTGGATGCATTAGCGAAATCACTAAGTAAGTCAGGAGTCTCCATTTTCTTACCCCTACCTCTCGGCAGCCCTGCTGGGGTACCTTGCCCTTTGAAAAGACCAAGCATCACACCATGGGCCTCAACCGCTACCAATAAAGGTCCATCACACCTGAATTATCAGTGAGACTTTAATAAACATGCACACAAACTTTTGAAGCTGTAAGAAAGAGATTGCATTATTATCCTCTAAATAATTATATCCTTGTGACAGTTTTACACTTATATTCATTACAAACGCTTCCGCAAAGCTGTAGGATTCACAACCAATAAAGCCATGACAATTATGAAACTGAGATTCTTTTAAATGTCGTAAAAGAAGCATCGGTGTAGCACATTCTTAGCAGTGCTGAAGTTAATTTACTTTCATCGTTCCTTATCCAGTCTATTATGGTAATAGAATTATTTTTTTTTATTCTACTGTTTTTAGGGACATTACAGGAAGTTTTTATAGGATAGGAAGTTTTGATAGGAATGTTAGGAATGTTAAGAATGAATGTTAGGTTCAAATTTTGATAGTAATGCTAGGAAGTTTTGATAGGAATGTTAAGAATGTTAAGAATGAATGTTAGGGAGTTTTGATAGGTGCAATCTAATGTTAGGAATGTTAAGAAAGAATGTTTGTTTGATATATAGAATCTTGGTTTCAACATAAAACTTGAATTTTATATAAGTGATAAATTGAAATTTGTATAAATGATTCATTAAAGATTTTAGGTTTCCGTGGTTTGTAATTTTATGATGCGCTTCCGGATAAACACGTTCTTCTTGAAAGCATCATCTGCAGCATAGAGGATAGCATCCAAACACTATCGGAGGAAGACAAGGAGGATGTAAGATTGGACCGCGCCATAATAATGAAAAAAGCCAAGCTCCCAAAAGATAACCTAAGCAAGGATGAGCGTGCAATTCTAAAAAACTTAAGGAACAACGAGGAGATTGTATTCCTCAAGGCGGATAAAGGGGGGGCCACAGTGGTGATGGATCGAGAAGACTACACTAAGAAGATGATAGAACACCTAGAAACTAGTGGGATCTATAAGAAACTACCTGGCAATCCAATTTCTAAGGTTACGAAAGAAGTGAAAAAAGCCATCAAAGAATCCAATATAGATGAGAGGATCAAGAAACGCCTCATGCTGTGCAACCAAATCACGCCCAGAATTTATGGCCTACCAAATATTCACAAGGAGGGGATTCCTCTCAGACCAATTGTGAACACAATTGGTTCCCTAACCTACCACCTAACCAAATATGTAGCCAGTCTATTAAGCCCATTAGTGGGGAAAAAAACTCTTTTATCAAAGACTAGGGATTTCATTAAGACCATCAAGGAAGAAAAGTTAGATGCACATGACTTGCTTACAAGTTTTGATGTTGTGGGCCTATTTACTAAAATCCCCCTCGATGAAGTAGTACAGGTATTATTTGAAGTCGCGGACCTAGAAACTGCAAAGCTTGCAAGTTTGCCTCTGATCCACCTTCTTCAACTTCAAAGGTGATTTCTATGAGCAGACAAGCGGAGCGGCAATGGGGTCCCCGTTGTCCCCAATTGTGGCTAATCTCTTAATGGAAGATTTCGAAAAGAAGGCCCTTAAGTTGTTCCCCTTACAGCCTGCAAGATGGAAAAGGTATGTGGATGATACCAATGTGAGATGGCCACATGGACTTAACAAGTTGAACAAATTTCATGAGCATCTTACCAACTCTCGGATGACATAAAGTTCACCATGGAAGTTGAAGAGAACGGTAGCATTCCTTTTCTCGATGTGCTAATAAAGAAAAAGAATGATGGTACCCTCAACCATAAGGTCTACAGAAAGAAAACACACTCGGAGAACTACCTTCACGCTCACTCCCACCACCACCCATCTCAGAAAATTGGGGTAATCAACACCTTGGCCATGAGATCTTTCCGCATATCTGATAAAGAACATGTAGAAAAAGAGAAAGACCACTTGACCTCCGTCTTCAAGACCCTGTGATACAAGAATAAGCACATCTATAAGGCAATGAAAAATGCAGAAAACTGGACTCAACGCACAAAGGATAGAAAGACTATCAAGGCCTTCACCCCCTACATTCAAGGAGTAACGGACAAAATTGCAAGGGTTTTGGAAAAAAAAGAGGTATTGACAGCCTTCAGGCCAATGGAAACCATTAGACAGATAATGCGGTATGTGAAAGACAAGATTGACTGGCACCAATATAAAGGGGTGTACAAGGTAGACTGTTCGTGTGGAAGGAGCTAGATAGGATTGATGGGTCGCTCTTTTCAAACAAGACTAAAGGAGCATGGGGCTGACATAAGGAGGGAAAGGACGAACACCTCCATACTCGTGGAGCACTCTCTCAAAACAGAACACCATGTTTTATTGGAGAACACAGAAATGCTCGCGGTTGAAGACCACTACTACAAACGAAGGGTGCGAGAGGCCTTGGAAATCATAAAGCACCCAAACAACCTAAATAGAGACGGGGGACTTGAAATAAGCGAGAGATGGCTACCTCTAATCAATAAGCAAGGTAATGGATGAAACCAGGTATGTCATGCAATCTTGGGGTGTCCTGCAATCTCGGGTAAGCTTCACTGACCTAACCTCCGACTGGTTTACTCGTTTCAATTTTTAAACTCTTCATAATGGTTTATTTGATGGTCATAATCTTATGGTTATTAAGCAATTTTATACTTACGATTATTAAGCAATTTTATAAAATCCTTTGTCTAAAAAGTATTTAAAGGGTTATAATTATTAGCATTGTTCATTAAAGGGTTATAATCATTAGCATTGTTCATTAATAAATTTTTAGTAGTTCATTAATATAATGTTAATAATGTTAATTTTCTTTCTTTCATCAAGTTGTAATATAATTAGAATAATTATTAGCTTGGCTTGAATTGAACTACTAATAATTATTAGTATTTCTTTTATGTTGGGTTTTAAATTAAATAAGGTTTCCTTTTAGCTTAACTATGTTAATTAATTGCTAACAAAGGTTTCCTTTATATATTAAATTATATTAAATGTTTTACATTATAATATTTCAACCCTTTCAATATTATAATATTTTAACCCTTTCAATATTAAATGATTTTACATTATTTTTGAATATTAATTTTACATTATTTTAGAATATTAATTTGACCCTTGCATTATTTTGATTATATTTTGAGCATTATTTTGATTATATTTTGAGCATTATTTTGATTATATTTTGACGATTATATTTTTACCATTATTGGAGGATTTTTATTTTTATTAACCAGGCTTTGGAGAATCGTTGAAAGATGAAGGAGAACCGTTGGAAGATGAAGACGAAAGGCAGATGGGGAAGGAGGAAGGTTGGGCATCTCCATCTCTATCTGGCTACTTATACACCTGACCAACAACTTATCTATCCATAACTTGTCCTGATGATGAATCCAACTTAGGATTCAAAACGTCGACAACAAAAATTCTGATCGTGGATTATCCGGAAGCCCATCATATAAATTATTCATATTTTCAATTTTTAACTAATGATTCCTATTTTCAATGTTCAAGTACATTTTATGCTGTTGAAATCATGGCAAATGGGGATTTAACGATTTTTTGTTTTTTAATCATAAACAAAGATTCCAGGATTGTGAAGCTTATGCTAAATTATAGCAATGATTTTAGACAACAATTTGATGAATTTTCATCGATTTGTTGTAAATAATTATTGCTCTAATTTAGCATAAACTTCACAATCCTGGAATCCTTGCTTGTGATTAAAAATCAAATGATCGTTATCTCCATTTTCCATGATTTCATTTATGTCAACTTAAACAAGTGATATTTTAAAAAACTCATGGATCATGTATTTATATGGATTGTTTATCCCACCATAAAACTAGTAATGGATCAACCCATCTTATGGATCAAGAATAATAATTTCCCATTTATTAAGTATGTTAGAGAAGCATGAAATGGATCAGATGAAATCTAGCAGGTTTCTCAGTGATTCTTCACTTACATATTTTAGTCAAAAGTAAAGATCGTTATCTCCATTTTCCATGATTTCATTTATGTCAACTTAAACAAGTGATATTTTAAAAAACTCATGGATCATGTATTTATATGGATTGTTTATCCCACCATAAAACTAGTAATGGATCAACCCATCTTATGGATCAAGAATAATAATTTCCCATTTATTAAGTATGTTAGAGAAGCATGAAATGGATCAGATGAAATCTAGCAGGTTTCTCAGTGATTCTTCACTTACATATTTTAGTCAAAAGTAAAGATTTGGGGCGGTGTATGGGAACAGCCACATCCGTTATCTCATCCCTTAAGTGGTGTAATAGACATATGGGGACCCGAATAAAGTACTTTACACATAATTTAAGACGAAATTACACATTAAAGTTTTCATTACCAAATAATTTTCGAATTCATTTCAGCATACTAAAATACGTTCATTTAAACTCTTATTCTAGTTCCCATTCAAGATCATAGACATAGTTCAAAGAAAAAAATATATTGTACACAACATTTGACATGGACATGGACAAAAACATCGATTGATTCATTTTTGATATAGTTAAAAACATCGCAATGGAATGTCGTCTTCAATTCTCTGTTCATGGTCATATTTGGACAGTTTCCATTTTTTAGTTTTTAATTGTTTTTTCGATGGAACTTGTACCAATTTTATTTGAGATGCACATACTAAATGACTATATTGACAACATATAACATCAGGTTCATAATCCTGAAAGTAGACATAATTTTCAGTCATATGGGTCTGCTGAAAAAAAATAACCTTTTAAAATGATGAATCCTCTCTCATATGTATATCCGTTGTCATTGTAGTCCTCCAATAACTTCATCTTTCCTTCAGTGCATCGCATCAAATAATACTTCACATTTTCGTTGTTGTCTATGGGTAAAAGCATGTTAATGTGTCTCACTTTTTCCCCTTTTGCGGCGATGAACTAATGAACTAAAAATATGTGTTCAGAAATATACAAATCCATTGAGAATTAGATAATGGTGTAATGAAACAAAAATTTTCATTGTGAATGAGCTTTTATATGGTATTTTTTTCAAATAAAAAAAAAATGTTTTTATCTTATTTATTTCATTTTATTTTAAGGCCATTTATTGTTATTTCAACATCTCATAAGTAATCACAAAACCACAACCCCCATATCTATCTTCATTTATATTTTTAATTCCAATTTTTTTGAACAAGTTTTTTATAGACACTTTTAAGATTGTTGTACATTTTTTTAAATATTATTTTATGATATATTTTAATTATTATTAAATTATTAATATAAATAAAAAATTTATTTGTACATAAAAGCGTGACCCAAAAAACTCTTATTTTAAGACTTCAAAATCAATATGTTTTTATTTGAATATGGAAACAATATACAAGTGATTGTTAAAATTATTTTTAATATTTTGTTAAAGTATATTTTTTATTTTTTATAATAGATATTTTTAATAAATTCATAATAACAACATAAATTATCTTGCCGCACGGTGAGACACATTACCATGCTTTTACCCTTATAGGTGCAATCACAGCAAAAACATCTCTTGTGCAAATTACAATTGGTGTTAGGGTTTTTAAATCAATTAAATTGACTACTATACATGTATAAGGTGATGAACAAGAATGAACAATCGACAAAACAGTTGTAAGATCATTACCTTCTCTAACAAGATCTGAAATTCTGTCGCCATCAGATGATATTGCTATTTCTTCTGATTCTAATTCTTCTATGCTTGCTAGTGGCATTTTCCCTTTGGGATCAATCTCTATGTGTTTCCAATGTTTTACGTAGTTGTTCATTATGTTTTCACAAACTTCTGTAGATTCAACATTTTCAATGCAAATATGACAAAAGCATGATTGCTTTCTACTATCAAATTTAAACACGTTTTGGAAGGATTTTATTTGAATAGAGTGAAAATCTCTAGTCCCATTTATGGTGCTAGCGTCGTATGGTATTGATCTAGTTATATCTTGGACCCCAACAAGCCAAAAAAACCTACACAAATGACAACTTTTGATGTTAGTGTACACATATACTTAAATGTTAGTGTACATTTTTTTAAATTGACAATTAATATAAATTAAAAAAATCGTGTACATAAATCGTGTACATACCTGCACACATCTTTTGATTGTTGATTATAATCATGGCTTAGATATAATTTACACCATTGGACAACCTCTGCAGCTGAATGAAATCGTGCAGGAGAATGGTTCATTTTCCATCTTCGAAGTGCTCTTTTTACGCTTGCTCTTGCACCATCATGTTCACCTTTTCCATGTCCAATTTCAAAGCAATTCCAGCGATGTTTAATGTTCAATGCTTTATGAAGTCGACATAACCAATAAAATGATCGTGAAGATTTAAATTGTCCCGCATATCCATCCGACCATATCCAATGTTCATTGAATTTAACGTCACGTCCTTTTAGTGAATCGTAGAAAATATTTTCAATACAATGCTAAACAAAATGTGTATCGTGTGAACGATCATTGCTGATATAAAAGTGATATTCTTTAATCACATATCAATTGTCACACGTGCTTTCAATGTCATCAACATCCTGTTGAGAATGTCTATATAGAATGTGGACAAATATCGAAACTTGGTCAGAATGATAGTATTCACTCTGTATCTCTTTTTGTGCAGCAAATGTGTAGTTTTCTGCAAAATCAACCACTGACAAAATTGTTCCTGGTGGAAAAATTTCACGAGACTGTTTGAATTGAAGGTCTTGCCATCGGGTTCTATGTGAATGCTTGGTGTATTTATAAATTTAACTTTCAAATTTCTTGAGAAAATCTGTCACACATATTTTATCTTCTCGCAAATCAATTCTTTTGGAATGTGCATCACTATAACTTGTAGCATAACCGATGTATTCATATCTTCTCCAATCAACGGTTACATTTGACAGTGAGTGATCATTATCGATAGGATATTTATTGTGGAATAAGACCAGATTTCCACAACGATGACAATGTTTTCCATTGACACATTTCTTATTATAAAATACTTCATCGTGATATCTCTCACATAGAGTTTGAGATATGAATTCAAGTACTGTGGGCAGAGGTGGTGAATTCGTCCAAAACATTTTACCAAATTCAAGAAACGTGTCGTAATATAATTGAAATTGCACATGATAACGACAACAACATGTGTCACGTATAGTAATAGGTCTAACATACCATGGTTTTTGTTGCACAAATGTAGTGATTGACACATTAATTCCACAATGATCTTCCTTGAATTTATTGAACAATTGTACTTGTGTCATATCCATTAGATGTTTTGGACTGATTTCATATACCCCTTGTGATACTATTGATCGTATCACATCCCTTGAATTTGGTGAAACTCGAGCATGTGCGAACCAATATTCCCGTACAATATCTTTAACACCTGCTCCCATTCTATCTTTGTAAGGATGTCTACAAATAATTGCCCAGCAAGCAAGTTCATCATTTTCATCTATTTGCATTCTGAATTTGTTATGTTTGTATAATGTCTTTCTTGAGGTTCCAACTGCTTTTGCTAGTTGTGTTGTCAAACGTTTTTGTCTAGTACTAGCTGAAACAATTGCTGTATGAATTCCTCTACGGCAGCATTGGTATCTTTCTTCCTGTATTTTTCAAAAAAAATTATTGTATCACCTATATTTTCTATCACATTATGTTTCAATTTCGACTCTTTTGTCGCCTTGTGAATACCCAATAATGACGTAGCACTTTCTAACTTCTTGGACACTAATAAACATCTCAAAATTTGTGCTTGTCATGCTATTGAATAATCCTTCAGAACATCATCATAAAAATTTTGAGCACGATATCGTGCAACATGTATGGGTATTTTTTTCCATATTTGTTGCAATCAACGTCTTCTAACATTTCATCATCAATGGTGAAAGTACGTATACATCAAGTTAAATTTAATTTAACATATATCCAAAAATACAATTCATTATAAAAAATGAATTTTGAAAATACATGATATATACATATCAAGTCCAATTTCTGGATCTTGAACTTGATCTTCAATATTGACTTCATCGACATTAGCATGTAAATCACTATTTACATCTCCAACAATGGTCTCTTCAACTTCAATTAGTGTTAAATTTTCTGAATTTACTTCAATATGATCTAGGATCTTAACTGAGAGAACAACATGTACAGCATATCTACAGCATATCAATCATGGAGACAATAATGCAAGCACACAAGAGACACAAAGATTTACTTGGGGAAAACCATAAAGGTGAAAAACCCCAATAACTTCCTCAGAGATAGATAGAGCAATGATACAACCAACCAAGAGAGATAGCCATAACCTAGCAGCAGATCCTCCTCCTCCATAAGTGCGCCACTCCTCCTTGAGTGCATGTGTGAGAAGTGAGTGTGTAAATAGAGTGCCTCCCGCACTCTATTTATACTTGACTTGACTTGCCTTTTTACCTAACTCATGTAGGCTCGAACTTAACCATATAACATAATGCTGAGTGGGTCGACCCCCTATAGGGTGGTCTAATAACCCTTTGACCCACATGGCCGACCCCCAATAGGGTGGTCTAATAACCCTTTGACCCACATGACTTATATAGGGCCGACCCCAAATAAGGTGGTCTAATAACCTATCAAGTATAAGTTACGACACTTACAATATAAATGACGACACTTCCTTATAGAGGAATAATACCATCTCTATAGGAATACAATATACATATATGTGAAATACATTCCGAAGTTACATATACATCAACACTCCCTCTTAACTAGGAAGGTATTTCTCAGCACAGTTCTTCTAGCACAAGTCATCTTCTCTAGATCATCGTCACTAGATAATCGTCATTGAGTCATCACCATCGTCACTGCTGCTACTATCTCAATCAATCTCTGAATCTACTCGTCATAGGAAGTTCTACAGAGCCAGTCCTTTTTCATACTGGATGTAGGCCCACCACCTGCAGGTCTTCGTCATCACTGGCCATACTGTGGAATCCTCAGGACTTATTACGTGCGTCACAAAACCTCGAAAGAGCATCCCGGGATGTTACGGGTACACAACTCTAACTTGTAGGATCTCCCAAGGCGCTATTACATGTGACCCCACCACAAAACCTCGAAAGAGCATCTCAGGATGTTACGGGTACACAACTCCGACCTAAAATCTCCCAGGGCACAAATTACATGTGGTCCACCACAAAACCTAGCAAGAGCATCTCAGGATGTTACGGGTACACAACTCCGACCTGAAATCTCCCAGGGCACAAATTACATGTGGTCATGGCAAAACCTCGAAAGAGCATCTCAGGATGTTACGGGTACACAACTCCGACCTGAAATCTCCCAGGGCCCAAATTACATGCCATAGGACAAAACCTCGCAAGAGCATCTCAGGATGTTACGGGTACACAACTCCGACCTGAAATCTCCCAGGGCACAAATTACATGTCCTCCCAGAGCAATGTCTCGAAAGAGCATCCCAGGATGTTACGAGTACACAACTCCGACCTATAGGATCTCCCAGACATGCTCATCTGCACAACCTGATCCACGGCCACAGAGTATCAACCTGATACTCACCATACATCATCCTGATGTACTCATGATCGTCCTGATCATCATCACTGCAATGTCCTGCTGCATGTCATCTGGAGCAACATCCTGAAGCTCATCATCCATGATCATCCTGATCATCATCACTGCAACATCCTGCTGCATGTCATCTGGAGCAACATCCTGAAGCTCATCATCCATGATCATCCTGATCATCACTGCAACATCCTGCTGCATGTCATCTGGAGCAACATCCTGAAGCTCATCATCCATGATCATCCTGATCATCACTGCAACATCCTGCTACATGATCCACCTGATCATCAATGCATCCACCTGATGCATACCAAGTATCTACCTGATACATATCATCATACATGATCCTCCTGATCATACAATGTATCCACCTGATACATGATACATATCACCATACACGATCCACCTGATCATACAATGTATCCACCTGATACATATACAGATACATGGTCCAAGCATCCAACATGATGCATATACAAAATACATACACATGATCCAACTGATCATATCCAGCATCCAACATGATGCATGCATACATAAATGATCCAACTGATCATATCCAGCATCCAACATGATGCATACATACATAAATGATCCAACTGATCATATCCAGCATTCAACATGATGCATACATACATAAATGATCCAACTGATCATATCCAAGCAGAAACCATAACATCATCCTAATGCCCATTATCCAGCGCTTACAGCCATGTGAAGGATCCTCCTTCCAACATGATTGGAATGGCTTCAGCAAATGTGTCCATCACTTCTTCCTCGAAGTGTCCTCGATCTGAAGAACGCCAAGCCTCTCTCTGAAGTACTCGAACTTCACTCTAGCTAGTGGCTTTGTCATCACATCTGCAATCTGCTCGTCCGTCGCAACATACAGAAGCTTCACAGCTCCTCTCTGCACCATATCCCTGATATAGTGATATTTGATCTCTATGTGTTTCGACCTGTCATGAAACACTGGGTTCTCGGACAGCTTCACACAACTCTGGTTATCACAGAAGATACC
The DNA here is from genome assembly GCA_027924585.1 of Larix kaempferi. Classification (NCBI taxonomy): domain Eukaryota; kingdom Viridiplantae; phylum Streptophyta; class Pinopsida; order Pinales; family Pinaceae; genus Larix; species Larix kaempferi. Next base: position 24,451,766 of record BSBM01000338.1, read on the forward strand.
AATAGCCTCCAACGGGAGATCAAATAACTCAGACAGTAGCTTCCGTAGCCATACTGCCTCACAACTAGCTGAACAGGCTGCAACATACTCTGCCTCAGCTGTACTCAGTGCTACGTAGGACTGCTTCCTGCTAAACCAAGAGATCACACCTGATTCCATACTGAAGCAGCACCCAGATGTGCTCTTCCTATCTGCAGCACTGCCAGCCCAATCTGAATCAACATAACCCTGTAGGTTAAACTTTTGATTCGCTTCATACTTGAGCCCATAATCCACTGTACTCTTCAGGTACCTCAGAACATGCTTTACAGCAACCAGGTGAACACTCCTCGGATCCGTTAGGAACTGGCTCAATGTGTTCACAGCAAAGCAAATGTCTGGTCTCGTGTTCGTCAGGTACATCAAGGACCCAATCATCTGGCGATACATAGAGACATCAATCGGCTCAGATGAAGCATCACATAGAAGCTTCAGATTTGATGCCGTAGGAGTGGCCATGGCCTTGCAATCCATCATCCCGAATCTCTTCAGGATATCAACTGTGTACTTCCCTTGACCAAGGAAGATTCGATCTACACTCTGCCACACCTCCATGCCAAAAACAAATAGTGCATCATCCCCAAGTTCTTCATCTCGAACTCGGTAGTAAGCTTCCGCTGCATGTCGGCAATCAATCTATCTTCACCTGTAACAAACAGGTTATCCGCATACAAAAGTAGTATCACTGGATTGCCTTCCTCAACCTTGTAGTAAAGGTTGGAATCCGCTTTATTCTTGGTAAATCCCAAGATGGATAGAAAGCTGTCTATCCTACCATATCAAGTTCTGCACACATATATGACTACACCATGTTGTCTTGAAATCCATCTGGTGCATCTTCTATTTCATCACTTTTGTATTTCTCAATGCTGCCATCTGCAACATACTTGATCTGATAGTTCTATTTGGAGGTTACAACAGACTTCCCTTTAGCTCTTTGGGATCGCACCCCAAACATCATTCTTCATGATCAACGGATCATGGCATTCCATTTCTTCATCCCAGATCCTGGGAACTTCAATATCTTCAATAGATATCTTTGTTGCTGGAACAAATGTTGTAGTTCTTTTGTAGGTGAAGATATACGGTCTTTCCTACAAAACAGGTTAAATTGCATGATTAGAAACATCTCATAATTTTCAGAACAAATTCTTACACATAAATAAATATGTCATACAGTCATGCAATTATCTTAGCCAATGCTTCAATACAACATTTATCCATATCCCGTAACTTTCTAGATGCCTTCCAATCTCTACCAGAACATTGTTAAGAGTGTGCACAACTCCCAACATGTCAGCAAAGAGGTTTCATTCTAGATAAGTAGCAATGGAATGTTGTGCAGTGCCATAGGCCACTTACCCATGTATATTAGTAGTATACTGTTCATCAATGCAACTATTCTAATATGCACAATACATATCCTAAGTCTAGGAACATGAGCATATACATCATTGAACAATTTTATTTAAACAAACACATATGCAATAAATAAAAATTAAAATACTTATCTTTGTTTGTTCGTTGGGTGGACTCCCTCTGAGTCTTCGCTTTCTTGCAGGAGCTGCTGGAGTCCTAATCTGCAGTAGCTTCTTCTACACCTTTCTGTTGTGGAATGTAGAGAGATGGTCAACTCCCTCTGAATATCTGCATCCTTGCATAAACCACTGGAGTGTACTCCCTCTTGATCTTTGCTTCCTGGATTACCTGTTCTTGAATCTCATATTCATCCTTGGTCCCTATGCATGCTTATTAGTATCATGAATGTGTTATCTTTGTGATCTCATATAAAATCATACATTCATTAGTATACTATTAAAACACAATAATCTTAAGCATGTATAGTCATGATCATTTCAAACAGAAATAATAAGCATTAGCATTCAAGGTTTATGTAGGATTCTTATGGTTAGTCAAATCATAAGAAACATAACATGTCTAAACCTGTAATTACTCAAACCTATGACTCTTCAGGTTAGTTGAATCATCAATCAAGATAAGAGATATAAAATGCATAAAACCTGTGATTATTCAAACCTATACCATCATGATTCTTCTGGTTAGTCATATCATCAATTATGGTAAGAAACATAATATGCATACAATCATGATTATTCAAACCTATGACTTCATGAATAATCATTATCAACAACAGTATAAGATCCTAACACAAGGTAGGATTCTATCTTGATATAGGAAAAACATACCTGGATTAGCATGCTAGCTATTTATGTCTAACATACTCACATGATGTCTTCTTGTTCTTCTTCAATTACTTGTGCTAGTAACCTGTATATCTCATAGGTTAACTATTACAAAACCAAGTTATACATACCTCGTAAATGGATCTTCTATGAGATCCATGACAATGGATGAATCTTTGTCCTCATGTTATCATGATCATATGTTCTTGGACCAGAACATGATTTGTCTTTCTTGGTGTACCTTTCATGTTAGTAGAGAACATAAACCTCATACAACACCATAATGCATTAGTACAATCATAAGTATCAACACCCTAACCAATGAATATCTTCTATCATGCATTCATAATTTTGTTAAGGTTATACAACAAATCTAAAATCAAAATTGTACTAACCATAATAACATGAAGACAAACATACCATAAACTTAATCATGGACAAATATTGAAACATACCTCGATGCGTCATACCTGTCGAGATCGCTTGTAATCTTCTTATGTAAGGCCTTATCCTCATCTCCCTCTGAGACAGGAACTTCTTCACTTATGCAGGTGACCAATCCATCTTCTTCTAGGATTAACCCAATCCACTTGATTTGCAAGAACTGGACCTGAAGCTAGATATGGGTTTGTCAGAGAAACCCCAAAAATTCAAACTTTGAATTTCAAACTTCCGAAAGGATAGAAATATGCGCCTTGATGAGCTGATCAAACTGGTATATTCAGAATTTGAAAACTGCAAAGTTTTACTCCTCAATTTTGCCTTTGAAACTTTCGGATTCACTGGACGTGACCCTGAACTGGGGTTTGATGAAGCCCACTTTTTTTCCCCATCAAAAGGTTTTATCCAAAGCTCTAAGCTTCTATTTTTCTGAGGAGCTTCCAGCCATGGTCACAGATTGCAAAAATTCCCATTTTTACAGAAGCCCTAGTTTTCCACTTTTCTAATCAAAGTCCCGAACTAGGGTTTGATCAAGCCCGGCCTTTTTCCCA